>BSBK01000506.1:2500-402500 GCA_027943335.1 Chamaecyparis obtusa | reverse complement strand
GCTTTGTAAACTGATTGACTTGAAGTTAGGCAATGGCTTCAAGTGCTCTGTGATTCATATATATCAGTTCACCAACCAACTAAATGATGCGAACATACAAAATATATAGTGTTCTCTTTTGCTGCTTTAGCAAAAAATTAGGTTACAAAAATAATCATGACCCTAAGATCTACGGTGCAAAATAAAACCTAGATCAACTATTACAATAAGATAAAACATTACATTTAATGAGTAACTTTTACAATAAATGCTCCTCGATATTGGTAAACCATTTTACAATATGTTGTAACCATTTTCATAGAAGAATGTGCCATTTTAGATTACTATGCCATTTTTTGTGATCATTGATAAACATTATATAAACTACTCGGTGTATACTGTGATGCTCCTTGTTTACTATCTGTCGGTGTCGGTGTCATTGGTGCTCGGTAAACTATGTGATTCTCAGTGTAAAGGCTTTACCGACTACTCTTTCTACTTTTGGTACTAACCAACTCAATATAAGTGACCAACTGATCTCTTTGATATCCTTGATACTAATGACAACCTTAAATGCTCAATAGAGATTAAGAATCTCCCCCTTTGGCATTAGTATCAAAACTTTGAATGTATATAGACAAAATGTTCTTATATATTCCTTATATCACTGCCATATACATATCCACAACAAAAAAACTTTCTAAGTACAAAGTACTCCCCCTCGGTGCATGCTCCCGGTAATATGTACATATCAAAGTATACTTATTTGGCATATACATGTTTTCTCCCTTTTTGATAATAATGCCAAACACAAAAAAAATATAATGTATACTTACATCTTATCAAAATTTTTTTGATGGGTTTTCTTTATAGACTCCAAGAGGTTGTCCCACTCCTCTTTCAAGTTGGTAAGAGAAATATGCTCAAGACCGACTTGTGCATGCATGTCAAAGATATCATCTAACATCGAAATCTCTGGTGTTGCTACAAGTTGTTCAGCTTTGACAATATGTGCTTCAAAAATTTTTCAGGTATGGAGTGAGTTCTATTTGTAACTCTGTAACCTGATCAATGATTTTCTCTTCTTGTTTTCTTAGATCTGCTATCAACCACCGAAGTTCTTGAACTCGATGAATATGCTTTAAGAAAGCATTTGGATCGGTTATAGCTTCTTGTGTACTCAAATTTATTTCTACTTCTAAACCTTTTATCTTTTCATTGACTTCTACAATGAAGATGTCTGAAGTACAAAGCTTGATAAAAAAATGATAGATTATCTGGGTGATAGATTTTGCCTCGGTAATTACCTCAGATAATTTTACCTTTTTCAGTGCCACTTCTGTGCTAATCTTTTCTGCCAATTTATCCCAAATCTTTGATTCTACCCTTTCTTCTATTCTTTTGTCTGCATCTGTATTAGGGGCATTGATTTTTTTGGTGAGTGTAGCAAGTTGATCTATGATGGGAGTATTCTCATCAATACTTGTCTCTGATACTATCTATTGTGGAATATCCCTCACATCAGTTAACACTTCTTTTCATTTGTGCTCTTGCTTTAGCTTTTCTTGTGCCACATTTCTTGAACATAGCTCCCCATATTGAATTAGTTCCTTAGGGCTTAGGGTTCTCGGGTCACATTCTGGTATAATTATGACTTCATCAATGGTGACCAGCCCTTTTTCTTTCTTCTTCTTCTTTTGTGCAAGAGGTGACTTCTTCTCACTAATAACAATAGCTTTTTCTCCACTTTTCGGAGTATCCTTCCCAATTGACACCGTATCTTCCTTCTTCTACTCCTCGGTAGATGGTGTGGGAGTCTTGGTTGTAGTGTCAGAGGGGTTCACCTTGGTTGACTTTGTTCCTTCTAGTTCCTTTGATTCTATGGATTGTGCCTCTATTTTGGTAGGCTCATTTGTATCTGTAGGTTGCTTAGGTTTGTGTGTTCCATTTGTATCTTTATTTTTCTCAGGATGAGAAGCATCGGGTTGTACTTGTGAAAGTATTTCAACTACCTCTATAAGTACATGAAGTTCACCTGATAGAGATGTGAACACACTAACAGTGTCTAGTGCTTCATCTTTGTTTGGTGCAATAGTCACATCTTCATCATCCTTATCATTAGGATCACCATTTGTGATGTCCTCAATGAGCACATCATCCTCAGTTTTCTTCTTTAGTTGGATCTCCACATGATCCGGTGCATCCTGTGAAATTATTATTTCTTCCTTTTGTTCGGTGATATCAATTACCTTGGTAACTGATATACTGGTGTCCTTTAATTTCTTTCCTTTGTTATCATCGATGTAAATTCCTTTACCTTTTGAACTGTGTCTCTTCTTAGATAGTTTTAGGAATGCTTCCTGTTCAGCTTTCTCTTCTGCTTTCAAAATTGATGTCCATAGAGAATCACATGTGACATCCATATCAACCACATTCTCATCCATTATCTGCATAGCTCTATTCTTGACTAGAAATCTTTCTTGGTACTTTGTCAAGTATTCACTTACAACATCATAGCTAAAGTGTGAGGCTGCATGAACTAATGATCGTTCTCTTTTCCTTTTCTCTGTATCTAGTGCAATAGCCCATTTCTCATTTATTTTGTCATCTAGTTCCTTTGATAATTGACATGCGAATTCCATTGGTACTCTCTTGAATTTAATCATCATCTGGATGATAGCATGTTCTAGCTTTGTCTTGTCCTCAATTGACATTTTGTCAAATTTGCCTATGCCTGAATCTGCAAGATTTCCATTTTCAATTATATCTTCAATTATTTCTTCTATTGTACTTTCCCTGTTACGAACTATCTTGAATTGATTAGGATCATTTTCATTTTTAGAGTCCTCTATATCTTCTTTATTTCTGACCAATTTTCTCCTTTTCTTTGTTGCCTCAGCTACAACCTTTGTCTTTCTCTTAACATATTTCCTTGTCAGTGTAGCTGCCCTCATTTTCTTAACTTTTATTTTCTCTTTCATCAGAGGGGATGAGGCTACAGTTGATGACCTTTTTTTCATACCTTTTTGTTTTGGTAACTGCATTTCCTATTCAACATTGGTGGGAGGAACTAATGTGGGATCATTTTCTTTGTCTGACTCGGTCTCCTCACTATCATAGGGCTTGTCAGCCAACTGTAACTGACCTTCGGTTGTTCCTTTAACCGATGACTCCTCAGATGAGTGTGATGTATTTCCATATCTTGCCGTGAGATCTTTCCTCATTTTCTTCGCCCTTCTAGACATTTTTTCGATCTCTATGTCTGTAGTGATTCGTGACTTAGCTTCCTCATATGTGCCAAACCTAGTGGTAGTGATATCTATCGGTAATACCAGCAATGCATTAATAGATTTCAAAGTGAAATCATAGTTCATTTTGTATCCCATCGGTGCCAGCCATTTTGTTTTTGATTCTACTACCTTTATCATAGAGTGGTCTGTGCTGACTACAAAACATATGTCATTTTCAAATTTACTCACTAATTCCCTTGGAATTCTACTCCTTTGATGCATTTGAGTCTTAAATTCTTTGAAATATGCATCAAATTCCATGTTCATATTCTTTCCTAAACTTTTCATCATTTCACCAATTTGTGCAGTTATCGATTTATCGAATTGCCAGTTTACCTTACCGATACCAGGTACATATTTTTGTAGACAGAAAAATGTACATACAAGCAGTGATCCATACTTACATGTGTTGGACTTATTTGATCTTATTGTCTTCATATTCTCTTGCAGTTGGTGTAGTAGCATTTCAGCAAGATCTACCTGGTGATCTTTCTTCACAATTTTATATGCCATGTCCACAACACTGTAGGGTACGCTATTTAGTCTTCTAGATTAAAATATCTTGTATCCAATAACATGTGCTACAAATTTTACCACTGGGTCTTTGATGGTTGAGATTTTCAGTGCCCTACCATCCCATTGAGCTCCAGTGTTATTTTCAATGTCGGGATGAGATGAACTTCGAAAGGATTTTGCTTTGTCGGTTGTAGGGTACCCAGTAACCCTATTGATAATCTTCTTTGTGACCTCAAAAGGTTTATCTAACCAAAATTTTCCATCATGAAATCTACTTAACATGATTCTTATCTAATCAGTGCTGAATGTTTGTGGGAAGTATGTAAAATACGATAACCCTGACTCCTCAATCTTCTTATATTCAAATTTTAACTTTCCATTCGGTCCACAAACTTGTTGATAAGAAGCAATGGTCTCAAAATCACCTACTTCTCCAATTTTGTAGTGAATATAGGCCCTAACGTCTTCTGTTAACAAAACCCTATCTGGAATACTCAAAAATGCGCACATATCATCCGTTTGTGTTGCAACCTTGGGATGTGGTTTGAATTTGGCCTCGATGAAATTAGCCCTAATAATTAATTCTACTTCCTCCTCAATGTTTTGCGATTTGCTTGTAGTCGATGTTGATGCCATAAATTGTTTCTAGGGTTTTGGCAAGCAGTAGATATCAAGTGTTCGATAGCAAATGAACTTACTCAATATCATCAAAGAATTGTTGTCGGTTCAATCTACAGTGACTTTGAATCTTTTCTTAAAATATTTAGCTCGAACTCTTCTTTGTAAAATCTCTATTCTTCAAAATCGCAATGTAACAATGAACTCTATTTCTGCGTATTTATAGACTTTTTGATATTCCTGCTCAAACTTTGGTGCATTAAATGCGTGACCTAACTTTTGGTATGAAATAATTGTTAGCTTGGTAATGTCTATAATTTCCTTTGCTCGGTTAACATAGAGTTTCTTCATTGGTTTGCACTATTGTCGGTTAACCTTGTGTAGTGATTACCGATGGGTAATCAACTCTCATTTCTTCTTTTACCGACTATGTGACATTTGTAAACTCATAACACATAAACCATAGTGCATCTTTATTCATGTAGATTTGGTATTTGTACATCACATATAAGGAACTGTATGTAAAATGTGATCATTTAAAATGTCAATTCCATACATACCTTTGACATCTTAAGTGGAGGTATCAATGTCACCCAATCGAGTGGACGAGGTTTCACCGACAGTGTTACTTGACTCAACATTCTCATTAGATGCCTTCTTCCACATTGTGTTCCTTAACTTCATGATTTCTACAATGTTATATCCACTTTCAAATATATGGTTTTCATCTAGTGCTCGGTCTCTGTAGTTCTTGCTTAAATGACCGACCTTGTGACAGTGCATACATGCCATTCCTGCATTTGTCTAGTTTCTTGATTGTCTAATCTGACTCTTTCTGTAACAGTTTGCTGCAATATGTCCATACCGATCACATACAACATAATTAGTCCATGTATTATAATCCCAAACATATGAGTTACCTTGTCTCTTCAGTTGATATGGCTTTCGTTGTAGTTTCTCTTTAGGTGTCCAGACTTGTTTCATTTTTGCCTTGCAATCCCTTGCAGTGTGTCCATGCTTATTACAAGTATAGCATATTTTATCCTCAATAGTATTATTAGCAATGTCATTCTACTTAGCTCTGCATTCATAAGTTGGATGCCCAAACTTACCACAGTAATAACAATATCCATTGAATTTAGGAATGACAGGAGGTTTACCTTGTGCTTTTCTTCTGCACACATTAGATGTATGTCTTGGTTTTCCATAGTGATAACATGTCAACACTTTAGGTTTCTGAATTTGATTGTTGTTGACTTTTTTAGCTTGTTGTGATGATTCTCCTTCACCAGTGTAGCCTATACCGGCTCTGCTTCTGAATCTTCTTTGATTAGTTAGGAAATCATCAATCTTTTTAGAGCTATCCTCAACTATCTTCATCATTTCATTGTGTTGCTTTTGTATATTTATTTCATTTCTTAGTTTTTCATTATCTTCTCTGAGTATTGCAACATCTTCAAGTCTTCTTGATAATTCTCCATTTACTTGGTTCATTTCTTGATTAACTATCATCATTTGATTTGATACTTGGAAGTGACGATCAGTGAGTCTTTATATTTCACTTTCTTTCACTTGAAGTTGTTCAGTCATCAGTCTTTGATCTTTAATAGCCAGATTTTGATCTTGTTCAGCTTGTCTAGCATTGTTCATGATTTCCACCATTCTCACCATCTGAGATTCATGACCAATTTGAAGTGCTTTCACTTGCTCAAATAGATGCTAATTCTTTTTAGACAAGTCAAAGATTATGCTTTCAGATCCGTCAGAGATGCTTCCAGAGCTTGATCCAATATGATAAAATATTTCATCAATAGGTTCTTCATGATAACCAATTTCATTCTACAGAATTGCAAGGTTTTTTCTTTCAACCAGTAATTTCTTCAGTTCTTCCTTGGCTTGTTTATACTATTCCACAAACAACTATATTTGTATCTTCTAATTCTCAATAGTCTTGTCAAGCTTGTATCTCTCCATGACTTAGATCTTTACCCTTCAGTGGTTAGACTATTCAATAAGAGAACTGAGCTCTGATACCAATTGTTGGAATTAGGAGAGATAGGTACTGAGAGGGGAGGAGTGAATCAGTGCCTCCAAAATTTTACTTGTAAAACCTTTCAGATCTATAACTGTGTACTGTGATAACCGATCAAAATAAATTGAATCCAATTGCATAAATCAATCATCTAGTTAACTTGAGTAAGTAAAAAACATGAAATCAATATGACAATCACATAACACAAGTATTTTGGTAACACAAAAACCCTTGTAAGAAGGTAAAAACTACGGTGGGGATGACACCCACAAATTCTTCACTACTGCAGATAGAAAAGGTTTGCCTGTTAAGGCTATAAGTTTTGATCATTTCTGGTGATCTTACCCTATTAGGAGTAACATATTAGATCAACTAGATCTACCTAGTTATAAGATTTTGACAACACTAATGAAGTGTGCACTCGGTTAAGAGATTTACATAAGACTGTTAAGTCTACTTTGTTAAGAGATTTTATCAAAAACTCTATTACAATTGTCAAAGAGTAATAGGTAGTTATCTGCTAGTTGAAAACTCAATTGTCTGAAATAGATCAATAAGTGATCATTAAAATATCACCTTGACTGTGATGATTCTCTGCTCTATTCTACTCGGTAGCCTACTCTGATTCTGCTCAATCTGATAACTTCTGTACTCTGTTCTACTTTGTAAACCGATTGACTTGAAGTTAGGCAATGGATTCAAGTGCTCTATGATTCATATATATTAGTTCACCAACCAACTAAATGATGCAAACATATAAAATATATAGTGTTCTATTTTTCCGCTTTAGCAAAAAATTAGGTTACAAAAATAATCATGACCCTAAGATCTACGGTGCAAAATTAACCTAGATCAGCTATTACAATAAGATAAACATTACATTTAATGAGTATCTTTTGCAATAAATGCTCCTCGATCTTGGTAAACCATTTTACAATATGTTGTAACCATTTTCATAGAAGAATGTGCCATTTTAGATTACTATGCCATTTTCTGTGATCATCGGTAAACACTGTATAAACTACTCGATGTATACTGTGATGCTCAGTGTTTACTGTCCGTCGGTATCGGTGTCATTGGTGCTCGGTAAATTGTGTGATGCTCGGTGTAAAGGCTTTATCCACTACTTTGTCTTACTTCTGGTTACCAACCAACTCAATATAAGTGATCGACCGATCTCTTTGATATCCTTTGATACTAATGACAACCTTAAATGCTCAATAGAGATTAACAATATATATATATATATATAGAAAATAAATTTATTGTATTTTTTTACCAGAAAATATATAGACATCAAGGTGTTATTATTATTATTTTAAATATAATATCCCAAATAGGCTTTCTATAACTTTATTGATTTAAACATGTCTATACATATAGTTTTCCCAAATTTTCTTTATATTCAAATACGTATAAGTTCCCAAATAAAATTTTCTTTAGAAATGTTTTCGTAAACAAACTTACATAAATAATCTCTTATAAGTTTTTGAAACCCAATTATCTGTATAAACTTGTGAAATTTTCTACCTTGATACATTAAAACCCTAATTGACTTAATTACATGTTTTCCTAATGTTCTCAAACAAAAACTAGGTTTTAATAGAGTTCAAATTAGATATTAATTTCTTGCTCACAAATCAATTTTAATGGATTCCATTAAATCTTCACAACTACAAAAAGATACTCATTTCAACCAATAAAAAAAAATCTACCATTTGGAGGACACGAAGAAAACAATATTTTCTAAAAATAAAATTTTGCAAAAAGGTGTTTCAAACCCTACCTTAATCAACAGATGATATGCAACCACAAAGACCAACTCAACCCAAAAATCCAAGCTTTCAAAAATTACTTCAATTCCAAGTACAGACCCAAAACTTGTAATTCCTAAAACCCATGTCCCAAATAATGACCAAAAGAAATTCTAATATAGAAAACCCAACAACTAGGACTGAAACATACAACTCCAAAAATAAGATGAACCCAACTTTAAAAATATTAAAAGAATTACTTAACTCAAAATCACAGAAACAAGAACTCAACTACAACATCATTTTTATCAACTTTAATTTATGAAAATAATTATTAATTTCATCTTGCACAAGTCCATTCGTCAAGGCTATCCTCTAGCTACATCCTTATTTATTCTAGCGGCTAAAGGCTTTGGTTATTTATTTGCCTCTACTATCTTTGTAGGATGAATTTGAGGTATTTCCTTTCCAAATTCCACTTCCTAGCTAGTGAATGGCTATTTTGCAGATGATTCTTTCCTCACCCTCAATGAGGATTGAGAGAATATCCAAAATTCTCTCCAATAATTAGAAACCTTGATGCACGAGCATCCTAGGTGTAAGGGCAATCTTGCATCACCCAAAAATATTTTTGGTTTCTTTTAAAAAACGGGCTATCTTGTGCAGAGCTTCTATTTTTGGAATTTTACTATTTTTAGTAAGTTTTATGTTTGAGCTCAGAATGGTCTATTTTATTTCCTAGAGGTTCACTTTGGTTATATTAGTCTGTCAATAAAGTTTCATTTCCAGATCAAGTCTAGTTTTGAAGATACTGAAATTTTTTGGTATTGGCACTAGGGTACAAAAACTTTGAGCTTAGTTTTGAAGACTTTAAAGGCCTTGAATGAGGTCAAAACTTGGCTAACTAGAGCTTGCATGGGTCAAGCATTGTAGACCATTTTACGCCATTTCTAAAATGGGGTCATAATAGCCAATTGGGTCAATAGGTGATGACTTATGGTCTTTGGAAGTTGGGCCACCTGAAATGGAAGAAAATGAATTTCCTTCAAAATTTTTTTTTGAGTTCTGAAAGTTGTTTTGAGCTGAATCTAATGTAATAAAATGAAAAATAAAATAATTCTAGGGTTGGTCGACCTTAAGGGCTAAAATTTCTAGAACCTTCCCAGGCAGTGGAAAATTGCCTATATAAGGAAGGCCTGTAGTGTTGTCTAGGGCAGTTCAAGGCAATTCTGGGTAATGATTCGAGCCTCTTTCTTACAAAATATTGTAAGGAAAATGCCCATGTGACTTTGCATATTGTAATTCTGAAATTTGTAATTCCACACTTGTGGAGATAATAAGAAGCCCATTTTCTATTTTTGTAAATTGTTGTTCTTTCTCTATTTTTGTTATATGTTTATGGTATTAAGGGGATCACCCTTCATCAAGTGGTATTAGACTGGGAGTTTCTGAGTGTGTAGATAGATCACCGACTATGAGGTAGTTTTCACCAGGACCGTAGTTTAGGGTTTTAACAATAAGCATGAAAGTGCCTCCATGAAGTGAACGTGGCAAAAGAGCTGGTGGTGTGCCAGCTGAGGTTAGAGCCCTCCAGAGACAAGTGCAAGAATTGTAGAAGAGATTCATAGAGGAATGAATCTTACAGTCAGAGATGAAAGTGAGGATGAAGTTGAAGAAGAAGGAAATTTTTATCAGGAAGGAGAAGGCAAAATTATGAACCAAGAGGAAGAAAAGATTTTTTCAGCCATTTCCAAGATCGGGAAAAGACCTAAGATTGAGGTTCCTACATTTTTTGGAAATCTTAACCCAAAAGGAGTTGATCAAATGGATAAATGAATTAGAAGAATATTTTGGGTATGAAGATATTGAGGATCCTGATAGGGTCAAGTTTGCGAAGGCCAGACTGAAGGGTCATGCGAAGATCTGGTGGCAGGAGATTCAACTAGAGTGAAATAGAAGAGGAAAGGATAAAATAAAAAGATGAGATTAGATGGTGGATAAATTGAAGTGATAGTTCATTCCTATTGATTATGAGATTGATCTACTAAAAAAAATGCAAGGTTTGAAGAAAGCAAGGAGATCTATTTAGGAGTATACAGAGGAGTTCTATCGAATCCTCATCAGAATAGGCAATGTTGAAGATGATAAGGAGAAAGTTGTCCGTTATCTTAATGGGTTGAGGCCAAGCATTCAAGAGGATTTGAATTTGGTTTGAATGAATAGTATTGAGAAGGCATACTAGTTTTCCCTAAAAGTAGAGGAAAAGATAAACAAGAAGTATGAGAGCAGACAAAATGGAAGAGGTCATGGTGGAAGATCTAGTGGATGGTCTTATGGAGGCCGAAATGAAGATCAAAAAAAGAAAGATGAGGCTAGTAGTAGTCAAAATTAGAGAGGAAATTTTTTTAATTGTTTCCAAGGTCAAAATAATAGAGATTAGAGAGGAAGAGGAAGAGGACAAAGATCAAGAAGAGGAAGCTTCTGTGGAACATGTTTTCACTGTGGAGAAGGTCATAGGGCATTTGAATGTCCTCAATGGAAAGGAAGGACAAATAAGAGAACTGAAGGATAGGCTAGAGTTTCACATGTGGATGAAGATGCCAAATTATCACATTCTGAAGATGCTAAAAGAGGAGAAGTCCTAGTTAATAGAAGAGTCATGCTGAGTGGTGAGAATTAACCTAAGCAAAGGAGGAGTTTATTTTGCACTAGGTGCAAGTGTGAGGATAAATGTTGTGATGTGATTATCGATAGTGGAAGCACTGATGATTTTGTGTCAGAAGAGATGGTCACAAAGTTGAATTTCAAGAGGTAGAAACACCCATGTCCATAGCGGATCGCTTGGGTGCAGGATGACCACAAGGTCATGCTCAATGAATATTTCCTAGTAAAATTCAAGATTGGGGGATACCATGATGAGGTACTATGTGATATCATACCCATGGATGCATGTCATATGTTGTTGGGTAGGCCATGGAAGTTTGACATGCATGCTGTACATGATGGTCATGTGAATACCTATTCCCTAACAAAGGATGGAGTGTGACATAAGCTAAAGCCATTGAAGGACACAAAAAAAAAGGTATGTAGTGTTGCAAGAATAAGTTTTGTTGATGGAAGAAAATTCCTAGAAGGTATGAGGCATGAGAATATGTGTAAATTTCTTTAATTTTGAAAGTTGGTAAAGAGGAAGTAGAATGTGTACCTATAGAAGTTGCAAATTTGTTGAATGAGTTTCAAGATATTGTATCCGATAATGTGCCTTGTGGATTACCATATGTAAGGAAGATCAATTATAAGATGGACTTGATTCCAGGAGCCAATTTTCCAAGTAAGGTAGCATATAGAATGACACCAACAAAAAGTGAAGAGTTGAACAAACAAGTACATGAGTTGTTGCAGAAGGGGTTGATTTGATAGAGTCTAAGTCCCTGTGCTATACCAGAAGTATTAGAACCAAAGAAGAATGGAGAATGGAGGATGTGAATAGATTCTAGGGCTATCAACAAGATCACAATCAAGTAAAAATTTCCATTGTCATGGATGGATGATATTATGGACTGTTTGAGTGGAACTGTGTATTTCTCAAAGATAAATATAAAGAGTGTATATCATCAGATTCAGATTAGAGAAGGAGATGAATGGAATACTTCCTTCAAGACAAAGGAAGGGTTGTATGAGTGGTTAGTCATTCCTTTTGGGCTAACCAATGCACCAAGCACTTTCATGCAACTCATGAATGAGGTTCTGAAAGAATTTCTAGGTAAGTTTGTCATTGTTTACTTAGATGATATCTTGATCTTTAGTAAGAAATTGGAGGAGAATATAATGCATATTCATCAGGTGTTTGAGAAGTTAGGGGAAGAGAAATTGCTGATTAATTTAAAGAAGTGCAGTTTTGTGAAAAGAGAGTTAGTATATTTAGGATTTGTAGTTTCAGCGGAAGGTCTAAAAATAGACCCAGATAAAGTACAAGCTATCCTCAAATGGCCTACTCAAAGGAGTGCTACTGAGGTAACATCTTTTCATGGTTTGGCTAGCTTTTACAAAATTTTTATCAAGAGTTTTAACAGTATTTGTGGACCCTTGATTAAAACAATGAGAGAGGATAGGAAAGAGTATAAGTGGACTATAGGGGAAGATAAGAGTTTTAAACTATTGAAACAAAAAGTTATAGAACAACTTGTTTTAGCACTTCCAAATTATAATAAGGTGTTTCAAGTAGACTGTGATCCTAGTGGTACTGCAATAGGAGTTGTTTTGAGCCAAGAAGGTAAACCTGTTGCTTATTTCAGTGAGAAGTTAAATGATCCCAAGAGGAAATATTCTATTTATGATCATGAATTTTATGCTATAGTTCAAGAATTAAAGAAGTGAAGACACTATCTTATTCCTAAGGAGTTTTTTTTTTATATTGATCATCAAGATTTGCAATAGTTGAATAGTCAAGGAAAGTTGAATCAGAGGCATTTGGAATGGGTAGAGTTTTTACAGAGTTACACATTTTTTTTGAAACACAGGACTGGAAAGTCTAACACAGTTGTAGATGCACTTAGCAGAAGGAAAATTTTGTTAATAGAGATGCAAATTGAGGTGGTTGGGTTCAAGAAAATCAAGAGTTTGTATCCAGAGGATCCTGATTTTGGTGAAGCTTGGAAAGCTTGTACATAACCTGTTACTCTAGATAGAATGAAGTGTTTGGATTTCATCATCCAAGATGGTATGCTATTCAGAGGGAGTCAGTTGTGCATTCCACAAAGTTCTATGAGGGATAATCTCATCAAGGAGAAGCATAGCGGAGGATTGGCTGGACATTTCAGTTGAGATAAAACCCTTGCTTTGGTTAGTGAGAATTATCACTGGCCACAATTGCAACAAGATATCAAGAAGTTTGTACAGAGTTGCAAAGTATGTCAAATGGAAAAAGGAGAAAAGAATAATATAGGGTTGTATCATCCATTACCTATACCAGAGAAGCCTTGGGAGGATATCAATATGGACTTTGTTCTTGGTTTACCAATGAATCAGTGGGGACATGATTCAATTTTTGTGGTGGTTGACAAGTTTTCAAAGATGACACATTTCATTTGCTCCAAGAAGACTAATGATGTTGTTCATGTAGAAAAAATGTTTTTCAAGGAAGTGGTGAGACTACATGGTCTACCAAAGAGCATAGTTTTAGATCGAGACACTGAGTTTGTTGGATATTTCTGGTGTACATTGTGGAAGATGTTAAAGAAAAACTTGAAGTTTATCTCATCACATCATCCAAAGACTGATGGATAGACAAAAGTGGTGAATAGGAGTTTGGGGAATATGCTGAGATGTTTGGTTGGAGATAAGACAACAAGGTGGGATTTGATTTTAGCACTGGTGGAATTTGCATACAATAATTCTATCAATAGGAGAACTGGTAAATCAACATTCCAGATTGCATATGGAAGTAGTCCCAGAAATGCATCTAAGTTGAGGAAGATAGACAAAGGAGAAATAAGTAGTGCTAAAGCTGAGGATTTTGTAGAGCATTTGAAGAACATCCATGAGGAGGTGAGCAAACACATTACCAAGATGAATACATAGTATGAGGCTAAGGAAGATAAGAAAAAGAGGCATAAGGAATTTAAAGTTGGTGATGAAGTCATGGTCCATTTGCAAAAGGAGTGATTTCCTTTAGGTACATATAGCAAGCTGAAAATGAAGAAGTTTGGGCCATGTAAGATACAAAAGAAACATGATTAAGGAAATGCTTATAAGGTAGAGTTGCCTACAGAGTTGAATATTTCATTAGTGTTTAAAATTTTAGATCTAACAGAGTATTATGAAGGGGGTGTTGAAGATGAGGTCACAAAAGAACATTGGAGTATTCCAACAACTACTTCAACTACCAAGGAGATTGAGGATATACTGGATAGTCATGTTAGCAAAAGCACAATGAACATGACATATGAAGAATATCTCGTCAAATGGAAAGGAGGACCTGTAGAAGATTCATCATGGCTGACAATGGAGGAGGTTAACCATCTTGGTTTCCCTCTACACACCTAAGACGTGACAGGGTTACTTCTCAAATTACCCTAGGTGTCTGATGCAGGAGCATCCTGGGTGTAAGGGAAATCTTGCATTACCCAAAAATATTTTTGGTTTCTTTTCAAATAAGGGCTATCTTGTGCAAAGCTTCTTTTTTTTGGAAATTTACTATTTTTAGTAAGTTTTACGTTTGAGCTCAGAATGGTCTATTTTCTTCCCTAGAGGTTCACTTTGGTCATATCAGCCTGCTAGTAAAGTTTCATTGCCAGATCAAGTCTAGTTTTGAAGATATTGAAAATTTTTAGTATTAGCAACATGGTACAAAAACTTTGAGCTCAGTTTTGAAGGCTTTAGATACCCTGAATGAGGTCAAAAATTCAGTTGACTAGAGCTTGCACTAGTCATGTACTATAGACCACTTTACACCATTTTTGAAATGGGATCATAATAGCCAATCAGGTCAACGGGTGATGACTTATGGTCTCCAAAAGTTGGGCCACCTTAAATAGAAGAAAATGAATCTCCTTCATAATTTCTTTTTGAGTTCTGAAAGTTGTTTTGAGCTGAATCTAATGTAATAAAATAAAAAATAAAATAATTCTAGGGTTTTCTACAGGCCTCAAATATAGAGATACATGCTTTTCACAGAGTTTCTTGGGACTATTGTTGCCTTCTCAAGAACTTTGGCAACCTTGGTCTTATTTCTACCTAGAAACAAAGACAAGCCTTGTGTGTCAAATAAATTTTTCATTCTATTGTAGGAAGTGAAGCATGGAAAGCTCTACTTTGAAATTGCATATCTCCTAAGTATACTTTGCACTGGCCAGCTTGGAAAGGCATTGGTTTTCAAACCCTTTTCCCATGTGATAATCCATGCTAATCTAGGGTTCATTTTTTCAAAAAGCATTTTGAGAGCTTGGGAACTAGCCAAACCATGGCTTTGATAGGATGGAGCTAGATTTTGAGATGGAATTTTTTTAATCAACATAATATTTTCTGATCTCCTTTAATTCAGGTTCAAGGTCTTCTATTGGCTTGTTTCCCAAGTATTCATGCTCTTCACTTTCATAAGCATGGCATACGATGTTAGAGTAATAAATTGTTTTAATTATTCATTAAATCATGTTGATTTAATTACTAAGTCACTTATTATTTCTTTATTACTTAAGCTAAAATTTGGCGTATAATAATTAATTACTTTATTAATTATTATAATACAACCTAGGTTTCTCCACCCTTTTAGGGTTTCAGATCTCCTTTATAAGGATTGATCTCCTTTGTTTTCATAACACATTCATTTTATTAAATTGTAATTTTTGTTTTTTCTCATCAATAATGTCTCCTCTTTCATGGATCCTTGCAGTCAGGCCTCCATAGCTTTTGCTTCTATCTTTCTGTGATAGGTGTTTGCATGCAGGTGTTCTTGAGAGCTATGGGTTATTTTCTCATCAACTCCAAAATGGTATCAAAGCTTCATATCTTCATGCCCTTGTTCTCTTCTTGAGAGATTCAGCCTTGTTCATAAGATCTATAATTTTTAGAGGATTTTCTATCAGATCTGGGGGCACCTCTTTTTTTGGTCACTTTGGGCTCAAACAGACCTCATTGTTGTGTTCAAAGTGCCCAAGAACCCCTATTTCCATATATAGTTTGTCAAATATGGACAACTTTACATTTTGGGGCAAATTTTTTTGTACCAGGGCAGTATGACCCTAACACGTTTCCTAGGGCGCCTGAGCAAAAAAAATAGCAAAAAAGGGTTTTTAATAAATTTTTTATTTGTCTATCATTTTTAACAAAAGTTTTTCCAATTTTTTTAAAAAATAAAGCATGTGTACTTTTTTTTAAAAGGATGGGATGTTTTTTAGAATTATGCCTGCATGTGCAGGTAGGTATGCCTGCATGTGCAGGTAGGTTTGCCTACATGTGAAGGTACTAACATCATCATCCACAGGGAAAAATTTGATGACCATCAACCCATCAATCCCTTTGATTCTTTTGTTATAAGGTGCAACTTATGGTTTTTTACTCATAACTTGAGCATATGGTGTTGAAATAGGGAAAACGAGATATCATCGGAAAGCTATTTTTGAGATCTTTCTAGATCTAGAGGTTTGAATTTATGATTTTTATTTTTTGATGGTGTTTTTTTTCTATCAAATCTATAAGTTCATTTTCACACTCCGAGAGCCATATCTTGCGCATTCGGACTCCATTTTGGGAAAACGATAAATCATTGGAAAGCTTGTTCTATAAAATTTCCAATGTTGTGAGTAATTTTTTTAGATTCTTCTCCAAGTATATTTTATTCATTGTTTTGCATTTCTGCACTCTAGTGAATATATTGTTGGATTAGGAGAGATTAGGTACTGAGAGGGGAGGGGTGAATCAGTGCCCACAAAAACTTTAACTCTTAAACCTTTCAGATCTTAAACAACAAACAATATTAACCTTGCAAAATAAATTGTATCCAATGCATGTATCATTCATCCATTCAACTTGTAAAAGTAAATAACATGAAATCAACAATATAACAGTCCCATAACACAAGTATTTTGGTAATGTAGAAACCCTTGTTATAAGGTAAAAACTGTGGCGGGGATGACACCCATAAATTCTTTACTACTACAGATAGAAAAGGTTTGCCTATTAGGGTTACAAGTGGTGATCACTTCTGGTGATCTTACCCTGTTAGGAGTAACATGTTAGATCAGCTAGATCTACCTAGTGATAGGATTTTAGCAACACTACTTGAGTGTGCACTCGGTTAAGAGATTTACAAAAAGACTGTTAGGTCTACTCTGTTAAGAGATTTTACAAAAAATCTATTACAATGATTAGAAAGAAATAGGTATCTATCTGCTAATGACAACTCAACTTGTCTGATATAGATCAATAAAGTACTGAATAGATATCACCTTATACTGTGTAGATCTCTACTCTGTACTGCTCAGTTAGCCTAATTTTGATTCTGCTTTAATATGATTACCTCTGAATACTATTCTACTCTATTTATCAACTGATAATCTTGAAGTTGGATAATGCTTCAAGTGCTTCTTTGTTCATGCATCAGTTACCATAAAAAATGATGCAAAGATACAATTATATATCATACTGCTTTATGCTGCTTAACAAAATTAGGTTACAATATCTTAGAGTAAACCCTAAGATCAACGATGTACAAAAATAACCTAGATCAAAACAAATCATAAGATCATCGCATTTAATGAATATCTCAACAATAAATTATCCTCGATCTTGGTAAAACATTTTTTGATTCTGTTGTAACTGTTTGCATAGATAGATGTGCCATTTCTGATTCCTATGCCATTTCCTTTGATCCTTGGTAAACACTGTATGTACTACTTGGTAAATACACTGGTGCTCAGTGTCTAGTTTTCTCGGTGTTTACTATGCTCGGTATCAATGTACACTGATGCTCAATAGAACTACCCTGGTGCTCGATGTGAAGACTTAACCGACTAGCTTGTTAGTGCTTGTAGTTACCGACTAGAGTAGCATAGGTAACCGACTAATGTCTTTGATACTAATGACAACCTTTAATGCTCAAATAGAGATAACAATCTCCCCTTTTGGCATTAGTATCAAAACCTTAATGTATACAAACCTTATGTCTCAAAACTTATATCTCTGCCATATACATATATACTTATCAAAATTTTTCTATATACTCCCCCTTGGTGCATGCTCCGATAATGTGTAGTATATTTAGCATTTTATGTACATATTTGGCATATACATTGTTATCCCCCTTTTTAATAATAATGCCAAATGCAAAAGTGTATACTTACAACTTATCAAAAATGTGCTGATGGGTTTTCTTCAATGATTCCAAGAGGTTTTCCCATTCCTCTTTCAAGTTGGTGAGAGAAATGTGCTCAAGACTGACTTGTGCATGCATGTCAAAGATGTTGTCCAATATAGAGATTTATGGTGTTGCAACAAGCGTTTGTGCCCTGACAATGTGTTTCTAAAAAAAATTCAGGTAGGGTAGGAGCTCGGTTTGTAACTCAGTGACCTGATCACTTGTCCTTTCTTCTTGCTTCCTGAGATCTACTATCAACTGCCCGAGTTCATGAAATCTTAATATATGCTTAGGAAAGCTTGTGGCTCGGTTGTAGCTACCTGTGCACTGGCTTTGATTTCATTTTCAAACTGTTTGATCTTTTCACTAATCTCGATAGTGAAAGTTTCCACAGTGCATAGCTTGAACAAGATTTGAAAAATAAATGTAGTAATACCCTAAATTTCAGTTATTACCTCGGATAGCTTAACCTTGTTAATTGCCATTTCTTGGCTGATTCTTTCTGCAAGTTTATCTTGAATCTTTTATTCTACCCTTTCTTCTATTTTCTTGTTAGCATCGACATCTGGGGAATTGATTCTTTCAACAAGTGTAGCAAGTTGGTCCATAATTGGAGTGTCTTCATCTATTTTTACCTCATGTACTACCTATTGTAAGATATCCCTTATATTTTTTAATATCTCCTTTCTTTTTCTCTCTTGTCTCAACTTCTCCTGTGTTGCCTTCCTTGTACATAATTCCCCATATTTTCTTATTTCTTCAGGGTTAAGGGTCCTCGGGTCACACTCAGGTATCACAATAACTTCATCTAATGTGATCGACCCTTTTCCTTTCTTTTTCTTCTTCTTCTTCTCTGGTTCTTGTGGTGAATTTTTGGCAACTAGAACAATAGCTTTTTCTTCTACTCTCGATGTGTTCTACCTAGTTGACACATTATCTTCCTTTTTCTACTCCTCTATAACCAGTGTGTTGGTTGATTGAGATGGAGCCTCTGATGTTGTGTTAGGTGGGGTGACCTTAGTTGCTTTGGGCTCTTCTCATGCCTTTGTTTTTGTTTCAGTAGCCTCTTTTCCTTTAGGCTTATTTGATTCTATAGGTGTCTTGGTGCTTTGTTCCCCTATTGTATCTTGTGGTTGCTCGGGGTCTAAGCCATCGGGTTGTTCCTATGAAATAATTTCAATTGCTTCAACAAGAATAGGAAGCTCACCCGATAATGATGAAAATGCACACTCGGTAACTTGTGCTTCATCCTGTGTGTTGTCTGCTACATTATTCACATCATCATCTTCATCCCTATCATTAGGATCACCATTTGTGATGTCCTCAATGAGTACATCATTGCCATTTTTCTCCTTAACTTGGATCTCTGCTGGATCCGGTGCATCCTGTGAAATGCTTATACCTTCTTTTTCAAGAGTTGTATCAATCACCTTGGTAAATGATACACGGGACTTTGTTGACTACTTTTCTATTTCATCATCAATGAATATACCTTTACCTTTGGACTTCTGTCTCTTTTTAGACAAATTTTAAAATGCATTTTTCTCATTTTTCTCTCTGATTACTAGAATTGAACTCTAGATGAGTTGACCAGACTCATCAAGATCAACTAAATTCTCATCTAAGATTTGCATAGCTCAGTTTTTGATTTTGAATCTCTACACATATGTATCCATAAGCTCTTTTATTTCAGTAAGAGATAGGTCCAGTGCAACAGATACTAGGACTTGTTCCCTCATCTTCCTCTCGGTGTCCAAGGCATATTACCACTTCTAGTTTATTCTTTCTTCAAGTGCAGTGGGTAGTGATAATGTGAACTCTAATGGAAATTTTTTGAAGTGTATCATCATCTGGATGACTACTTCCTCAATTTTATTTTGGTCCTCATTTGACATTTTATCAAACCTACTAAGTTCTGGATCTACAAGATCTCCATTCTCAATTATATCTTCAACAATATCATCTACAAATCTTACCTTATTACTAACCACCTTTAATTATTCATTATTAAGTTCCTCATCCTCTAGGTCTTCCTTACCTCTTATTAATCCTCACCTTTTCTTCGGTGCCTCTGCTACAACCTTGGTGTTTCTTTTTGCATAGGTTTTTGTTGGTGTAGTTGCCTTAGGTTTTGTTATTTTCTCTACTCCCTTTTTCTGAGGTGAAGCACTAGTTGCTGACCTTGTTTAGGCACTTGTCTGCAATGGCAACCGCTTCTTCTTAGGAATAGGAGTGGGAGAAACTAATATAGATTCCTATTCTTTTTTAGACTCAGTTTCCTCACTATCATATGGTTTGTCAGCCAAAAATAACTGACCTTTAGTTGTAGGTTCAACCAGTGACTCCTCTGATGAGTCAAATACATTCTCAAACTTCTCAGATAAAAATTTCTTCATTTTCTTGGATTTTCGTGTCATTTTATTGATGACAAGATTAGTTTTTATTCTTGATTTTGCCTCCTCATAGGTTCCAAACCTTTTAGCCTTTTTGTCCTTTGGTAAATCCAATAATGATCGATAGATTTCAGACCGAAATCATCATCCATCTCATATCCCATAGGTGCTAGCCATTTTATCTTTGGCTCTACAACTTTAATCAATGTGTGGTCAGTGTTCACTAGGAAACATATATCCATCTCATACTTCTCTACCAGTGAACTCAGAATTCTTCTTCTTAGATTCATTTTTACCTTAAAATCATCAAAATAACTATCCATAACATTTTCTGCATTATCTCCCAGACCTTTCATAATATCAAAAAATTGTGAAGTAATCGGTTTTTCGGTAGGCCAATTGGTGTGACCGACAAAAGGAAAGAATTTTTGGAGATAGAAAAACAAACATACTAGCAATGGTCCAAACTTACAGGTATTGGACTTTTGTGACCTGATTGCTTTCATGTTTTCTTCAACCTGTCTCAGAAGTAGCTCGGCAAGGTCTATCTGATGACCCTTCTTTATTATTTTGTAAGTCATGTCTACTACACTACACAGTACACTATTTACTTTGTTCGACTGGAAAAACTTATAGCCAATTACGTGCGCTGCAAACTTAACTTTTGGATCTGTAATGGATGCAATTTTTAATGCTTTGCCGTCCCATGTTGTGCCAATATTTCTCTCAACATCAGCTCGTGATGAACTTCTGAATGATTTAGCTTTGTCGGTAGTAGGATAACCAGTAACCTTGCTAATCATTCTCTTTGTCACTTGGATTGGTTTATCTAACTAGAATGTGCCCTCATGATAACGGCTTAACAAAACCCTAATCCATTCTTTCTAGTTAAAATTCTTCAAAAAATTTAGGGCATTGGTGAGTCCAAGTGTTTCAACCTATTTATGCTCTGGTTTTAGTTTTACTTCTTCATCACAAAGTTCCTGATATGCAACATATATGTCAAAATCTCCTATTTCCCCAATTTTACAGTGAATGTACAATCGTATGTCTTCAACCAATAAAACCCTAGGTGGGATGCTTGAAAAGGCACCC
Source organism: Chamaecyparis obtusa (assembly GCA_027943335.1). Taxonomy (NCBI): domain Eukaryota; kingdom Viridiplantae; phylum Streptophyta; class Pinopsida; order Cupressales; family Cupressaceae; genus Chamaecyparis; species Chamaecyparis obtusa. The sequence goes on along the minus strand of BSBK01000506.1, from coordinate 380,970 downwards.
GCTGAATCCATTTTAGATGCTACTTCAGGGTGTAACTTATAATTCAGTTCATTATAGTTTTTTGACACTATAAGATTAACTTCCTCTTCCATAACTTTAGAAGAACTCGTAGTAGATGCCATTTCAACAAACTAGGTTTTCAGTAAGTATGAAGAATATGCTCGGTAGGGTTTCAACTTACTCAGAGTATGTCAAAGAGTGTGCTTGGTTTGATCTATAACTACTTTGGATTAGCTTGAAAGATTCCTTTCTTGAAATCGCTTTGTGAAATTTTAGCTCTTCGAAATTGCAATGTGAAAATGAACCCAGTCTTCTGTGTATTTATAGAATTTTACGTATTCCTGCTCAAAAATTTATGCAATAAATGCTTGACCTACTTTTGGTTCGTGACAACTATCAGTTTGATGATGACTACAAACTTTCATCAGCTCAGTTAACACATAAATTCCTTTCTTAGTTGATATTGATACTTGGTTAACCTTGAATAGTGATTACCGACGGGTAACTATTGCTCGGTCTAACTTTTATCGACTATGTGACTTTGTTAGCTCATAACATATATACCATAATGCATCTTCAATCATGTAGATTTGGTATTTTCTCATCATATATAAGGAACTGTATGTAAAATATGATCATTTTGAAATGTCAATCCCATACATACCTATATCACCTTAGGTGGAAGTACCGATGTCACCCAATCCAGTGGACAAGGTTTCACTGACAACATTACTTGATTCAACATTCTCATTTGATGCTTTCTTCCATATGCCATTCCTTATTCTCATGATATCTGCAATAGTGTTTCCACTCTCAAATACATGATTTTCTTCTGGTGCTCGGTCTCTACAGTCCTTGCTTAGGTGGCTGACCTTATGACAATGCAAACATGCCATTCCAGTACTTGTCCAACTTTGTGATTGTCCAGCTCATCTTTTCCTATTGTAGTTTGCTGCAATGTACCCATATCTACCACATGCAATACAATTATTCCATGTGTTGTAATCCCAAACATTAGAATTACCTTGTCTCTTCAGTTGATAAGGCTTGCATTGTGTCTTCTTCTTTGGAGTCCATACTTGTTTCATTTTTTCCTTACACTCTCATGCAATGTGTCCATGTTCATGGCAAGTGTAACATAATTTCTCCATAGTAGGGTTGTTAGCATTCTTATTCAGTTTAGCTCTACACTCATAAACTTGATGACCATATTTTCCACAATAGTAACAATATCCATTAAACTTAGGAGTGACTGGAGGTTTACCTTGTGCTTTGCTTCTACAGAGATTAGAAGTATGCCCTGGTTTTCCATAGTGATAACATGTTAGCACTTTAGGTCTTTGATTTTGATTATTATTGACTTGTTCAGCTTGTTGTGATGATTATCCTTCACCGGTATATCCTAATCCAGCTTTTCTTCCAAATCTTCTTTGATTAATCAGAAAATCATCAATCCTTTTAGAACTATCCTCAGCCAATTTCTTCATTTCATGGTGCTGTTGTTGAGTTTTCACTTCATTTTTGAACTTTTCATTCTCTTCTCTGAGAACACCTATATCTTCAAGTTTTCTTGACAGTTCACCATTAACTCAGTTGACCTCCTGATTCATAATCACCATCTGATTTGAATTTTGAAATGATGCTTGGTGAGTATGTGAATCTCACTTTCTTTTTCTTGAAGTTGTTTAGTTATCTATCTTCGGTCTTCAATAGCTAGATTCCTTTCTTTCTCAGCCTGTCTAGCATTGTTCATTACTTCTACCATTCTTACCATATGAGATTCCTGACCGATTTGTAGTTCTTTCACTTGTTTGGTTAAGTGAAGATTCTTTTCAGACAAATTAGAGACTATACTTTCAGATCCATCAGAAATACTTCTTAAACTAGATCCAATGTGATCAAATACATCATCAATCACTTCTTCATGGTAACCAATCTCATTTTGAAAAATAGCTAGGTTATTTCTTTCAACCAGTAGTTTCTTCAGTCCATCCTTAGCTTGCTTATACTACTCAACAAACATTTGCATTTGAATCTTTTGATTCTCTATGGTTTTATCTAACTTATACCTCTCTGTGACTAGATCTTTACCCTTCAATGGTTAAACTGTCCAATAAGAGAACTGAGCTCTGATACCAATTATTAGATTAGGAGAGATAGGGTACTGAGAGGGGACAGGTGAATCAGTGCCCACAAAAACTTTAACTCATAAACCTTTTAGATCTTAAAAAACAAAAAATATTACCCTTGCAAAATAACTTGTATCCAATGCATGTATCATTCATCCATTCAACTTGTAAAAATAAATAACATGAAATCAACAATATAACAGTCCCATAACACAAGTATTTTGGTAATGTAGAAACCCTTGTTAGAAGGTAAAAACTACGGTGGGGATGACACCCACAAATTTTTTACTACTGTAGATAGAAAAGGTTTTCCTGTTAGGGCTACAAGTGGTGATCACTTCTGGTGATCTTACCCTGTTAGGAGTAACATGTTAGATCAGCTAGATCTACCTAGTGATAGGATTTTAGCAACACTACTTGAGTGTGCACTCGGTTAAGAGATTTACAAAAATACTGTTAGGTCTACTCTGTTAAGAGATTTTACAAAAACTCTATTACAATGATTAGAAAGAAATGGGTATCTATCTGCTAATGACAAATCAGCTTGTCTGATATAGATCAATAAAGTACTGAATAGATATCACCTTATACTATGTAGATCTCTACTTTGTACTACTCGGTTAGCCTGATTCTGATTATGCTTTAATCTGATTACCTCTGAATACTATTTTGCTTTGTCTGTCAACTGATAATCTTAAAGTTGGCTAATGCTTCAAATGCTTCTTCATTCATGCATTAGTTACCATAAAAAATGATGGAAAGATACAATTATATAGCATACTTCTTTATGTCACCTAACAAAATTAGGTTACAATATCTTAGAGTAAACCCTAAGATCAACGATGTACAAAAATAACCTAGATAAAAAAAATCATAAGATCTTCATTGCATTTAATGAATATCTCAACAATAAATTATCCTTGATCTTGGTAAAATGTTTTCTTATTCTGTTGTAACTGTTTGCATAGATAGATGTGACATTTTTGATTCCTATGCCATTTCTTGTGATCCTCGGTAAACACTGTATGTATTTCTTGGTAAATACACTGGTGCTCGGTGTCCAATTTGCTCGATGTTTACTATTCTTGGTATCAATGTACACTGATGCTCGATAGAACTATCCTAGTGCTCGGTGTGAAGACTTAACCGACTGGCTTGTTAGTGCTTGTAGTTACCGACTAGAGTAGCATAGCTAACCAGCCGATGTCTTTGATACTAATGACAACCTTTAATGCTCAAATAGAGATAACATATATTAGATGTTTCAGGTCTCGAGATATCTTCCTTTTGTGGAATGACTCTTGTTTGGTTATTCTTTTATTTCAATAGCCTTTTTCTCTTCTTTGAGAAGTGTATAATTCATTTGTAGCATTATTTTATGCACACATACTGAGATAAAGTGCCATTCTATTACATGTATGGGATCTTGCACATGTTCATGCTCTTTGTACTTGCACTCAATTATAAAGTGTCATGGAGGGTTTGATGTTTTCATTTGTTTTTCATCTACCTTTGTCACAGGAGTGTTCCTTGAACAACAGTAGCCTTAGGATGTCTGTATTTGTGTTTGTACTCTCTCTGCACCTTCGATGTTCCTGGTTCTTCATCATGGAGTTCACATTGGATGTCCTTTTAAATGTACGTACCACCTCCCCCTTATTAGCATTATGGGAGGGTTTCTACTATTGGTTCTTTTACTTCCTTGGTTTGATAGTGTGAGCTATATATTTAGTATTTTTTCCTATGTACTAGGTGGATGCAGTGGCTGGGTACCTATGCATTCTGGTGAGATGAATCATTTACTATATGGACACTCTTTCTTTCCTTTTTTTGGAGGCACTCTTCTATCTTTGATTGATTAGATCTTTAGACTTTGGTATTTTTATGCCATCTGTATCTTCGAGTTAAGGTGTTTTCCTTTGTTTGCCTCTTGATTCGAGCAGTGTCTTTTGATGAAACTCATGTAGATTACATTCTTCTATATCTTAGAGTTCATTTGTTTTCCTTGTTTTCCTATTGATTTGAGAAGTGTATTTTGATGGCTCTCATGCAGATTATAGTCTTCTGTATCTTGAAGTTTAGTTGTTTGTCTTGTTTGCCTCCTAATTTGAGTAGTGTCTTTTGATGGCACTCATGTAGATTTTAGTCTTCTCTACTTGATCATGTTCTATTTCAGTGGAGGATCTTTAGATCAATAGTTACTTCTTGAAAGAGTTTGTAGCTTCTTGCTTTTAGGGTAATAAGTTATTTTACTTATTAATTAAATCATGTTGATTTAATTACTAAGTCACTTATTATTTCTTTATTACTTAAGCTAAACTTTAGCATATAATAATTAATTACTTTATTAATTAGTATAATACAACCTAGGTTTCTCCACCCTTTTAGGGTTTTAGATCTCCTTAATAAGGATTGATCTCCTTTTTTTCATAACACATTCATTTTATTTGATTGCAACTTTTGTTTTTGCACATCAAGAATGTCTCCTCTTTCATGGATCCTTGTGTTTAGGCCTCCACAGCTTTTTATTCTCTCTTTCTATGATAGGTGTTTGCATGCAGGTGTTCTTGGGAGCTGTGGGTTGTTTTCTCATCAAATCCAACATAAGGACCCCTTAAGACATTTTCTCTAGGCCTACAATGTCTCTTCACACTTGGAAGGATTTGAAAGTCCAGTTTTGTCTCACTTGCCAATATCGTTAGACTTTTGATTTGCTTCTCTCAGCTTTTCCAAAGGAATTGCTCCATAAGATTGGCATTTCAAGCATCAAATCCTGGTGGAAGGATTGGCGTTGGTTCCTTAGACAAATTTCTTAAGATATAAAACTCAACAGGGATATCGATGACTTTCACCACATTTTCCAATGGATTAGGTCCTTAACCAACAATGGCATTTATAGTCCTCACATTCAACTTGGAGTTTGTGATTTGCAACTATTTGGTCTGCTATCATAGAACCTGAAATAACACACTTCTTGTGGCATATTATTTTCCAAGGCTAACCTTTAGGCTCTTGCCTTCACCATTTAGGCATTCTAGATCCTCGTTGCCCTTTTTGTAGACAATCCAAGTGCTTTCTTCACATTTTTTGGTAATGTATAAGGGCTCAAAATTATTGGTTTTCGATTCATGCTTTTTTTTCTCCATTTCGCCCATAAATTTTTTCTTGGAATATGGTTATGTTGGGTGATAAACTTCCCATTTTTGCAACTTTGGCATACTTTCAGAATGGAAATCTTATTTTTTATATGGAAGGATAGAAATACAACTTTTTATCACATGCTGTAATTGATATTAATGTCTCTATTTTTGCTAAATCTTGCATATGTAATAATGTGATGCTACACATACAATTATAAGCTAATAAGGTGGCTCTTGAGGTGGCCCACTAGTTATAGGATATTTTGCAGCAATAGGGAAATTCACCTTGTACAGTTTCCAAGGTGCCACCAAATATTTCTATTACTGATGGTCATTCTCCTTCCTATGGCCATCGTCATGGTTGTAGTTCTTCTTGTCGACATTTAGACACACCCCATTCATAGGGTCCTTAGCATCCTTCAACTAATCATTAGATTACACCATGCAAATGGTCTGGCACCCTTCTCACCATGGATCCCCATGTGGGTGGTCTCCTGTACATGGTTTTCCTCCCGTGCCTTTAACATGGACTACTTCAAGTGAAAATTCAAGATGACCTTCCTCTTCCAAATGCTTTCGTAGATTATTCTTGGCAATCTCCCCGTGCTGGGAAGATAAAGAGAATGAGGATGACAATGCAGATGTATGGAATCTTCCAAACCTTGAACCAGATCCTACAAAGGGATGGATAAAGAAGGATGAAATAAATCCTCCTCCTACTGCTACTTGTGTGTGTGAATTTTGTACCTGTTCTGTAGACACAACACTTCAGTAAAATATTAGAGGTTAGCAAAAATTGAAATCTTGCAATGAATTGAAAGCTAAACTAACTAGGCAATTTATTGCCTTCTAATAGGCACGAATATGATGTTCTCAGATTGTATCGAGATCAATGACCTTGACGAAACCTAAATGAAGGATTTTAATGCAAAATATGGATATGGAATGTATGCAATTAATCTATTTTTTTTTTGATTTTCTATGCAATTATGATGAAAACTTGATATGAATCTATGCTATGTAAAAATTGATATGCAATGCAATTAATCTAACAATGATATGCTAAATGATATGAAACTATGCAATATTGATCTCACAAAGCTTGGATTCGCAAAGATGATTCTTCAGTCTCCAATTTGGCAGCGTGATTATGCAATTCTTGTGGATTAAGATGAGCTGAAGCCTTGATTTATAGAAATCCAGGGCTTTGGAGGTGCATGGGAAAAAAAGCCATAAATCACTCAAATAACTCAGGTTGATTTTTGAGTTATTTTTAAATAAAGGATATTTTAACTCACAAAAACATGCAAAAATAGAGTTTAACTCAAAATAGAGTTTAGCTTTAATTGATAATTGATAGTTGTCTGCTTTTCTTGATTGTGCATGATTTATTTATGAATTAATTTAATAATTAAAGTGATTTATTTCCAACTTAACTGATTTTGAAAAATAAAACAATTGATTTATGGGTTAATCAATTATTTTTCAAACTTTTATTCAAAAATAATATTATTAAAAATTGACAACTTGCTTTAATTAATTAAATAAGAATTTAATCAATTATTCATAGGATTTTGGATTTATTGTCAAAATTAAATAATATAATTTAGGAATAAATATAATTAACTTCAATTAAATAATTAAGTGGCAGAATTAAATCTAATTAATTAAATATTTAGAATATTCAATTAATCAAACTTTAGGATAAATAGGATTTATCACCAAATAATCATTAAATTAAAGATAATTATGATGATTAGGAATATTACTAGGAATATTCCCCGATGCAGAATTTGAGATAATCAATTAGGATTCGATGATGTTCAGATGTGCCTTAGGTTAGGACTTTGATGTTGATTTCATCCAATTTGATGATGTAGGAGGTTTAATTAACCTATAGCCCATTTTTGGGGTATTACATTTTGCCCCTCTTTGAATTGCTGTGCGAAGCGTAGTGGTTCAAAGATAGTTTGTGTTTGATAAAGATATAAAATTGGTGTTGGAAATTGAAATTGATATGAGACAAAAATCGATTGAAGTTGATATGAAGATAATAGGTCTTGAATGACCAAAGATAATGTTAACTATAACAGTAATGAACCAATTGCGAAAAAGTGTCAAAATGCCTGATTCCAAACCTTATGATTGCGAAGAAGTGAGTGACCGATTCCAGACCCGATTGTCCTTAGAAGAATCACATAGGTATCACATTTGAATCCTTCAGTTACATAAGAATCAAGGAAATAACACAATTGAACTGATAGTTGCAAAAATTGATACAATTTACAAGATTAGGAGAGTACTAGATTGATATGGATATCGATGAATCTGATATGCCCCAAGCGATGATCGATTTTCCCCAAGCGATGAGGTCTTTTGATGAATCAATAATTAGATATGGTTGTTGTCTTGATTACTGGGGAAAGATATGATTTCAGCTTTAGATTACAAACTTTGAATGATATGCAATACCATGCCCCCTTTGGGATTAAAATTGAAATCTGAAAAGAAAAGTCAGTGTTGATAGTTCAGAAGCATGTTAATTGATTTAAGAAGTGGTTATACATGTTTGAGAATGCATTCTACATCAGTTTGGAGGTCCTCGAGACCAAGTTTGACTAGGTTTGACCATGAGTTGATCATGGTTGACCAAGTTGAAATGTTGATAGTTTGATGTAAGATAATCAGTTAAGTTGAATACTGGATTTTTGGTGATGATTGAAGGTTGATTATGCAAGTAGTTAATAATATAAATGATCTTAGATTTTGATTTTGATCCCGAAAAAGGATTCTACTTGCTGTTTCGTTGGAGGAACCTTCGTGTGAGATTCAGCTCTTGTTAGATTTGAAGATGCGATTTGAAGAATCGTTTAAGCATTGAAGTTCGTTTAATCATTGTGAGATCATGCAAAGATGAAAAAATGCAAAGAAACATGAAAAATGAAATGCAACCTAAGACCTAGGACCTACTCACTGATCATATGTCGATTTGTTATCATCATTGAAATTTTAGGTAACCAGATAAATCAATACAATGCCCACTAGCTATGAAACCATAGACATATGAATATCGATTTGTATGTGCAAGAATCAATACAACACCCACTGATTAGGCAACCATGGATATATGAATATTGATTTTATTTTTGGAATGTCGGATTAGATATAAGCACCAAGGCACAAACGCTAGGATGACCTGAATATCATGTCCATTTTGATATAGAAATTTGTATAAGCATCAAAACATAAACGTCATGATGACCTGAATACGCCTTGCATTTCAAACACATCAAACAGTCAAGAGATCATTCTAAATCCCATGTGAATTACCCATAGTGACCCTTTATTATTCACCTCCTTAGGCAAGATCGCGTTTCACAGTAGGAGAAAGAACTCACTCAAAAAGACAATAGTTAGATCAAACTTCCTTGAATTTTCTGGGTATCAATGGTTGAGGTACGCATGGCCATCCAATTCAAGATAGAGGCTCTTACAGTCAGACACCATTTCAATCCAAAATTTTTGAAGTTGTTATATTTTCACATACAAGAAGACAAAGAAAAGATTATGCCCCTAGTCATCACTCTCTAAATCCTGTAAAGGACATCATCGAAGAGCTCAAAGGGACACAATATGAAAAAATCTCAATTCGAAATAGTAAGCATACAAGGAGATAAAAGCATGTAAAAAGCATAGATTGTTTTCAATTTGTGTTTTCAGTTTTCAGTTTGATTGCGTTGTTGTATATGCAAAATCCTTTCTGGAGACAAGACTGATTGACTGACTCACATGAAGCTTCAAAGGACTCTGCCTGGATATGAGATGTCTAAGATATACTGGAGACCATAGGATTTGACATTGATTGCCCCCAAGTGTTAAGCATTGATAAGATACAGACGCTGGAGCTGATTGGTGTACAGACTGACTTATTGAAAATTGGAAATGCAAAAACAAACCGGGAGATATGTACAAACTAAAGCAAGACTGAAAGTTGGGAAAGACCAAGATTGTGCTGATAGATGGAGCATTTTGAAACAAGTGGTGCATGTTTGTTGAGTTTTCACCATCTTGGCAAAGATTCTATTTTTGCTACCAAGGCGCCTGTTTCCAGGTTTTCACCAAGGCACTTTTTCTTTTTCTCATTTTTTTGTATTTTTCATATTTTTAATTTTTTTTGTACTTTTGATATTTTTTTTTGGAAGAAGGCAAGCTTTTTAGATAATGCTCCTTGAAAAGATAAACCATGATATGCCAAGGATTCAAAATGATATGCTCAAAGATGTTGATAGGGAAAGGAAGATGGAAGAGAAAAATGGAGGATAAGGTTTTATGTAAAGCAAGTGAGGTTGGAAGATAGGAGGAATAGGCAAATGAGGAAAAATGATAAAAGGTAGAAGGATAATGAATGGAAGGATTGTGAAAGGGTGGATGGAAAGGAAGGAAAGATCAACATCAGCACACACCTTGAAGGGTGACAAGAGGATGGAGGAAATGTGAATGAAGAAATACGTGAAGGAATGTGGTGAATGGATAGCAGAGGCTACGGTTTAGGCACATAGAATGGAAGAATATTTTTGGAAGAAGATGAAGTGGAAGTCTTTGGAAGCTTGAATGTCAACTTCACTTATTTCTCAACATCAAAATCTTTCAAGAGAGACTTTGGAATCCATATAGCCATAGGATTTTTATTTCCTTTTAATGATTTAGAGAGAATATCTTCAATGATGGATTTTGGAACCCATACTTGTCTTATGGTTTTTTTCTTGGATATCTCTTTTGACTTTATGCCTCCATGTCGATTAGAGGAGACATGGTGATTTTATTTTTTTGATGGATTCTTGTATTGCTTCTTTTTCTTGTATTGAACATTCAAGTTACTTCCAAAGAACTTGGGACTTGTGGAAGAAGAAGGAGGATATGACTGGTTTAGATGGGTGAGTGGATGAAAAGGATTCAAGGGTGTGCATCTATGTTGATCTTGAGGAAAGATGGGAGATGGAGGGATGTAAGGACCCAAGATGGATGGTGAGTTAGGAATGTTAGGAGGGGAAAGTGAAGGGACATAAGGACCCAAGATGGAATGAAGGCGTGAAGCCCTTAGTTTTGGTGGAGGAGGTCCAAGGATGGACATGGAAATTGCAAAAGGATAATCAATAAGTGCATTATCATCTATGTGACAACCAAGGATATTAGCATCTTTAGATTAAGCATTAGAATTTTCAATAAAATCATGGACATCTTGAATATGAGCACCTTCTTTGATAGGATTGTTCAAAGCTTGCAAAGACTTAGGAAGAGTAGAAAGTGGAAACAAACATGGAGTGGTAGAATAAGAAGATGGAAGACTTTGATCTTGACAAGGATCTTTGGATAGCATAAGCACATAATTTTTCTCTTGATTTTCAATAGGCTTAACATTGGAAGTAACAACATTAGTTTTACCAATTTCAATGGAAGTATCATCTTTGGAAAGCGCAAGTGTAGTAAGGTCATTTTGATTGTCAATAAGCTCAATGGTATAAGTAGTAGCTTGATCTTGCTTAGGAGAAGACTGAAGACATGGTGGAATGCATGAAAAAGGATGTGCAGGATCAAAAGAACCCTTAAGTGGATAAGAGACATCATGAAAAGGATTGGATGACATGGAGGGTTCTTGATCTTGATCTTTCTTTATGTTATTTTCTTTATCATTTTTGGAGTCCTCTTGACATGGAGCCACTTCTAAGGACAAGGAAGCATGTTGGGATTGTATGGAAGACTGTTACAGAGATGGTGGAGGACTAGCTGAAGTAGGCATCATAGCATATAAAGGCTTAGGCTCTTTAGGTTTAGCATTATTGAAAGTATTTGCAACCAAGTGAAGGTTAGCTTGAGTTTCTTTAAGAGGTAGCCCTTGAGGATAACTATAGGAAACCGCATGAAAATTATTAGGACCTTTGGTGGATGAAGGACTTGTGAAAGATTTGATAGGCTTGGAAGCTTTAGGAAATGTATGGGTATTGGAAGAAGTAGGGGATGGAAGGGAACCATCACAAGACAAATGTTCAACATTAACATGATCTTGCTTGAGAGTATAATCTTTATCTTCAACATGAGAATTCTTAGAGGAGAGATCCTTGTAGTATTGACATTTATAATCAGTGCGATACATTTTATATTCTTCAATAGAAGTAGATGTATCATCTAGGTATTGTTCACAGAAATCATCAAAGTCTCTTTCAAAATCAGAATCATATGGATCACCATCATGATCTATCCAATGTGACAGCCCATTTGTAGTAAGCAGGAACACACGACGAGGAGGATTCTTAGGAATAGAGGGTTCATAAGTATCACTATATTGTCCCTCATCATAGTCATCATAGTCTTCAAAGTCTTCAAAGATGGGTGTGTCACTCTCCGTGGAAGAGGTATCATAAGGGTTATCACATTGTTCAAATTCTATCTGAGGGAATGGTGACATGTACAAGTCTTTATCAAATGGAAAAGGGCATAGAGCTTCCATGGAGAACTCTTTAGGTTCCTTTTTTTTCTCAAGTTTGTTAAGCTTGATTTGCATAGCGTGGATCTGTTTCATCATAGTGGTGATTAGAGTTTCTTCCTCATGTGTACTAATTTTTTTAGACATGTGTACTGATTCTCAATGGCTACTGCTTTGTTCCTGACACAATGATTTGTTCGATAGATTCTAGAAATAGGCTGAAAAAGCTAAGTATTTGGTATGACAGTTGCAAAAATCACACGACAGTTGCTAGCAGGATTTGACTTTTTGAATTTGACTGGTAGAAAGACTCATACGACATTGGGTTCTTTACCATAAGATAGCTGGGCAGTAATGAAATGACACTTGATAGAAACTCATATGACTTTCTGACATCCTGAGATGACTTTTGACTTTGGCTTTGATACGAGTTTTGAAATTTTAGGATGACTTTTGACACCAGAAAGGATTTTGCTTCAGATTTTGCAAATTTTAGGTTTTTAGTTTCAAATTGTTCACAAAAATGTCTGTCCAAATTTGAAGATTGTAACAGATTTGTTCATTTTCAGTAACTAGATAGATAAACAAGCACGCAAAACAACAAGCAAGCATGTCTGAAAACAATGAACAAGGGCAAAAGCAACCTTGCGCATGAACAATCAAGTGATTTTATTCGTTCTAATCCTCGGAAGTGCTAATTGTGTATGTTCCAAAAAGTTTTGCAATAATGCACATATACCCTAGAAAATGAAAATTTGGCTTCGCTAGGGTTTTTAGTAATGGTTTGACTCTGCAACTTTTATGATCCAAAGGGGTGAGCTCCAATCCCGGTGCACCAGGGTTTTGACACAGTCCAAGAATTTAATCAATCAAGAGCTGCTAGGGAGATCTGACAGCCCAACAATGAACCACACTTGTGAAGATTTCTTCCACAAGGACATTTATATAGTGGCTGTCACTACCATGGTGAAAATGGCTATTACCGCTTGAGGTTCCGTCAACGTGGTTGACCCAATTAAGGGAATGTCCACTATGGTTAACCCTCTCTAAAGGTGACTCACAAGATATACCACATGAAGACTGGTTCCAGATTCAAGGATTTGGGTTTTTGGTACTATCCAAAAAGGAAGTAGAGCATAATCCCCTAGCCTTTTCACTTTTAACCCAAACAAAGCAGATAGATTAATCCGACATGCTAAGACCAAGATTATCTCACAAAGATCTATGACGTCAACCCCTTAGGATCTATCAACCTCTCCGGAGAGAGAATGCCTCGATCAAAAGTTGAAGACACATGGATCTAGTGGAACGTGAGACTCCCTCAGTATCCTCCCCACCTACAAGGGATCCTTCATTGAGAAGAGTTTTGCTAGAAACCCACTCTCTCAAGATCCAAAAATAGTGTTCACGGGGCCTAATTACTATGTAACAAAGATGCTGAAAGCAAACTATGTTCATTTTTATAGCCCAAATGAAGTATGTGATAGGAAAGCAATAAAAGTCACTCAAGCTAGACACATGAGATGTTTATTTTAGATCCAAAATCGAAGTCTTATCAGCTGAGAAGATTACCTGAATTCCTCATAATGTGCTTAGTAGATTTTTACCTATTTTTAGCAATTCTTGCACTTTTTGTCTTCTATCTTTTGTACCCACAAGATGTACCTGCACCTGCACCTGCACTTGCAACCCACTGTTATGAAAAACTTACCTATTCTTGTACATGAAACCCAATGTTATAAAAATATATCAAAAAAATAAACACAACTTGTCAACCCCATATGGTAGAAAATCAGGTTAGTCAAAGATAATATTTCATTTGATAATCGACAAACCTGTTGTCATAAAAAATTAGATTCTGACTAGTTTGAACTAAATCAACAATAACTTTTGAAAATCAAAATGAAATTAATCCAAACTAAAGGAAAATGAAAGATAACTCAAATAACTTTCCAGAAATATAAATTTTAGATCTGTATCATGTCATATGTGCATGTACCAATAAAAATATCAGTCGGATTTCATAAAATTAGGTTTAGACCAGTTTTCACTAAAATGATCATAACTTTTGCAAATAAATTTTTTTTTAATCTGAACTAATGGAAAATGAAAGATAACTTAAATACCTTTCCAAAAATATAAATTTCAGATCTTTACCGTATCATATGTGCATGTACCAATAAAAATATCAGTCAGATTTCATAAAATCAGGTTCAGACCAGTCTTCACTAAAATGATCATAACTTTTGAAAATCAAAACGAAATTAATCCAAACCAATGGAAAATGAAAGCTAACTCAAATAAATTTTCAAAAATATAAATTTTGGATTTTTATCATGTCATATGTGTATGTACCAATAAAAACATCAGTCAAATTTCTGAAAAAATAGCCCAGAAATTTATCACAAAACTCACAAAAATTAACCTTGTGGTCCTGGGTTCGAGAAAAATGATAGAAATTTGATAGAATAGAATGGAAACCCATTTTAGGGCCCCATAGTGGGCACCAAAAATGTGTGTGTGAATTTTGTACCTATTCTATAGACACAACACTTCAGTAAAACATTAGAGGTTAGTAAAAATCAAAATCATGCAATGAATTGAAAGCTAAACTAACCAGACAATTTACTGCCTTCTAATAGGTGCGTGTATGATGTTCTCAGATTGTATCAAGATCAGTGACCTTGATGACACCTAAATGAAGGATTTTAATGCAAAAGATGGATATGGAATGTATGTAATTAATCTATTTTTTTTTTGGATTTTCTATGCAATTATGATGAAAACTTGATATGAATCTATGCTATGTAAGAACTGATATGCAATGCAATTAATCTAACAATGATATGCTAAATGATATGAAACTATGCAATATTGATCTCACAAAGCTTAGATTCACAAAGATGATTCTTCAGTCTCCAATTTGGCAGCGTGATTATGCAATTCTTGTGGATTAAGATGAGCTGAAGCCTTGATTTATAGAAATCCAGGGCTTTGGAGGTGCATGGGAAAAAAAGCCATAAATCACTCAAATAACTCAGGTTGATTTTTGAGTTATTTTTAAATAAAAGATATTTTAACTCACAAAAACATGCAAAAGCAGAGTTTAACTCAAAATAGAGTTTAGCTTTAATTGATAATTGATAATTGTCTACTTTTCTTGATTGTGCATGATTTATTTATGAATTAATTTAATAATTAAAGTGATTTATTTCCAACTTAACTGATTTTGAAAAATAAAACAATTGATTTATGGGTTTGTTGGTACCCTTAAAATTTTTGAGTAATGGGACACATTAGCATGCATTTGTACTATTTTGCTTTCAGGATGCATGTGGGAACTGAGTGTTTTCTAGGTAGTTTCATAAAATTTAGTTGTCCATTGCCTTTCATATGTTTCACTGGTTCATTTTGAGTCATTGGGTTACATTTTGAAATGGGTTGCCTATCAATATAATGACCTACATATATGTCTAGGAAGCTTCGCATAGCACAAAGGAATGACAGGCAGAGACCATCACATGAAATAGAGAGAGATGTGAACTGGCCTCAAATGTTGAGAGTGGGTGGTTAGTGCACAAGACAAGTGTGTGTATTACTAGCACATTTGGTAAAACAAGGAAAAAGGCTTAATCCCACATTCAATGGATGTGTGGATTTTAAATCTTTATATACAATGTCACTTATATGTATTGTAAACAAGGAAGCACGGAGGCTCTTGGAGGGCCCGCTTGATGGGAACTCTTCTGTGCACTGGTGGGCCCCATATTTTGGAGGAAGGCACTGTGAAAGTCTTTAAAACTTGAAAAATAATGATCCCACATGCACGCCAAAACAAATCTTTGTGATGTTCAAATACAACGCCCAGTACAATATGAAATAAGTTGAAGTTCTAAAGGCTGTGCACGTGACCCTTTGTAACCGCTTTGATTTCTGTGCCCGCGCCCAAGGAAAAGATAATTTTGCAATGATGCACGTGCTGACTAGTCAAGATGGACACATGTCAAGTGGTCGCACGATCACAAGGGCCAACTTTAGCCCTTGCGAACATGCGACAGGCTGACATGTGGCAGCTCGATGAGGTGGTGGTCAGTTTAGTAACATGGCAGTGTGATGCAGAGTGGACAAAGGTGGCGGTGACTGGTCAGAAGTGGACACTTGTCAAGTGGTCGCATGATCGCAAGGGCCAACTTCAGCCCTTGCGAACATGTGACAGGCTGACATGTGGCAGCCTGATGAGGTGGCGAGGAGGTTGTAGGTGGACGCACAGGCAGTGGCTTACTCATGAACACAGATATCAAGGCATTTGTTTGGTGACAAGTTGGTGATGACAGAGCAGCGGGCCCCATGAAAAGGTAACTAAATTTTGATGAAGTATACAAATGGTGGATCTGACGACATTGGGATTTGTGGGACCATCAATGGTGGTCGCATGATCTCATGGGCCATTTCTGGCCGATGCGATCATGCGCCAGGCTAACATGTGGCACCCAGGTCAGTGATGCAGGAGAATTAGGTGTTGACTAGACGCTGGTGATACATGTCATGAGTTCATGAATTCACTAGAAGATCGAGCAGTTAGCATCAGATGCTCGCGATTCAGCGACTAGCTGTTAGTTAACCTTGTTCGCCAATTCTCTGAATTTCTAGCGGTTAGCATGAATAACTTGGAGATTCAGTGAATGCATAGTCACCCATTTTCCGAATAGTTGGTGGTCAACATAAAACATCTAGCAAATGTGAGAATAGCTTCATGGTCGCCTAGTCACTAGATGAGGTGGCAGGCCGGCCAATCTGAGCCTGCCATGTGTCAGGTGGGTCCCAGGAGAGATAAAATAATATTTTATTTGAAATTCCTGTGCACATTCAGATTTAAAAATCAAAATTATAAATGTTAATTTGTATAGTTTTGAACTATATCAAAAATTTAGAAATTTCAATCACAGAGTATGCGAGCTAAATTAATAGCTGGGGGCTTTATTTTTCGCCCAGATAGCAAGTGTTATATACTGCTGGAAAGGTGAGAGAACAAGGAATCCATTTCTGAGGTCAAATTTGATGTAGGTCATGTTGGTTTCAAGTTATCTACAGTTGAAAAAATTAGGGGGGCCGGGAAGATATTTTAAAAATATCTATTTTGTTCAATCCGGTGATTCATAGTTTGTTTGAGCAGAGGACAGGTGCTTTCAGGAGGGAATGATGCAGATCAGATTTTCAGTTCTGAGCAATGATTCATTAGCAGGAGGTTTAGAGGATAACAAGTGTTAGTTTGTGGATGAATTTTGAGTTTTCTCCTCTCCTTATTCTGATTTGAATTCTTTGTAAAAGGTTCCAATCTTTTTGCATGAGTAGAGCTCTACAAGTTTGAGTTCCATTAATGCAAGTTCTAGGTTTCATGTCAGAGTTCTGATTCTGAGTTTTTTGTGATTGAATGTATAGATACAAGATGATTTAATGAAGTACAGTGAAAATCCTTTCCCATATTTGTCTGTTGTCTCTTTGTGTTATATCAAATTGTTGTATATTGATTTGTAAGGCATCTCTGTATACCTATTTACAAGGTAAATGGTGTAATGATTCTCAAGTTTCTTTCAAGGGGAGTGTAATATCTTGAAGATTGTTGCTGATAATTTGATGTTTCATGAGGATTTGATCTCCAAATAGGGGAAAGAAAGAATGGTGTGCAAGGTACATTGTTTGAATTTTAGTTGTATAAGATTTGAAGTTTCCTGTTGATGTGCATTTTTTGACTCCATGCCCAGGATTAGGCACTGGTTTGACCAGACTTGTAATCAAAATCTTTTCAAATCACTTTTCTATTTCTAGTTCAAGAACATAAATGTTTGTCGATTGCATTGAATAGTGCAAGTGCTTTTGGTGATTCCTTGTAGAAGTGAATCAGATAGGTTAACCTGCCTGAGTTTTAAGCTCAAAGAGAAGAAGGGTGAATACCCTTGTCACTTTTTCTATTTTTCTACAATGATTGTTTTCTTTTGTTAACATCATGGATTGGCTTTCTAAGCTCTGCATCAGTTGCAGCAAAAGACATTAGCAAATCATTGTGAGAACCCTTAATCCACTGCAAGGATTTCATTGTGAAGCAGTGAGTCTGAAGATAGGTACACCCACCTGGGTTTGTGGAGCCCGAAGTAGAAGAAGGACTTGGTCCTTATCAATTAGCCTTTTCCCTGTAAGAATCTGGAATTGGGAACATGAGAGTCAAGCTTAATAGCTATATTGGCGATTCCACATGAAAAAAAGCTAACAGGGTTAATCAATTATTTTTCAAACTTTTATTCAAAAATAATATTATTAAAAATTGACAACTTGCTTTAATTAATTAAATAATAATTTAATCAATTATTCATAGGATTTTGGATTTATTGTCAAAATTAAATAATACAATTTAGGAATAAATATAATTAACTTCAATTAAATAATTAAGTGGCAGAATTAAATCTAATTAATTAAATATTTAGAATATTCAATTAATCAAACTTTAGGATAAATAGGATTTATCACCAAATAATCATTAAATTAAAGATAATTATGATGATTAGGAATATTACTAGGAATATTCCTCGATGCAAAATTTGAGATAATCAATTAGGATTTGATGATGTTTAGATGTGCCTTAGGTTAGGACTTTGATGTCGATTTCATTTGATTTGATGATGTAGGAGGTTTAACGAACCTATAGCCCATTTTTGGGGTATTACACTACTTCATTGGTTTCGTAGGAGTGTTCTATTTCTAGGCTATGCCCTTGTTTTCATTTGGTTTTTGTATCTAGGAAATGCCCATAAGTTGCTTTGGTTATTCTTATGTCCTTATGTTTTTAAGTTAATATAATTGGTAAGGATATTACATAAAAAAATAATTACTTACATAAAATATCAAACATGAAAATTTTAATAAATCTACCAAATATTCTCATTGAAAAAATAAATTAATGTTATAGTTAATTATGTCTAAAAAATCTATAATAATCTATAAATTAAATTAATCTCATAGATAACTACCAAAAAATCCATGATAATCAATAAATTAATTTATTGTAATAATTATCTATTTCTAAAAAAATATGTAATAATCTATAAATTAAATTAAAGTCATACTTAATTACTTTAATCAAGGCTGCAGAGAAGTTCCTACCAAAATGTTGGCAAGATTGTTTAAACTTTGGAAAAAAATGAAAGTTTAAAATTATAGTAAATTACAATAATAAATTATAGTGGATATGGCGATGTAGTCATTGAAGGCCTCTACAGAACTAGGGTTTACGATTGAGCAGATTGTGGGTGCTTTTGTTGAAGGCCAAAAGCACACAAAGAAAGTCAATTTTTGTAAAGGCGATCAAGGGGTGCCTTATTTGGACCAGAATGTCAATTATCGATGCAATAAAAAGCATATAAGTGGTCAAATGGGGGTTTGGAAGTCAAAAATAATGGTGAAAGCAACAAACAAGGGAACTAAGGATTTGGATTCGGGGAGGATGGAGTGGAAGAGAGACGTCGGTAGTGGGTCTTCCCCTTCAAGGGCATGAGTGAGCTTGACCACCCTTGGCATGGGGCCATTCAAAAGTACAAGGGTAGGGTTGGAATTTGATGTAAGTGGCCACAATGCCCCTCCCTCAAGCTTTTCACAAAGGTGATAAGGATGAGGAATTTATAGGCCTCAAGGAAACATATAGTAGGTAGATCCATTACTATGGATTTAGAAGATGAGGTTGAAAAGGAAGAAGAATATAATGCCATTGTTTTCTTTGAGCTTAGACTAATAGGGAATTCTAGGGGATTGTGACCAAGTTTAAATAAACTCCATAAGTGGATTATTAAGCACTGGGAGCCCATTTTAAAAGGGTATGTACAAATCTACCCTATTGCCAGGGGTTTCTTTATTGTGGTCTTTGAAAAGGTACAAGATAGGAACAAAATATTATGTTATTATTTTTCATGTTGGGAGGATAAATTCTCCCTAGTGTTTAAGCCTTGACATCCATCCTTTTCCCCTGTTACTAAAGCTTTTGTTAAGGTTCCAATCTGGGTGAGGCTCCCAAATCTACCCTTGCATTTTTGGTTTGATTTTTTGTTATCAAGCTATTGGAAATACGCTTGGAAACTTCCTTATGGTGGATGATGGATCTTCAAACCTCTTGCACTCTACCTTTTCTTGGATTTTGGTGGAGATAGATGTTACATGTGAGATCCCTACATAAATAAAGATTAAATCTTCAAAGGGTTGGTGGCAATATCCATTAGATTATGAAGGAATTTCTTTTAGATGTAGGATTTGTTTTCAAATAGGGCATTTGGTAGACCAATGTGCCAAACCAAAAGAACATAAAATGACTGCTTGGTGGAAGGATGTTTCTACTATCCATTACACAGTGAAGAAGGAGGATGGGAAGTATCATACTTATTCCCAAGATGTGATGGGTGATGGGTCTAATAAAGGATCTGACAATTCAAATCAAGTTATTTCTCTAGTTTTAAATAGTGTTAAGGCTTCTAGTACTGGACGGGCTATGGAGCATAAGAAAAACAATGGTGTTGCGATGGGTGATGGGTTTCAACAACTATCTAGAAATTAAATTCAATCTATTTCTCTAGTATTAAACAATGTTAAGGCTTATAATATTGGAAGAGATAAGAAGCATAAGTAAAATAATGGTATTGTGGCACCTGAGGGAAGGAAAAAAAGGCATGTTGGGACATGTGATAAGGAAAAGGGATTAGTGATTGGGGTTGAACAGTCCCAACATGTCTATTGTTCATCTAACACAAAGATGAATCCCTAGGAGAGCTGGTTGGATTGGTAGAATGAAACAATATAGGTGGAAGATGGATGGAAAGATGTGAAAAGGAAAAAAGAAAAGAAAATGAAGATGGAACCCTTTGAAATAGTTCTACACTCATAAACAAAGGGAAGTGTGAATGGTAAATGGGTGTGATATCTTGTTGCAATAGGGTGTATGTTTGAATTAGTTTTATATGGATCTATTGTTAGACCTATTTATAGATATGGATGTGGTTATTTTTATTTGGGAAGGTGGTTTCTCAGACCGTAACCACCCTTGGTCCAAGATAGGTTTTCTTCCTAATGATTAATAAAATTACAATCCTATTACCAAATAAAAATAAATTCAATAGGAAATTTCTTAATTTTAAATTGAAATGGTGAGAGAGTTGAGTAGTCTCAAAATTGTAGTTATAACTATTAATTTGTATCACTATTAACAATGATGCATACTAGTACTTAAAAATATGACCTTCATGAACATCATACCAACTTAGCAATTATGACAAAGTCAGGACCACTAAAATTTTTTCCCATGGTTTTGATCACTAAAATATGATAACTTAGTTTTAATCACTAAAATCTAATAATTTGTTTTTTCCTAGAGTTCATACCATTAGAAATGTCATCATGCAATTCATACCTAGACACTTGTCATTCTATTTCAACAATTACAATTGAACTGAGACATGTAGCACTAGAGCATATTGTACCAAAAACTAAAACAAACAGAGTTGTCATCTTGTTTCCCATAAATTTCAAGAGAAACGTACTACTACTTTTCCATTTCCATTCATCACCCCATTTTGACAGAAGAAATCTCCAAGCAATATCGCTTCATCACCATTTTTTATATTGTTTCCTAAAATCTCCCTCGCTTTGATTTGGATTTATTGGAATGCCATGATAATTTTTTGACTAATTGAAGTATACACTGAGTTCATGGACTCAATTCAAGATCCCTATATTTGATTTTGTTTATATTCCAAAATGGGGGTTTGTTGTGAGGTTTTCACACCATCGCCCCATTGCAAATGGGGACCCACTCCTTTTCTTTGGTAGTAGAAGTGGTTGTCTTAGGTGGTAAAAATTTTCAAGAATCCAAGTCTGAGAGTGAGTTTGACCAATTTTGGCCTACCGGGAAGTCAAGTTGATCTATCTAGGGTGTAGGCAAAATTTGGGCTAAGATAGTCATGGAGACGGAGTTGAAACCAAATGATTTGTGAGGAAATGAGTTAGAATAATTATAAAATCCTTGTTCCATCTTCAATTTGACCTTAGAAAGCTATGATAGGTTGTGGGAGGTAACACTTTTAAAGGCTTACTAAATCCTAAAATTTGGCTAAGTCTAGAATTTTTTGAAAACCCCCAAAGTCTAGAATCTTTATTATAACTCCTATGAAGCTAAAACCTATCTCAAACATCATGACAATATTTATGTAAATGTTATATTTATACAAATCCTCCCACCCCTTGAGCTGAAAAAAGGACTAAGTATAGAAAAAATGTTGCAAAGAGGAAAATTACTCTAGGCATGGAAGATTTCGCTTGCCCTTATAGAGAAAAATTCCTTGACTCTCCAAATTCCAACCCCTTTGAAAAGGTGAGCTCCAAGTCCAAATTGGTGAGAAAAGTGAAATAAATTGCAAAAAAAATGTTATTTTTTTAGGTTAATTTGTGCAAGAGGAATTCCTTGAAGGATGATAGATTATGCCATGCCTTGAGTAAAATTCCTTTAAGGCTGGAAGATTCTTCCATTCCTTGAGAATAAATCCTCCAACCCCTTAGAATTATGTCTTTGTGTAGAGTGAAGAAGAGGCAAGTTTGAGACACTTGGACTTGAGAAAAATGTAATTTGGCATCAATTTGATCCAAATGATGAAAGAATGGAACTAATAGGGCTAATTTTTTGATATGGAAATTGAGCTGAGGTAAAGAGTTAAAAAAATCCTATTGAGGTCCTGATTTTTGCCTTGTGATTGGAGGCTAAAACATGATTCAATCCCTTCTAATTTGCAAGATGAACTAACAAAATGAATGATTAAGTGATTGAATAAGTTAAACTAACCAATTTGTCTTGGAAAAACATGAGGTAACATGAGGAAAATTCCTCTAAGGGTGGTGGATTCCACCACTCCAAGAGGAATATTTCCTCTCATAAGTAATATTTTTGCCTTTATGGGGAAGAATTTGACTTGGGCATGATTGAGGTTAGTTCAAAGAAAATAAAGGATTGAGACCATAGGGGGGTTGGATTCAATAAAACTAAAACATTGATTGCTAAAATCCTCTTACCCCTTAGTTTTTTCCAAGTATGAGGAGGTGAAAACATGAATAGATGCTAAAAATTAAAATATGACCAAGATAAAATGAAAAGATAAGGGACTGAGTTTAAGAGTGAATCATTATGAGGGAATGAAAAAATGATGAAGGTTTGTGGGTTGGAATCAAAGTTTATGAATGAAGAAATTCCTCAGGGATGGCGGAATTCCTCCATCCCCAAGGATACAATCCTTGGACCTATGAATTTTTGCCCTTACTATGAAGGCGTCATCACACAACATATGGGTTGTAATTTTGTTAAGGAATTATATATATATTTTAAAATCATTATCTCCCTTGTTGTGGTCGACCTAAGGAGGATTAAATTTTTTTTAATCAAAATAATTTCATGGGTCCATAAAAGGCCAAGTTGTCCTGTTTAGAGGGTTGGACCTTTTTAAACCCCAATTGACTATATAAGGAAGAGATGAGAGTTCATTTTCAATATCAAGTAAATGCATGTTTACCTCTGTTACAACAATGGTTTACTTCCTCCTAAAAGTAATGAGATATCTTACTAATGCAACAAATCAACTTGAAAAGGGAATAAAATACTTTGAGAAGGTAGATAATTGTCTTGTGGGCATCAATTTTGGGTATCCAAGGCATATTTTCACTAAAATTAGAGGTCAAGATGACAAGAAAATAACAATATGGGAAAGCTATAGATAGAAAACTTGTTTGATTCCCAAATATTGAGAGGAATTCATTTCACATTGTAAGAATAAGGCCATTTTATAAAAAAAATTAGAACTCGAGACTTGCAAGAAATAGAGTAACCAGGCTTAAAAATTGAAATAATCCATGATTAAATCCATTCTTGTTTGATGTTGATGTAATTTATTTTTATAAAACTTTCAGATTCCCCTCATTTTGTTTATGTTTGTCACTTCATGATCTTAATGAAACCCCTTTCTTAATTTTTCAAGGTGAATTTGAGAAGGAGAAGCTAGGAAGGTGAGAGATGGAATCTCAAGACTTTAAAGCCCAAGACTTCAAGAAAGATCAATCTTGAGGACATCAAATGAGAAGGAAATTAAAGATCAAGATGGAATCCAAGAAAACAAAGATCAAGAATCAAGAAGAAAGAAAATCAGTGAAGAAGTTTTATCAATTTGAATTTCCTCTTGAAATCCAAGTTCACCTTAAAGGGATCCACATATGTAGTGCCTCCCTCATTTGCCTCTTGCAAAAACATCCTAATGGTGTAGTTTTGACCTTCACACTCATTGAGTATTATCATGTTTGTCCTAGGTAAGAGTGAACCGCCAAGATGATATAATTCTAGAGCATATTTTTGATGCCCTGCGTGAACTTGGAGACGTTGGGTGTGGTGTAGGATCATATTCTGGTGATCCTTAGAGATAGGGATGAGCCAACCTTGAGATGCAGTGAATTTTCTCTACATTATGTTTTATGATGGCATCGTGAGATGCACCTAGTTCAGCTTTATCTTGTGTTAATCAGGGGGTTATCATTAGGGTCACAATGGGTTTATTGAGGGACCCTACCCCGGTCCTATCATAGCATTTCATCTATCTGTGTTATAGACTTAGTATTTAGATACACTATGTCAATGCATTATGAATTTATGTTTCGATGAACATAGGTTTGACCACATTGTTTTGTGATGTACTCTTTCATGTTGCTTATGTACTCATGTCAATGTTTTTAGGATACACTATGTTTTCTTAAGGGCTAAATGAATTCAACCAGTTTTCTTATTATAGAGAGATTGAGTGCATGTTTTGAGGGATTTGAATGGGAATCAAGAAATTTAAATTATAAGGAGATGAGATGTAAATTATAATGAGGTAAATGTTGTTTTCCTTGTGTATGTAATTTCTAATAGAAAACGTAGTAGGAAAGGTGTGTACAGAAGTGAATTGAGTAGGTAGAATGAACCCTTAATGAATATTGAAATGTTACTATTGGATATGTATGTTTAGATAAATGATCATATGAATTTATATCAGGTTGAGAAGTGAATTTATTGAAAGTTGATTTTTAGGTCTTGATGTTAAGAAGGATTAAATTATGAGTATTACACTTTGATGTTATATTGATGCAAGAAATGTAAATCAAGTAGGTCTTTGAAATTAATTGAAATGTTAAATATTGTCTTGATTATGTAAAGGTTTTGGGATGCTTATGATTATTGTGTTTCAAGAGATGTTGTGATGAAGGAAATTAAATGGATAAGTCAAAATTATAGAATGTTGTGAAAATTGTAAAGTTGATTATATGGTGTATTTTATGTGATCATTAATGTTGCATTTTTGTATATATATGTTTTTGGTCTTTCATGAGCTACTAATATTTTGATCTAGTGTGCAAGAAGTTGACCATGGAATTAAAAGAGTGGAACTCAAAGATGGATGTATGTGAAAATCATGCTAAGCCAAGGTTAATTACAAAGGGAGAAATAAGCTCATTATAATGTGCTAATGTTGTAGAGTAATGTTTGGAGCCATGTGTGTAGGTGTTGTGACTTTATGTGGTGTCAATTGGCACATGTTTATGTGAGTTGGCATAACCAAGTAATTTGTTAATTGGTTTTTATTCACCTTTGAGTCACCTTGTAGAATCCCAAGGTTAGGTATCTTGGTTCTTGAGCCATGTGAGAGAATCTTATTTTGAATTTTCGTAGGTCAACTCTTAGTGGACTTTTGAGGAGTTAAATGTAACCCTAGAGGTTAGTTAGGGTTAAAATAAGATAACCCCATAGGTGCACTTTGGGTTGGGGGTCAAATTTTGACCAATAAGATGATTTTATCTCATTTTTGCATCTTCTAAAAATGTTTTTTTAGAAAGTGACAAACTTGGGATGTCTGCCATGTCTTCCTCTCTTCCAAATTTGAAATTCCCTCTTGTTGAAGGGAGAGAACACTTGGGATAGTGTCTCCAATCATCTTTTAGGTTGGGTAGGGTTTCCCTTTTAGTGGGATGGGGAGGAATTCGGTAGTTGATTGCCCACTTTCCAATTTTAGGAGACTTCTAGTGGACTTAGCAGGTTTTGGTGGACTTAGCAAAGAAAGAAAAGGCTTGTAGGAAGGGAGATCTACTCAAAATTCATTTCCACAGCTTGGATCAAGGTTGGTGCTCCTATCATAGAATGTTTATTTTTACTTCATGTTTGTATGTTTAGATTTTGTGAAGTTTTAGTAGATGAAATTGTGACACTTTTCAAGCTTGTTTTCATAGCTTCATGTTATGTCTTTTTGCTGGTTTTGTCTTTATTTTTCTTGTCTTTGTTGGGGTGTGCAAGGCTAGACTCACCCTTGGGAGTGAAGAGAGCTTTGAGGGTGAAGGGTTTAGTTGGGAATGCCCAAATAGTGTAGAGTCCTTCTTCATGGAGGAAGGGGATATGGCATGGATGTATGGGCTCAATGTTGCCATCATATTCTACTACACATTTGGGGGCCATAAGGGGATTTTGTTTTGTATGAGAAATGAAAGGAAATGGTGGTTTTGTGATGGCCTTTTGAAGATATTATTTTTATGGATTAGAGCCTTGTTGAAGGAATTGTTTCATTTTATGACTTCTCCTATTTTGGGTCCATTTCCACCTTCACCCCTTTTATG
Source organism: Chamaecyparis obtusa (assembly GCA_027943335.1). Classification (NCBI taxonomy): domain Eukaryota; kingdom Viridiplantae; phylum Streptophyta; class Pinopsida; order Cupressales; family Cupressaceae; genus Chamaecyparis; species Chamaecyparis obtusa. The sequence continues at coordinate 354,514 of BSBK01000506.1, read as the reverse complement.
GGTCCAAGGTGACCCTTTGTGAAATCCATAGGAAAAGGGAATTAATTTTATGTAAGTTTTTTTATTTGCTGATTTTTGTATGTAAATGTGTGTTTTATGAATGAGTGTTGCCCCATCCATCCTTATTTTCCCAAGCTTGGGGGTGACCATGAAATGGCCTAGGTTGGGAGGTGAGCCTCCATGGTCAAAGCTTGATTATTTACAAATTTCTATGTAGAGGAGGTTGTTGTTTTTGTTGAAAGATAAGTGAAGAAAAGATGGTCTTGTTGTATTTATTAAGTTGTAGATTTTTACTTTGTATAAATGGCTAAGTGCCTTGTGAGAAAATGTTAGTAAAACTAAGGCTATGTAAATACGTTTGATGCATGTATCATGCTTGCAAATTCATTTGTAAAAAAAAAGGAATGTTATTATTTTCTTCTACCTTCTTGTGCTTGGAAAGAGAAATGAATAGAAAAAAAAGATTTCTATTGCTATTTATAAGCAAACAATAGTTGCTATTTTACTTCCTTTCTTGTAAAAAGAATAAAGAAATTTTGAATCTTTCATGTTTAGAAATTTTTTTATTTCAAAGGATTAGTCTATAGTAGTTTTCCTATGTTTCTATTTGAAAAATTGGAATGATCTCTTTCCTATTAGACTATGCAAGAAAATGATTCAAAAAGAAGTCCTATTAATTTTTGGTCAAATATATGTATATACACCTATGTATATACTTATATACACAGATGTATACACATATATAAATTTACTTTCTCATTAATGATGCTTTACAAAAGTACTATGTTCATAATCTCTTTCCTTGTTATAGTTTGAATGTGTATATATCATCATATATATATATATGTGTGTGTGTGTGTATACACACACACACACAAATATATATATATATATATATATATATATATATATAATATTTGTGTGTGTGTGTGTGTGTAGATATATATATATATATAATATTTGTGTGTGTGTGTGTGTAGATATATATATATATATCACACAAACACACACACACACACACATATATATATATATATATATGAAAATATAATAAATAAATACCATATATTAATAAACTTAATATTAAAAAAAAATTAATTTAAAAAATAATAATAAACAAAGTTTCAATGGGGAGGTGGCATGCCACCGCAGCCCCCCTTTTAGGGTGTGGGTGGAAGCCACTGCATCCCCATAGGGGTGCGACTGTCTTGCCACCACAACCCCATTTGGGGTGCCGTTGGCATGCCCACCACAACCTCTTTGGGGTGCGACTGGTAGGGCCACGACAACCCCAATGGGGTGTGGTTGGCACAACCACCACCACCATGGGGTGCGGTTTGGATTGCCTTTCGCAGATCCCTGCAAGCTGTGTTCGGCTAAGACTGTCAACCCATACACAACCTTTTTGGGGTTTTAAATAAATAATATTTATTTATTAAATAAATAAATAAAAATAAACAAATGTAATAATATCATAAAAAGAAAAGTATACTGACTGTGTATTAATAGAATAGATACACACAGGCTACTGCATAACACGAATAAATGTAGTAGCATATTTTCATTTGTGAGTAAAAATAAAATAAAAATAATAAAAAAATATTAGAAAACTAAGTAAGCAATGATTTTACCTTGTCGAGATTATGGAAGAAAGATTTGATAAATCTATTTCTTGATCTTATAATTTTTGATTTGTTATTCCTCCTTGCAACTTGATGTGAATATATACATAAGTATTTATGTGTATATATACACACACCCTTAGTGTGTATATACACATGTATATTCATGTGTATATTTGGACTTGAAATTTTCTCCAATCCTTCCCCCTGCCAAACCTGCACAACAAAATGAGAGGATTAGGGTTTGGTAAGTGTTTTATATTTTAGCCTAACCCTAATTTTGAATTATGGTTAGGGCTGGCCTTTTGGCTCTAACTTTTTTTAAATGAGTTTTATTAAAATTCTGTGATTAAATTTGAAATATTTGATTTATTATTTATTAATGTCTGTTGACTTTTGTGAGTCACTTTATTTTGAATTTTGTATTATTGAAATCTGCATTGGACTTTTTAATTATTAAGTGGGATTTAAATATTTTATTATTGGAGGCCTCTTTTAAAATATTTTTGATAATGATGTTATATTATTAAATTGGCCTTTAATCTTTTAAGGTAATAATTGGAGGTTGTTTATTTTCCAATTTTAAAATTTAATGGTTGTCTCTAATGGAATATTAATTTTAATATTGATTTATGTTGGAGGTTGTGTAATTATGATTTTAAATTTTATGGGAATTTCAATTAGAATATTATTTTAATTTTAATTTGAAGGTTTGTGTTATATATATATATATATATATATATATATATATATATATATATATATATATATATATATATACAAATTTTAATGATTTTTAATGGTATAATCTAAGGGAAAATTATTTAATTGTCCTAGTTAATTCTCTTACCCCTTAGCTTAAACATCAATATTTTATTATTAATAATTTATAATGGTAAATTTAATCTTTTAATTAAAATTTAATCCATTCAATTAAACTAAGGTAAACATTATGTTTTGAATCAATTATAATATTTTAAATTAAATTATTGGAACTCTATTATCATTAAGTGGGTATTTAAAATGTTAATCTAGGATTCACATAGGGTTGTTGTTATGGCCCTATTTATTTTATTGTGTCCTTGTGAGACCTACCCTTATCGAGAAACTTGGTTCACACTTTGGAATCGTTAGGGTTATTATCATTTTTTGATTAAACTAATTATCAAACCAAACCTTTTATCGAGTAAGATAACCTAACTTTGATCTTTTGATAATCAACAAGTTATATATACACTTTTAATATTATTTTTAATTTTAACGCTTGATGTTAACCTTGTTAGGTATTATTATAAGTCTAGTTAGAGTTTCGAGTTATCTAACACAATTTACGAACAAGGGATGTTGACAAGCCAACACTTGTCATGATACCCCTTGCGTGATTACTTGAATTGTGTAAGCATTACGATCTTGATAAGTGTACCTTAGTATGTTTTCCTAGTTGAATTTTGCGCTATAAAAAAATTTGTTGGTGTGTTTTGTCCTAATTTTGGGCATGCCAACCTACATGGAGGATTTCATCACTTCAAGAGATTCAAGTCAAGATTCAAGTTTCCAAGATGCAAGTTCTGGTCAAGATAATGAAAATATTTTAAAAAAAAGATAAAGAGGATTTGAGAGGATGAAGCAATTTGGGAATTCTCATCACCAAAAGATTGATCAAGTGTACAAGATGAGGATATTGAGGTGACACCTAGTTGTCTACTACTAATTGAAAGATCCCAGTTACACATGTTTCAATCATATTATGCCAAGTGTACAATTTTATTATTGGCTTTCAAAGGCATTGCATTTTTCTTATTGGCCCATAGGGTGGTGCCTTCATGTAATATGGTAATAGGGTGGAAATGTTGGAGTATGCTATCACCGAGAGGGGTGGAAAATTAGTGATATAAAATAATGGATCAATTTTTAAAGCCAATTAAAAATAATAACTAAAGTAAACTGAATGGAGACAATAGTATAAAGCAAGACATACACAAAAAATGTAACACATGATATGTCTTGAGTGGAAACCTTCTTGAGAAATAAAACCACTCAAAGTGCTTCACTGGATCAATATAAAATATCTTTTTAAAATTTGCCTCACTAGCTATACAATTGTCTCACTGACAATGTTATCTCACTTATAGTATTTTATGCCTCATTAGCTTTACAACTCTCTATATTTGAGAAAACCTAACATGTTGGGATCACACTCAGACATGCAAAGTTAGTGAAACAAAAAAATATTTCAATATTTAAATTAATGAAACACCATAAAACTAAGAATGTAAACCAAACTAGATTCTCAACTTAAGTTCTCTCACAACCTCAGAGCTCAACAAGTGCACCTAAGACTTGTTGGTTTGATCATGATGAGGATTGTAGGTGTTCTCTCTCAAACACAAGTATTTGAATCCCACAATTTAATGAATGTAAAGTAAATGCAAGATATAGTAAGCGGATTGAAGAGCTTAAGAGGTAGTTATTGAGAAACTACTTTCAATAATTCAATGCCAATGCAACAATGGAGGTAGATGATGAACTAAATGCAAAAAAAAAAAGTAGTAAATGCATTCAAAAAATACTAAGTTATCATGAAGCTAGTAGTAAATGAAAATTCCTACCAAACAAGGGTTATTAATAAACACTAAATTCTCTAAAATAAAACTATCATAATAATTCTAACATGAAAAATGGGAGATGATTTTCTTGAGCAAGGCCTCTATTTATACCATTTTGGAGGGCCGGAATAAGGTGGAATCTATGTGGCATCCACATAAGTGCCACCAAGGAGACACATAAGACATGAAAATTCTAAGGTTTCTCACACATGTGTGAGCAACATGGGATGTGATGGGTCAATGTGTACTCAAAGTACACATGTGTAAATGTGTGTAAGAAAGGTGTAAGAGATGTGTAAGAGAAGGTCGACTTTCAAACTTTTAGAAAGGGTAAGAGGTGTAAGGTGTAAGAGTCCCTTATTTGGAGGAAATAAGGTAAGTGATTTGAAAGGTATCTTTTTGGAAGCTTTCTCACACATGTGTCAACAAATGATTAGGGATAATAGTTTTAGGAAGATGAAAAATAAACTTAATTAACCTTATTTAATTAAAGGGTCGAGTAATTAGTTAGAAATGGATGTTAGTAGGGTAGGATCTAGAGTTGATATAGAATTAAATTAAATAAGATTTAATTTAATAAAAGCTTAGGAAGAAATAAATCACGTGAGGGGATTTAAATAAATCAAATTTATTTAAAAAGGGGGTTTGTGAAGTAACATCTATTAAATTGAATTTAATACATTAGGGTGTAGTAGTTAAAATACATTTAAATACATTAGGGAAATGTGTTAGTCCTAAGAGATAATATTACTGAGAGGGGGGTGAATCAGTAATCAACCAATTACTCCAAATTTTCAACCTTTTAAATTTATTATAGCATTTAAAAGATTTAACTTAATAGCAACAAATGAAACTTCAAACACGTAAGCACATCCACATGAATACAATGAAACACTTGACACAAATATTTTTCTCGTGGAAACCCAATTTGGAAAAAACCACGTGTGAGGATTAGTACCCACTAAATGATGCACTCTTCTAAAGTACACCATGTGAGGAGATTAGCCCTATTAGGAGTTTACAAAGACACTTTTCGGTGCCACCCGGTTAAGGGATTTACCTCTAGCCCTGTTAGGAGCTTTACCCTGTTAGGAGTAGCCTTGTTAGAGGATTTAGACACAAGATAATGTGACACCCTGTTAAAGGATTTATAATAGGGGCCTGTTAGGATCCGCCCGATTAAGGGATTTTGACTATTACAATTGTTATGGAATAATAGATAGAATGATTTGTAGAATAGCACAAACTTTGCTTGATTAGATCCATTGAAGCACACAATCACTTCTCAACATGCTTAACTCTACCCTAGCTTCATCACACCTTCATACACCCACCATATATCCATGATCAACAACACATTACTTTCATCCTTATCACATAAATATTGTTCATCAAACCCTAGAGCCTTCCACCACCTTAAACTTGCTCTAAACAGTTTGCAATTTGACTTTCAAACTTTTTGCTCAAATATAACATGTCAATACACACATCTCAATGTACAAAATGATTTTCATATATTACGTCGACCAATACAATCATTTACATAGAATTTTGTGTCAAGGGGTCAGACACACTTTAACCAAACACACACTTTCTCTAGAATCTTCTCCACATGCTTGCATCGAACAATGAAATATTAGATCATCACCTCCAATCATTTGGACATGTCACCACATCATGACTAAGATAACTTTATTCACCACTTTAATGCCGGTCACCGATTTAAGATCTACCATTGGTAGCTCAAGAACATAAGCTCTTTATCCTGAAACCACTTTTGTACCTACAATATCTTCTTACTAGCCATCTAAATAAGTTGTGTTTGCAACCATATATTTTAAAAAATTTCAATGAAATTCCCCTGTGACCATGCCACATAACTCATCATAGATTTGACAACCAATCAAATCACCTATCGCCTGTCACTAACTGTTCTAGCAGTTGCATTGTCAACTTTCACCCAATCATAACTTTCTTACCGGTCTACATCAATAGTTGTGGTCATACATTTGTCATTCAAAAACATCCCCATGTCTCTCATAAGGATCACTATAACTGAAACTCATCGCAACACCTATTCATCATACTTATACTTAGCAACATACTAGAAATACTAGGTCAATAGTTGAAATCTATGACAACCCAATAAATGATCATCATACAATCAAACCTGTATCATGAAAACACTAGAAATAATTTACCATCATTGAATCAGTTATGCCAAAAATCTCTCCCTTTGGCATTGGTGGAAAAATGAACAACAAATCATCTACAAGGTTTCTCCCTCTTTCACTGAATTTGTTTTCACCATCCTCTGCATTATGTGTCTTTCACTCTCTCCTCTTTTATTTTATCTACATGTTTTCTTCTCCTTACCTTCTCTCACTCTTTTCAATTTTTCTTACTTTCTATCTCCCTTTGACAATAATTCCAAACGTGCCAATCAATCTGATTGACCATGGTTCTGAAATCCTATGAATCTTCACTATACTAAGTGCTCCCCGTAAGGAGTAGTCCCACAACATCAATCCAATCATAAGATGTTCAGTGAATATAATGGACTGATGGAAAAACATCTCTTCTAGTTCAATTTAGGTAGGGGGAGAGGGGTTAGATCATAATTGTATGGAGGCTTTGAAGATTGAATGAAAAAACCTTAAAATTTTGGAAATTTGAGCGATATCAGGGGATTGTACGATCTTGTACAGTCGGGTTATGAGTTATTAATTATTGTTTGAGTTAGAAGGGTGAATCAATGTTTGAATTCTTTTGGTTTGAAGTCATTTGGACTTGGAAAATGAAAGTTTTGTACATTTTGGTCTGGACTAATTAGATTGATCCTGATTTTAAGGGTTTTGCAAAGATGGAGCCCTAAATTGTCATTCCACCAGTGGATCCTAATGAAACTAAGGGGAATGCAATTTGGGAGCATGGTTTTGAAGATTCTAGAGGGTAGAGGTGAGAAGATAATGTTTGAGGCTTCAACTAGCCAGCCCTAGGTCAAACATCTCTATGTGTTTGGCCAGGAAAGAAGTGGCAAAGTGGAGATAGTAAGTGTATGGGACCAAGGGGACCCTGTAGATTGCTAAAGATGGTATAATAGTGTGAGTTAAGGATATATAAGAGATTTGGGGGTCTTGAGAACCCATTATTTCCATTCCAAGTAGAGTTCCCACTCTAATCTAGCTAATTAGGTCTGTGAACCTAGTAAGGGTTGGAGGGTGCTGGATCAAGATCAGTCCAAAGGATTTTGGGATCTTTAAGGGGATCCAAAAGGGTGTTTGGATTTTTGATTAGTTTCCTAGGGTGTTGAGGAATTTTGGGAACTAAAGACCAAAATCAGGGTTCAAAAGGCTACAAGGATTGTAGGCCTAGTTTGAGAAATCAGTGTTGTGGGTTAGTGAGATTCCTTTTGAGAGGGAATCCTTGTTTGATAAGGTATCATATATTTTTATCCATCTATTGTTGGTAGTGGAGTGATGACATAAGGTGAAGTTCTTTATAGGGCTCATCAAGTGTGGGTACCCGGGTGTGGGTAAAGGATCAAGAGTTGATCTTAGAATCCTTTTGAGAGTAGATTAGGGTGTAGAAGGCCCTATATTTGGTTGGTGGCTCCATACAATTATGATCTAACCCCTTGGTTCTTGTAACTTTTCTCTAAGAAAATGATACTTGATAGCAATGTGATTAGTATTAGATTGCATCATCAGGATCTTTGAAATGTTAGTGAAACTTGTATTGTCACAATAGATAACCACCATTTTAGTTAACTTCTCCAAAATTCCTTCCAGAATCTACTTGATCCACACCACTTATGTACAATTAATAGCAATGACAACATATTTGACTTTAGATGTGGATTGGGATATGCAGTTCTTCTTCTTCTTTCTAGTCCAAGATACAAGCCTATCTCCAAGAAAGAATTCACCACCACTTGTTTTATTATGATCATCAACATTACCCACCCAATCAATATTAGTAAACACACTTAAAGAGAAATCACCTTTATTTCCATACTAGAGATCATAGTCTTTAGTCCCCTTAAGGTATTTGAAGATTCTCTTCACCACAACCAAATTTGATTCCTTCAGATTAGAAGAAAATATGGCCACTAATCCAACTGCCTGTACTATATCTAGTCTACTATGCTCAACATATTGCAGCTTACCGATCATAGAACTGTAAAGTGTGTCATTCACCTCTTTAGAATCATCTTCCTTTGATAGTTTTCAACTAGTTACCATAGGAGTACCAACTAGTTTTGAGTCTTCTAACCCAAATGTCATTAATATCTCCCTTACATATTTGGATTGGATGATGTTGATTCCATCTCTGAGTTGTGATGCCTATAATCGAATGAAAATTTTAATCTCATTGATTATAGACATCTCAAAATCCTTCTTCATCTCATCTGCAAATGTTGTGCTCATCTCATCATTTCCACAAAAAATGATGTCATCCACAAAGACTTCAACAATCAACAATTTTTCATCCTTTCTTATCTTTAGATATATATTTTTTGTCACTTATTCTAATGAAATCAATCTTGATAAGATATGAGTACAGTCTCCCATACCATTCCCTTGGTGCTTGTTTTAATCTATATAAATATTTCTCCAAATTGCACACCATGTTCTTTCTTTCAGATGAGGAAAAACCTTCAAGTTTTTTCAATGTACACTTCCTCTTCCAAAATACCATTTAGAAAAAATGACTTGACTTCCATTTGATATACTTTGAAATTTTTGTAAGAAGCATATTCAAGTAGAATCCTCACACCTTCAAGTCTAGCCATAGGTGCAAATGTTTCACCATAGTCTAGGCCTTCCTCTAGTGCATAACCTTTTCACACCAATATTTCCTTGTTCCTTACCACTTCACCTATCTCATTCATCTCATTTCTAAAAATCCACTTAGTACCAATCACACTCTTGTCCACTGATCTGGGTACTAACGTCTAGATTTTATTCTTCTCAATCATCTCCAATTATTCTTCCATAGATTTCACCTAATCTTGATCTTTCAATGCATCTTTCACAGTTTTAGGTTCAATTTCTGAAACAAAACATGTACTTTTTCTTTCCTTTCTTCTAGTTAGAACACTAGAATTCTTATCACCAATAATTTGATCAGTAGAGTGATTCAATTTCACATACCTTGGTAACTCCAATTCAGATCTAGGAGCCTCTTCTACCACTTGTACTGGTTCCTCATCATTAAATTATCTATCTTGATTTTCATCATTTTGCTCCACCAGTTGTACATATATAAACCCTTGATAGTCTTTAGGTTCCTTCTTGTTGGATTCATCATTATGTTCAGAGAATTTATCAATTATCACATTTGCACTTTCTATTATCTTGTTGTTTCTTTTATTCAAGCACTTGTAGGCCTTTCTCTTTGTAGAGTATCTAAAGAATATCTCTTCATCACTCTTAGGATCAAACTTACCTGAATTTTAATCTCTCTTAATGTAACATCTACTCCCAAATATTTTAAAATAAATCACATTTTGTGAGTAACCATGTCATAGCTCATAAGGTGTCTTCTTGGTTCCTTTCTTTACTTGTACCCAGTTTAATGTATACATAGTAGTGCTCACAGCTTCCCTCTAAAAATTTGTGCCACACCTTTCTGAATCATCAGTTTCCTTGCACAATCAATTATTGATTTTCTTCTTCTTTCTATAATACCATTCTACTGAGGGGTTCAAGGAGATAACATTTGCCTTTTGATTCCCTATTCCTCATAGTATGTAACAAAATCAAGTGAAGTAAACTCACCTCCTTTGTCTGATTTCAAACACTTATGATTCTTACCAGTCTCCTTATCCACTAAAGCTCTGCATATCTTGAACATATGAAAAACTTCAGATTTATCATTTAGAAACACAACCCCTGTCATTATAGAAAACTCATCAACAAATAGCATGAAGTATTTGTCACCATAGTAACTTCTAGTTCTCATAGAACCACATAAATCAGTATGCACCATATCTGAAATAATTTTGAAATAGTATGACTTACTAACAAAACTAGAGCTAGTTAACTTTCCCAGCTGACATTCCTTACACATTACATTATCTAGTTTAACTAGATATGGAAATCCTCTAACAAATTTCTTCTTATTTAGTTTAATCAAGCTATCAAAATTAACATGACAAAATCTTTGTGCCATAACCAACTATCCTCAGTCTTAGCAATCAAACAACTTTTAATACTAGTGTTCAGTTGGAACAACTTACCTTTGGTTTGTTCACTAGTAGCAATAAATTCTCCCAATTTCTCAATAATCCTACATATACCTCCATTGAAATCCAATCTATATCCTTTGTTATTCAATTGAGAAATACTTAACGAGTTGTATTTTAGACCATCAACCCAGTAAACACCATCAATTTTTTTTTATCATTCAAAGTAATAGATCCTTTACCTTTTACCAAGTAGGGAGCATCATTACCAAGTCTTACCAATCCTCCATCACATTCCTCCATTTTGATAAAATTGCTTATATCACTGATCATATGGTGAGTGTACCCACTATCAATAATCCAGTCAACACTATGATTCATGTTAGAAACAAAAGCTTTCTCACCTTCTTCTAAGGGTTCTTACTTTAGTGAAACAAACATAATATCTTCTTCATTAATACCATTAGATTCTTCATCTGTAACACCTTCTTCATCTAGATAACATGCCTCCTTTCTCTTCTCCTTGAATCTCCTTGGATTCTCCTTCTTGTCATTTTTAGGGCATCTAGCGACAATATGTCCAATATTATTTCATGCAAAGCACTTAAAAGGAAACTTACCCTTATATTTACCTTTCCCTCTAGGAATCCTTTTACCAAATAAAGATTGTAATTTCTCCTATTCTCTTTCTTTAGACAAGAAAGATTCATAATCATTAGAGTAACATGTTGAATAATTGTTAGGTATCTCCTTTCCTTTCCTAGATGGTGCAAGAGTCAATGATGACTTGAAAGAAGCATCAACTTTTGACATGCTATTATCATAATTGTTTAGCTCAAATGTATTTAATTTCCCTATTAATGCATCAAGAGTAATAGTAAAAGTTCCTATAGATATGAGCTCTTGTATAGTTGAAACCCTAATAGCATATTGAGGCAATAAAGTTCTCAACATTTTTCTTACAACATCCTCCTTGATAAGATTACCACTAGAATATCGAATAGAAACAACTTCTTTGATTCTCTGACTGTATTACTGAATGTTCTCATTTTCTTGCATCCTCGTGTCATCATAATTTCCTTTCAAAATATCAAACTTTTCCTTTTGCACATGTGGATCTCCACCATAGATAGTCTTCAACTTCTCCCACGTCTCATAAGCACTATCCAAGTATTTGACATCAATACATTTTGCATCTAAAAGAGTACTAGCAATAGATTCCATAGTAGCAGTATGTTCTTGCCTGATCTTCAATTGATCTACATTTAGGGTTCCTAAAGGGACAATATAATTAGTAACCACATGATCCCAATACTGATCACCCATACCTTTAAGATAGAATTTCATCTGACCACACCAAATTGAGTAGTTCTCTCTTGTGAATTTGGGACCATCCTTTCTCAACATCTTCATATTTTTACCTCAAGATGTTAAGAATGACAACAATAGAGGAACAACGATCTAATAAAAATTATTAGTCCTAAGAGATCAGATTAATGAGAGGGGGGTGAATCATTAATCAACCAATTAATCCAAATTTTAACCTTTTAAATTTATTATAGCATTCACAAGATTAACTTAATAGTAGCAAATAAAAACTTCAAATACATAAGCACATCCAAAAAATAATGGAACACTTAAATTTTTTTTTTTTTCATGGAAACCCAATTTGGGAAAATCCATGTGTGAGAATAGTACCCACTAAATGATGCATTCTTACGAAGTATGCCCTGTGAGTATCTTAACCTTGTTAGGAGTTTACAAAGACATTGTTAGGTGCCACCTGATTAAGGGATTTACCTCTATCCCTATTAGGAGCTTTACCCTATTAGGAGTAGCCTTTTTAGAGGACTTTAGACACAAGCTAATGTGCCACCCTGTTAAAGGATTTATAATAGGGACCTGTTAGGACCCACTTGGTTAAGGGATTTTGACTGCTGCAATTGTTAGGGAATAATAGATAGAATGATCTATAGAATAGCACAAAATCTACTTGATCAGATCCACTGAAGCACATAATCTCTTCTCAAAACACTTAACTCTACGCTAGCTTGATTTCACCTTCACACACCCACCGACTATCCATAATCAACAACACTTTACTTTCAACCTTATCAAAAAAAATATTGTTCATCAAACCCTAGAGACTTCCACCATCTTAAACTTGCCCTAAATGGTTTTCAATTTGACTTTCATACTTCCCACTCAAACATAATGCATCAATACACACATCTTGATGTAAAAAATGATTTTCCTATACCACGTCGGCCAATACAATGATTTACATAGAATTTTGTGTCAAGGGGTTAGACACATTTTGACCAAACACATGCTTCCTCTAGAATCTTCTCCATGTGCTAGCATCAAACACTAAAATGAAGTATCATCATGTCCAATCATTGGGACACATCACCACATCATTACTAACTCAACTTTATTCACTGCTTCCATATCGGTCATTGATTCAAGATCTACCATAAGTAGCTCAAGAACATAAGCTCTTTATCCTGAAAGCACTTATGTACCTACAATATCTTCTCACTGGTCATCTAAATAAGTTGTGGTTGCAACCATAGATTTGAAACATTGTTAAAAATGTTCCCCTGTGACCACGCCACATAATTCATCATAGATTTGACAAACTAATCAAAACACTTGTCACTAACTATTCTAGCAATTGCATTTTCAACCTTCATCTGATCATAAATTTCTTACCAGTCTACATCAATAGTAACGGTCATACATTTGTCAGTCTGAGACATCCTCAAGTCTCTCATAAGGATCCCTACAACTAAAACTCGTCACAACACTTGTTCATCATACTTATACTTAGTAACATACTAGGAACACTAGGTCAATACTTGACATCAATGACAACAAAATAACTAATCATCATGCAATCAAACCTCTATCATGACAACACCAGAAATCACTTACCATCACTGCATTAGTTATGCCAACAAAATAAACATATTTAAGTAAATTAATTTAATTAAATAGGTAGTTGAATATAACAAATATAAATAATTATTGGATAACTAATTATAATTTTATAGGAGATATTAAATACATTAATATAAGTGTTTAGGGATGATTTTAAGTGTCTACACTATCTAGAATTTTCTATACATACAAAGTCATAAAATCTAATCTTGTATAGTCACTACAACCTAATACCATACATCATTGAACACAAATAAGAATTTGTGTTAAAAAATCTACAATATAGAATAAAATTTATTATAGCCTCAATGAGGTATTTATGATCAGTATATTTGATTTTTAACAACTGACAAAAAGTATTTCATCAAAGATCAAAATCCCTCTCTGTCTACATAATTCATCAATCTTTCACTGCTCAATATATAGGATAACAAATACTGATTCAAAACTGATCAAAGAACCGATTACAACTATTTGAAAATGTCTCATCACAAATAGAAAATGATTTCATATCATATCTACATTGTAAAATGTATATATGTCTCTGACTTACCATTATGATAATAAATTGTTAACTTATTTAATTAATTGCCAATTCTTATTAACCTTATCAAAATATCTGATGCATTTGTTATGAATATATGATAAAATCATTTTAATACATATTTGTCATAGAAACATGATTCTATCCAAATATATAATGTCTACATCTTTTAAAAAATAAACAATTTAGATTCTATCTTTAATTCTTGTCATAAGTTCTTTTTCAAAACTAAATACCTTAACCATTGATATCAATATCTTTATCAAATTGAATCTTAAACCAAGCCCACATCTTAGTGTATCTCAACTCCAAAAAAATAACATGCATGGATACAAGATTCAACACATACATCCCAACAGTAAAAACCACCCTATACTTGGTATTAATCCTGCAACACAGACCCAACCACATAACTACACTTGGATTTGACAGTAGAGACCTTACATGGTGACATTTAGATAATAATTGACAAACAAGATTATATAATAAAAATACTCAATAGTTATAAAATGAATGATTTCGTGTATGTGTGATTGCAATATCACATAGTTAAATAAAACATTTTACCTCCTTCAAAAACCTCAAACCCTTGACTAGGGTTTATACCACCAAAGAATGAAAATAACATATGTTGAGTTTAGGGTATTAATCCGCATGCAATAAAAAGAACCAAGATACATCAATACTCAAAGTATAAATATAATTTTAAATGGATGCACCATAAACAACATTGTTAACCAACTTGACCCATGAAAAAAATAACATGTCAATCTTAAACATGAGTTAATCAATAATAGACCTGATAAGGGTTTCTATGAAGGACAAGTAAAACATAATCAACATCATACATAATGATATGTAGAAACTCCTTAAACAAAAGAAACCAATTAACAAAAAACTAAACATGAAAAAATGATAAAGAACAAAGGACAATGAAATGAGAACACCTGGAACAAGATTGAGTTGCAAATCTTTCAGAATCTTGTATGCTCTATCTTCACAACATTTCATTGTACCTGTCATACTATACCGAATCATAAAGTCAATATTAATTGTTCAACCATGATGAATATCTATCAAATATATTTCAAGAACTACCATGATAACTGATACTACTACAAAAATTGTATCAATGTGTCATGCCCTAGCATGGGCATAACTCTAGCTCAAGAGAGAGATAGGGTTCTTAAAAATTGAACCCCAAAATTTTTCAAGATAATCATTATATCAAATGAACTTATTTTTCTTCCTTACGTTCCATGTACTTAGGCATGTCATATTCACAATAAAGATGCATTTAATTGTTTCCTTTGAAGCCAAGTAAGTAAGTAACATAACCTTAGTTTAAGAAACTAAGTGTTGTGTTATTTTTCAACACTTATCTTTCATATCATGGCCAACCCTAAAGGCATGCTTAAATAAAGTTTATTTTAATGCCTTAGTCACAAGGTGAATTTAATTTAAATATTTGATACAACCTTAACATGACTTTGGATATTGCTAGTTAAAAACATGATACTTTATACTTATGTAATTGAAAACTGATATCAAAACTTGAACGCTTGTATGATGTATTTAATGAAAACTAAAATATACATCCTTGTGAGTATGTTTACATGGTATTCAAATAACCAACTCTGCTAATCTAAACACAATAAATATGAGTAATAATTTGATTCAACTTACTCACTGATATATATCCTAATCATCAATATCCAAAGTAGTCAAACTAAGGAATGTGTTCATGATAACCCCTGATTGTAATGACTATGCAATGATACTAATATTGATACTGATCAAAATAATTAATATGTCCATGATATCCTTATGACAATGTGATTTTTCTGAAAAGATGAATGAAGCTAATGATGCTATAATGTTCACTGATCATGATGCAATACCAAAAACTGACATGCATCCATTGCTATACCAAACTGATTGATCTAAATTGAATGTAAACTGAATGTAATTGCAAATGATCTCAATTGAATGTAAACTGAAACTGAAACTAATCTATGCCAACTTATCACAATAGTGTCATCATCATAATATTTCCATATTTTTAATGTGTTTGGCAACAAGGACAACAAAGGTGAGGAGAAAAAAACTTCCCCTTTTTCCTTGGTGAAAAATACACTAACCTTTCTCCCCCTTTTTGGAACAAGGAAAAATATGTTCAAAACCAACAGATGAAAGATGAAAACCCGAAGGAGAGTATGGAATCAATCTGTCACTGAACCATCAAAATGCATCACACACATCTCTACAAATTGACATAAAAAATGCTTTCTCAAAAATGTATTAGCACATGAATAATCCTCATAAGACCACTAAAATGCTATAGATTTCTAGTGACATAAAGAATCAAAGGAATACTCATAATACTTCCATGCTATCCCATCCATGAGTAGTTGTACAATATACATTTTATTAGTAACTATATGTTGAACCAAGTGATATAGCTTGGAACAACTAAACAATAGTAACCATAGAGTGTGAATTGAAGAATCATGTAAATATGAAGCACATAACCAATACAAATTGATTTATTTCAATCTAAAAATGATAAAATAACATGTCCTCAAATTGTTAAAGAATAATATCAACCTTGAACTCTACTAATCTAAAGAAACAAATTTAAACTCATTTTCAAAGCATCATAAAGAAATCTACAAGTTCTAGTTGTTAGGAGTAGTACATAAGAAAGTATATAGAACTTCCCCCTTACTAGAATAAGCACAATAAATACTTTTAAAAGAAAATTGAGAAATGATAAGACTGAATTATTTTGTTAAAGTCCTCCTATAAGCAAAGAATGTAATATATTCCACCATATATACTGATTAAATATTTGGTATAGATAATCTTATCAACCATTATATTGTCATAAAAAATATCAACCTATCTTCTCAAAGATATTGATGTAATCAAAACAACTCCAAATATTGGTGCTGATGCAAACTAACAGAATGATTACAATAAAGCACATATATCACTACAAATATAACACTTGATCAAAATAGTACGGAAATCCAAAAGTGATACTTTCTTTTTAGCATTGATCTCAATTGATGCGACATACTTAAGTAATGTTATTTTTAACCTTGACTTACAAATTTAGTGATTACAATAACATATTGATAGTAATAGACATGTGATAGTTTTTAAGAATACTACCAAGACATTCCTAATCAAAAAACTTGAAGAAATCAAAGAAAATTTAATATAACAACACAACATATGATCACAAAGACTTAAACTATCTTTATTCCAACAATATCCTTCCAAAACTACATATGTATGCTCAACAGATGAAGGATTTATTTCCCTTGGCATTGTTGGAAACTATAATTGAAACAATTGTTATATTGTCATTGATGTCAAACCTTAACTAGTAAGACAATTTCTATCTAGGAGAGTACCATATCTTTTGATTGATGAATATGATTTGAAAAGAGGAGATAACAAGAGGACCTAAGAAAAGGTTGAGTAATGTGATACTTCAATGGGTACTTAATTAGTTGGCACATTGACAAGGTAATGTGTTGTTTATATAGTAAAGAAGATGTTAGAAATAGGGAATACTGAGAGCGGGGGGGTGAATCAATATTCTAAAATTTTTTACTTTTGCCCAATTATGGATATAAAAGATAATATTAATGCATGCATAACATAGAAAGCTAAACAATGTGCATAGCAATAAAACAAAAGAACTCATAACACATTATTTGTTCTTGAGGAAACCCTAGCCAAGGGAAAACCCCGGTGGGGATGGTACCCAAAAAGATCCACTAATCAAAAGTATCCTGTTAAGGATGTTGACCCTGTTAGGAGTCTATTACATGCATATAGTGTCTCAGTCCTAATTAAGGGACTATAGGCCTTGTTAGAAGCCTCAACCCTGTTAGGAGTTGGTAGTACAAAATGTGATTACCAGATGAGCCCACTACCCAAACAAGTAATATACAATATTTATTGATTAAAAAAATAGGTCAAGGTACATAACCTTATACTACTTGCATCAATATCTCTTCACTGCTCTTTCACTATCGCTATTACATACATTCATTCCTTCTACAATTACATCTTTACATATCTTTATACAAGTTATTAAGATTAATAACTTTCCAGTCGGCTATCATATTAAAAAATATCTTTATCCAAGGGTTAACACCTAGGATGTCATCCCTTTATATTGTTAATTCATTATTTTGATAAACAAAATAATCCCTTAACTCTTTATCAATTCTGTCTTCATATTCTGTCCTGTCGGCTTAACACTGTCTTTAGAAAAATTGTCATAACTTCTTCCGTACATGCTGTACTAACTTGCACTTTGAGGTGAGTCTCCAATAGTCACCATAGAGTCTATGTTCAAGTGTGAAAGCACTGAAATTACTCCAATCAACATCAGAAACAAAAACTGTCATCAGGTTCACTGGTAAAAACACATTGTCTTATACTTAGATAATTTCGTATTGCGCTCTGACATACTAGCTCTCTGACCTGTGTGATCTTCATGTAGATCATATGTTGCCATAATGACAACATCTATGTAATAAAATCAGCCAAATTTCCAACAATCTCCCCCTTTGTCATTGGTGGCAACATATGAGAAAATAGGCTAAGTCTTACAACTTCAAAATCTCAAAATTGTGGCCATAATACAAAATATATATGTACTGTCCTTATGACTTTATTAATCCTTTCTATATACTATAATCCCCCTAAGAGTATGTATCCTTAACAATTTTTTTCTATATATCTCTCCCCCTTTGACAACAATGACAAAAAAAAGGTAAGGAGGGTAACAAAATTGTGTTCACAAAAAGTTATACCTTAATTCAATATTGCAAAGTCGGTAGGCTTGCAACACAATCTGCAAAATTGATCTTCATAGCCTCTATCTCTTTCTCCCATGATTTATTAATAGAATCTACCACACTGAGTAGTGGACATAATCCATAAGATGCTATCTCACATGCTTGGAGATTCTCAAAGCTAAAATTTTGAAAAGATGTCTTAGTTGAAAGACAATCTTCTAATTGCCCTTCAATAGTGCTCAAGTTTATAGAAATGTGTTCTCTCAAAAGAGTGAATCTCTTCATTTTCTTGTCCTTTTCATCTTGTAAAATTTTGATCTCATCATATATCTTACAATTTTTCTGCTCAACATCAGATACCTTCACATTGGGGCTTGAAAGAAGGTTTGTTTCATTCTGAATTTCTGCTTCCTTCATCTTCATCTTCTAATCTTCTTCTGCTGCCAAGTTTTCTGATTTTGTACACTAAATGTACAAGGATTTACCTCTTTCCAAGTTCTTCCTCAATTCCTTTATATAGATATCAAGGTTATTGATATCATTCCTGATATTTTGACTGATGTTCAAGAGTGTTTTGGCCTCATAAGCTGCATGAGCTTTCACTTTTTCTATATCAGATAAGTTTGTAAAATCATTATCAAAAGTGGTAATTACTTCCTTTCCTCTTTCTAGAGGGTCATCTTTTGCAATCTATGTAGTAATGATTGCTTGTAATTTCTTAGTAAGCTCCATCAGGCATCCTTCAAGACTCTTTACTTTCTTATTCTTTCCAATGATCTTGTTCAAAGATGTGATCAATTCCATTTGATCATCATCATCTACTTCCTTTCCCAAATTCTCAATCATAGAACCAATTTGAGTTTTCTTGCCAGTCTTAGGTGTAAGACTGATTTCTTCTTGAGTGGAAACAGGTACTTGTTTTTTTGTCACTTTCAGTTCTTCAACTGTGGTCTCTATTTTCTCTTCTCCTTTGGTAGTCTCTTTCTCTTCAAAAGTCAATTTGTCAACAATGTTTTCAAGATTCTTGAATAAGTTATCATCACTATCCAAGGTGATCTTAGTTCCTTCTACACTCATGACTTCATCCTCGAAGTGCGCTTCATATTTCACAACACAAAGCTTTCTTACAAGCTTTTCTCTAATAGCTATGTCCTCTTCTGATGCTATCTTCTTCCTATTTACAAGTTTCTTGTATAAGTCATCAGGTATCTTACCCTAAATTGTGTCAAACTTCTTATCAGATAGAATCATATGCTTTACTACTACATTTTATAGATTTAATCTCTCTGCATAATCATAGAGATCATAATACTTATTCATCTTTGTAAAGTCTCCATCTTGAATGATATGCTCATTAACCTTCTCAATTCTAGGTTTCCAAGTTTTCTTCTTAATAGAAGTGCCATTATCTTTGATTTTTGCAATTTTCCTTGGAACTGGTTGCACCAATGTTTTCTACCTCTTACCTGGCCTAGTAGCACTCTCTTTTACTCTTTTGCTAGGTGTGGAGGAGGTGGATCTAGTGGATATCCTTGCTTCTTGATCCTTCTTTGTTTCTTCCACTTTCACCTTAACTTGTGTTTCTTCTTGCTATGCTGCAATTGATGATAGAGGTGGAATAGACAAAACTTCTTTTTATCCAATATCTCTAATTACTGCCATTGTTTTCTTGGCTACCAAGAATTCATCTCAGTCATCCCTGTATCTTTTAGAATTTTCTTGATAGTACTCTCAACTCTTTTCTTTGACTGTTTCTCTTCAAGTAAGGTCTTTGTAGAGTTGAAGTTCTCCTCAAAGGTTCCAAACCTGTTACAGTGAGTGTCCAACTTGCACTTAAGTAACCTGCTCACATATTCTTCTGTCTCTACCTTAGATATCTCATAGCCAAGAGGGACTATGAACTCTGTTCTAGGTTCTACTACTTCAATGTAACTAAAGTCAGTATCAACCATGAAACATATCTCATTTTTATACTTCTCCATAAGAGACTATGGGATCCTTGATCTTCTTGTCACTAAATTCTGAAATGTCTTGATTACCAACATTGCACTTTCATTCACTTTATCAATAACATGCCTCCTATACACTTGGTTAATCCTTTCCATTGTAGTTTGGCCATGATTCTAGTCATTTCCAATGGTGTAAGGAAATCTTCTCAATAGATGAAAAAACATATAAGTGATTAAGGATAAGAATCTAAACTGTGTATACTTAGTCTTCTTAATCTTTTCCAAATTCTCAAACAGTTGAATTCTTAGAATCTCACACATATCAATTTGTACTTTGTCAACACACATCAGATAAGCTGCATGTATCATTCCAGCTACCATGTCATCCTCTCTTGAGTTTTCACAAAACTTAGTGGTTAGGATCTTACATAAGTATCTGACATCATCTTGTTGAATCTTACTAATCACAATTCCTCTACCATTATAGGATGAATTTGTGTTGTCTATGACTATTTTCCTCATGTTCTTCTCATTTAAAGGAATGGTTCTAGTTTTAGATAGTCCAGTAACTTCATGAATCAAATTAACTATGATATCTATCACTCTATCTTCTAACCAAAACTTCCCATTATGAATTCTTCTTAGGATTATCTTAGTACATTCTTCATTATCAAATTCATACTGTAATGCATACTTAATGATCTCATTATCTTTCAAATGTTCAAATCCTTCTTTCAATGACATGTCCTGATTGTAGATCTTCTAATATTCCTTGGTGAAATCACTATCACTGATAGTCTCTAGTTTGCATCTAAGATAACTTCTAACATTCTCTAGATGTAAAACTCTGTTTGGTACTGATGATAAAGCTAACCTAGGATCATCTTCCAAGGGTTCTACTGGTTCCCTTTTCATCTTAGGTCTATTTTTATCTCTGACATTGTGAATCAAAGAAACATCCATGATTTCCTTTAATTCCTTAACTGATTTAAAGATCTGCCAAGTAAAATACCTCGATTTCATGATTTAGGGCTTACGTAGATTCGACACAAAATTCTTCACCAAATCCTTGCAAAACGCTTCCAATCATTTCTCTTTGATCTCCTTAACACTTGAATTCACTTTGATGATCAAATAATACTGATCATGACCTTTTATTAATTCAATATCACTTAGATCTGACATCGCATTCAATTCTTTTGCCGCTTCTTTCCAAAAAGCTGATTCTATTAACTTGCAAAACTTAAAACTTATTGTGATCTTGTAAAACATAATATTTTTCTTTGTGCTCTTAACCATAGCATTAGAAAATCATATAATACCTTGCATTAACTGCGCAAGACTCAATTCATCATATATCTACTTCTACACTAATCTAAGTTCCTATTCTACTGCAATTTTCATAAATTAAGTACTTTGAGATGGGTTAGGTAAAGATTCATTCTTACCTTTTAATACTTCACCTTCCTGACCACCTTTAGTGCTGAATATGTCTCCTTGATCTGAGACTTTGACAAACTTCACTTCATCTAAATTACTACAACATCTTTTCTGACTGTTACTTCCATCTTCATTTCTTCTTGCATGATTTCTAAGGTTAGGGTTAGGATGAAAAACTCTATTGTTCATTATGCAAAACCTTGCTGTATGTCCAATCTTGTTGCATATCTGACAAACAATTCCATTATTTCCATATCTTGGTCCAGGATAATTAATCTGTGATATGCAATTTGTAGCAATGTGTCCAACCTTGTTGCATCTATAACACATTACTCCATTTCTTCTATTCATATCTTCAACGGGTTTCTTATCTACATTGTTAGTATTCCTAAACATTCCATTACTATTGTTATTCTCAAAAAATTTAGGTTTTTTGCATTCAATAGCTCTATGTCCAAAACCATGACAATTATAACAATAACCATTAAGGGGTTTGAATTGCTTACCCGTGCAAACTCTCTTCATATGACCAATAGTATTACAAGAAAAACATCTACCTTTGAATTGTCTTTGCATACCTTTAGGTGATTCCTCTTGCTTAGGTGGTTCTTCTTCCTTAGGTGTATCTTTAGATTTGTTAGTCTCATCAGATTTCTTCTCATCTATGCTTTCAGACATTTTCAGATCTGGTTCCTTGCTTTCTTCATTTGCTTTAAAAGTGTTGAATCCAAGACCAGTCTTATCATAGAATGGTTTTTGATAAGATATTTGTTCATCAATCTTCTCACTAGTTGAATATAGTCTTTCAAGTTGTTGTTTAGATTGAATCAATTCTCCTTTCACAATTGTATTGTATTTCTCAAGTTCAGCATACTGCAAATTGACTTTCTCAAGTTCAGATGTTACTTTACCAAGTTTAGATTTTAGTCCTTCATTTTCAGTCTTTAGACTTTCATTCTCAAATTTTAGATTTGGTTCATTCTTTCCATTTCCATCTTTCAAACTTAGCTTTAGATTTTCTATCTTCAGTTCATGCTTAAGGATCTCATTTTTTTTTTCTAAATTGTCATCACAATCTTCAATAAAAACTTTGGATTCCTTTTCAGATTTTAGATCTTCTGACCTATTTTTCAATTTCTCAATGAGGTTCTTTGCATCATCATATTTTCTTTTCAGACTGTCTCTTTCATCAGTAAGCATATCAATCTATTCAAGAGCTTCTTCAAGATTCTTCTGAAGTTGATCCATATCCATAGAGATCTTACTCAAGCTACTAGGCTTTCCTTGAAGGATTCTTTTCTGAGTAACTAAGCTCTGATACCAATTGTTAGAAATAGGGAATACTGATAGGGGGGGGGGGGTGAATCAGTATTCTACAAACTTTTACTTTTTCCCAATTATGGATATAACAGATAATCTTAATGCATGCATAACATAGATGTGTGTGTGAAAATTGTACCTGATCTGTAGACACAACACTCAGTAAAACATTAGAGGTTAGCTATAATCAAAATCGTGCAAAATTGAAAGCTATCTAACCAAGTGATTTACTGCCTTCTAGTAGGTGCGAGATTAATGTTCTTAGATTGTAATCGAGATCAGTGACCTAGACGACACCTAAATGAAGGATTTGAATGCAATTGATCTAGATATGAGATTGAATGCAATTAAGCTATATTTTTGATATTTTCTATGCAATAATAATTATGAAAACTGATATGAAATCTATACTAATATGAAATTGATATGCAATATGAATCTAAATAAATGCAAAAATAAGATTGATCTCACAAAGATGTCGATTCACAAGAGCTTTGATTCTTCAATTCCAATTCTCTAGCGTGATTGTGCAAAATATGAGATGAGATTGTGAAGAGCTGAGCCTTTAATTTATAGAAATCCAGGGCTTTGGAGGTGCATGGATAAAAGCCATAAATCACTCAAATTAACTCATCTTGATTTTTGAGTTATCTGATCATGAAAGATAGTTAATTCTCAAAATCATGCAAAAACATGCAAAAACAACTTTTTAACTCAAATTAGAGTTTAGATCAGCTTTTTGAACTCCAAAAGGATGTTGAGTTCCAAAAAGTCAATAACTTGCATTGATTTTCTAATTTGGAGTTTAACTGTTTCTTTTGAATATGCATAATAATTAAGAATTAAATAAATAAATAAAGTGATTTATCCTCAACTCAACTGATTTTTGAAAATAAAATAATTAATTTATGGGTTAATTAACTATTTTACCAAACTTTTATTAAAAATCATATTATTAAATAATGACAACATGCTTTAATTAATTAAATAAGAATTTAATCAATTAAAGATAGGAATTTTGATTTATTGTCAAAATTAAATAATACAATTAATAATAGATAGAATTAAATTTAATTAAACAATTAAGTGGCAAGATATTAAATCTAATTAATTAAATATGAAAATATTCAATTAATCAAACTTAGGATAAATGTGATTTATTGCCAAATAATCATTAAATTAAAGATAATTAAGATAATTAGGAATATTGCTAGGAATATTCCCCGATGCAAAATTTAAGATAATCAATTATGATTCGATGATGTTTAGATGTGCCTTAGATTAGGACTTTGATGTCGATTTCGTTTGATTTGTCGATGTAGGAGGTTAATGAACTTATAGCCCATTTTTGGGGTATTACATTTTACCCCTCTTTGAATTACTGTGCGAAGTGCAGTGGCTTAAAGATAGTCTGTGTTTGATAGAGATATGAAATTGATTCAAAAGATAAACCGATCTCAAGATAGAAACCGATTGAAAGATATTGAGATAGGAGGTCCTGAATGACCAAAGATAATGTTCACTGTAGCAGCAATGAACCGATGATTGCGAAAAAGTGTCAAAATGCCTGATTCTGAACCTTAGGATTGATAAGAAGTGAGTGACCCGTTCTAGACTCGATTGTCTTAGCAGAACTAGCAAGTATCAAATCCAAACCCTTTAGTTGTCGAAGAACCAAGGAAAGAACACTATGATCTGATGGTTGCAAAAACTGATACAGTTTACAAGATTAGGAGAATACCAGATTGATATGGATCTTGATGAATCTGATATGCCCCAAGTGATGATAGATTTGCCCCGAGCGATGAGGACTTTTGATGAATCAGTAACTAGACGTGATTGTTTGTCTTGATCACTAATGAAAGATATCGATAGAAATTGATCGATAGAATTTTGATTTACAGACTTTGAATGATGTGCAATACCATGCCCCCTTCGGGATTAAAATTGAAATCTGACAAGAGAAGTCAGCGTTAAATGGTTTAGAAGCATGTAAATTGATTTGAGAAGTGGTTAAACACGTCCGAGAATGCATTCTGCATCGTTTGGAGGTCCTGAAGACCAAGTTTGACTAGGTTTGACCATGAGTTGACCATGGTTGACCAAGTTGAAATATCGATAGTTTGATGTAAGATAATCAGTTAAGTTGAATACTGGATTTCAAAAATGATTGAAGGTTGAATATGCAAGCAGTTAATAATATGAATGATCTCATATTTCAATTTTGATCCCGAAAAAGGATTCTACTTGCTATTCTGATGGAGGAACCTTCGTGTAAGATTCAGCTCTTGTTAGATTTGAAGATGTGAGTGGTGAATTGTTTAAGCATTGAAGTTCGTTTAGCCATTGTGAGATCATGCAACATGCAAAATGCAAAGATACATGCAAAATGAAATGCAACCTAAGACCTAGGACCTAGTCACTGATCATGTGTCGATTTGTTATCATCATTGAACTTTTAGGTAACCGGATAAATCAATACAATGTCCACTAGCTATGAAACCATAGACATATGAATATCAATTTATATGCGCAAGAATCAATACAACACCCATTGGTCAACAACCATGGATATATGAATATTGATTTTGTTTTCAGAATGTCAGATTAGATATAAGCACCAAGGCATAAACGCCACGATGACCTAAATATCATGTCCATTTTGATATAGCAATTTGTACAAGCATCAAAACATAAATGTTGTGATGACCTGAGTACACCTTGCATTTAACATACACATCAAACAATCAAAAGATCATTCTAAATCCAGTGTGAATTACCCGTAGTGACCCTTTATCGTTCACCTCCTTAGGCAAGATCACGTTTCACAGTAGGAGAAAGAACTTATTCAAAAAGACAATAGTTAGATCAAACTTCCTTGAATTTTTTGGGTATCAATGGTCAAGGTACGCATGGCCATCCAATTCGAGATAGAGGCTCTTATAGTCGGACACCATTTCAATCCAGAATTTCCAAAGTTGTTAGATTTTCACATACAAGCAGAAGACAAAGAAAAGATTATGCCCCCAGTCATCACCCTCTAAATCCTATAAAGGACATCATCGAAGAGCTCAAAGGGACACAATATGCAAAAATCTCAATGCGAATCAGTAAGCATACAAGGAGATAAAAGCATGTAAAAAGCATAGATTGTTTTCAGTTGAGTTTTGATGTTTGATTGCGTTGTTGTAGATGCAAAATCCTTTCTGGAGACGAGACAGATAGACAGACTCAACTTGAAGCTTCAAAGGACTCTGACTGGATATGACACGTCTAGGATACACTGGAGGCCATAGGATATGACATTGATTGCCCCCAAGTTTGAACATTGATAGGATACAGACGCTTGAGCCGATTGGTGTACAAACTGACTTATTGAAAACTAGAAATGCAGAAACAAACCGAGAGATATGCACAAACTAAAGCAAGACTGAAAGCTGGGAAAGACCAATATTGTGCTGATAGATGGAGCATTTTGGAACAAGTGGTGCCCGTTTGCTGGGTTTTCACCATCTTGGCAGAGATTCTATTTTTGCTACCAAGGCGCCTGTTTCCAGGTTTTCACCAAGGCACTTTTTTGTTTTTTTATTTTTTTATTTTTTTGAATTTTTGATATTTTCAATTTTTTTGAATTTTTGATATTTTTGATTTTTTCTGAATTTTTGATATTTTTGATATTTTTGTGAATCATCAAGGTGCCTATTGCTAGGTTTTTACCAAGATGTTCATTTTTTTAGGACTTTTTCTGATTTTTAAGATTTTTTTAGGATATTTACCAAGCACTGAATGCCTTAGGCATAGAATTTCTTCAGATGGAGAACGTTGATTGGTTCTCAGAGCTATTCTCCTTCAGTCATTGAGAGTTGATAAGCACTAGAGCCAAAAGTAGCAGTGATTACAAAGGGACCCAGCCAATTGGGTTTGAACTTCCCCTTGTGTTCGCGATGGGATTGATTTTTAGGATTTTCTCTCAACACTAGATCACCAACCTGAAATTCTCTATGTTTGACTTTCTTGTTGTAGCCTCTAGACATTCTTTTCTGATACACTCTGAGATGATCATACGCTACTTGCCTGCGCTCATCTAGTAATTCAAGTTCTTGTAACCTAGACACTCTGTAGTCTTCATCAGTGACAAGTCCATGCATTCTAATTTTGAGTGATGGGATTTCAACCTCAATAGGCAGTACCACTTCAGACCCATAAACTAAAGTGAAAGGTGTAGCCCCTGTAGGTGTTCTGATACTAGTTCTATAGGCCCAGAGAGCTGGATTGATCATGAGATGCCAGTCTCTTCCTATTTTATTCACTGTTTTGTGCAAGATTTTCAAGAGATTTTTGTTTGAAGCTTCAGCTTGTCCATTCCCTTGAGGATAGTAGATAGAAGACCAATGTTGAGTAATTTTGAACTTAGCACATAAGTCATCTAGGTCCTTGTTTTTGAATTATCCCTCCTTATCTGTGATTATAGAGTGAGGGATCCCATATCTGCAAATGATGTAGTTCAGGATGAACATAGAGATCTGTTTCCCCGTTGCTTGTGTTAGAGGAACTGCTTCTACCCATTTTGTAAAATAATCTGTAGCTGTGATTATATGGGTATGTCCATTAGAAGAGTGTGGATGGATAGCACCTATGAGATCAAATGCCCATTGTTGAAAAGGCCATTGTGTAGTAAAGGGAATCAGATCTCTCCCTGGAGCATGAATCAAGTTGCCATGTACTTGACACTGTTGACAGTTTTTAGCAAATTTAATAGCTTCTTTTTCCATTTCAGGCCAATAATACCCAGCCCTAATAAGTTTTTGAGCTAACGTTAAACCGTTCAAGTGTGACCCACATATACCCTCATGGACTTCCTCTAATGCACATTGAGACTCTTCTCATTCTAAACATCTAAGCAGTGTACCATCTAGACCTCATTTGTACAGATCATTACCAATGATGACATATCGGGATGCGGATTGGATAAGGTTTCATTTCTCAAAATGGTTAAAGGACTCAGGGATGATTTGGTTGTGGAGATAGGAGAATAGATTTTTGTAGCGAGATGAGTCATAACCTGCAACAGTGCAAATCATGCGGGTTTCAGGGGAGTCATATGCAGGATAGGATAGGGCTTCCACCAGGAACTCGTAGCGTAGTTCATGTTCAGGCTGCTATAAAAGAGTAGATAATGTCACCATTGCATCGGCAGCCTTATTCTCCATTCTGGGTATTTTCTCAAATGTGATAGAGATGAAATATTTCTTTAAATCATCTACCATTCTCTTGTAAGGAATGAGCTTTTCATCTTTGGTTTGGTACATATCATTGACCTGGTGGATGACCAATTGTGAGTCTCCATGGATGTGCATCTCTGTAACTCTCCATTGTATTGCCATTTTCATACCATTGAGAAGTGCCTCATATTCAGCAATATTGTTTGTGCAAGGAAACTTTAATCTGAATGCTTTGGGTATCGAGTATCCTTGAGGAGTGATAAACAATATGCCTGCTTCAGATCCATTTTGTGTGTAGGAGCCATCAAAGAATAACCGCCATGTTCTAGAAGAGAGGTGCATAATAGATGAGTCTGGAAATTCCATTTGCATGGGTGTATCATCAAATAGTGGTGCTTTAACTAATTGATCAGCAATGACCTGTCCTTTGATAGCTTTTCTTTCAACATATTCAATGTCAAATTCACTCAAGAGCATGACCCATTTAGCTAGTCTACCTGTGAGGGCAGCCTTGCTTAGGAGATATTTCAGTGGATCAATTTTAGCTACCAAATGAGTGGTATGAGCTAACATGTAGTGTCTCAATTTTTTTGATTCAAAGATCATAGCTAGACATGCCTTCTCTATCATTGAGTAGTTCTTCTCATAGGCCACTAAAGTTCGGCTGATATAGTAGATGGCTCTTTCTTTCTTGTTCTCATCATGCTGTGCTAGCAATGTCCCTAGTGATGTATCTGTTGCAGAGACATATAATATTAATGGCTTCCCATGAATAGGAGGCATCAATATAGGCAGATTTGATAGATACTTCTTGATATGTTTAAAGTTGTTCTCGCATTCTTCATTCCATGCAAAGGTCACACCTTTATGTAATGTTTTTGTAAAAGGCTATGAGATGTCCGCTAGCTGTGATATGAATCTTCTGATAGATTGAAATCTACCTTGCAACGTCCTCATTTGACTGATATTTGTGGGAAGTTGCATCTCTATTATAGCATTGACCTTAGCTGGATCAACTTCAATGCCTTTCTTGGAGATGATATATCCTAGGAGCTTTCCAGAAGTGACTCCAAAAGCACACTTTTTAGGATTTAGTCGAAGACTAAATTTTTCCATTCTGTCGAGGATCATGCTCAAGTCTATTAGATGTTCAGTTCTAATCATGGATTTTGCCAAGGTATCATCTACGTAATCCTCCATTGTTCTATGCATCATATCATGAAAAATAGATGTCATTGCTCTTTGATATGTAGCTCCAGCATTTTTGAGTCCAAATGGCATAACATTCCAACAGAAAGTTCCCCACGCACATGTGAAAGCTATTTTCTCTTGATCTTCTGGAGCAATTTTGATTTGGTTGTATCCAGAAAAGCCATCCATTAAGGAATACATTTCATAGCCTGCAGTCATGTCCACTATCATATCAATGTTAGGTAGTGGAAAGTCATCCTTAGGGCATGCTCTATTCACATCTCTAAAGTCTATGCACACTCGGATTGAACCATCTGGTTTGGAAATAGGCACAATGTTGGAAATCCACTCAGCATAGTCTATGACATGGATGAATCTAGCTTTTAGGAGTTTTTCTAGTTCTGCTTTGACTAAGAGTGCAACATGAGGATGCATCTTTCTCAATTTTTGTTTGATTGGTTTTACTCCGGGAGTAATGGATAGATGGTGCATAATGAGATTGGGATCCAATCCTGGCATATCTGAATATTTCCATGCAAAGTTGATCTTTTTCTCTGATAAGAAGGTAGTGAAGTTCTGTTTCTCTTCATCTGATAGAGATTGTGCTACATGTACCAATTGTGGTTCCTCTGTTGTACCCAAATTGATGGATTGAGTTGGCTCAATTAGAACTGGAGATCTATCCTATAAATGACTTGGAAGGACATCAAATATCTCATCCTTAGGTGCCTCAGAGAGGTTTTCACCTTTAGATACGTCTTTTCTTTTTTACTTTTGTCGGTTCTGAGACTGCCACAAAGTGGTTTTCACCCTCAGAACTCTTTTTCTTTTTCTTTTTACTCTTGTTTTTCTGACTAAGATATTTGATGTCTGACTCGATCATGCTGACGCTCGGTTCACTGATGGAAGTACTCATAGGCTCAACTACATTAAGGTAGTAGGCAAGGGCATAGTCATTTGGGAAGGTATACATACCATGGTTTGGGTTTGTGGAAGTTTGGTCAATAAGATCAGGGCGTTGGATAGTCAAAGCGGGAAAGGCTTGGGATATGGTGTTCACAGATGTGGATATGTCATCATTGGTCCTAACTCGACGCTCAAGTTCAAAGGTGATATTACAGCTCAAAATGTTCAATTTGTGAATAGTCTCAACATCATCATGGGAGTCCTCTTCAGCCATAGGTGGATCAGACACGTTAAGTTCATTGTTTTGCTCTAGACCTACGTCGGGTTGAGATACATATTGGTGAATAACATCTATATATTTCTCCATTATAAGCTCATCTTCTTCTAGAATGGCACCCCATTCATAGTCATTTGAATTAGCTTCTGATTCAGGATCTCTAGGAAATCTTAAAAAATGTGTGAAATCAGGATGAATACCCCAGGAAGGATTACCCTCAGTCTCTGACTTGAATTCATATTCATGGGAATCAGTGTCAGAATAACTACCCCCTTCTTCTTGATTAGTTTGATTACCTTCGAGATTAGCTGGTTCTTGTGGTGCAACCATCTCTTGTGCTACAGTAGGTTTTTGTGTGTCTACTACATTAATTCTTTTGATAGGATCATCTTTATCATCAAGAAGATCTTTGATCTCTTTAGGCAATTTTTCATAGGGGATAAGCTCAGAGCTATCTGAATCATCATCAGAGGGTTCTGTTTCTTCTTTCTTAAGAAGGGGTTCTCCTGGTGCAATTTGTTCTATGACATGAGAACAACCACCTCTGAGATGATAGGGTTTCTTCTTAAACCCTATGCCACCAGTGTCTTTTTTGTCTCTACCAATATGTGAAATGGGTGTCACAAGACCCTTTCCCCTGATTCCTAGAGGTCCCTGACCGGAATATCCCATCTTGGCTATCAATTTGTTTCCTGGACCATATGAATTAGAAGGGATTGTAGGTGCTATAGATTCACTAGGTCGAACAATTTTGGATTCAGAATCATCTTTGTATAGCCATGCAAGCACAACTTCATCTTCTTCAAATTCTTGTTTGGATACTTGCTCTGCCACAAAATTTCTTTTGTATGCTTCCATAGGTTCTTTAGGTTTTGATTTAGATTGCTTCAAAGATTGTCCATATGACTTGGGCGAGATAGGGAGAGATGTCAGAGACAAGACTAGCTCTATAGTGTATTCTCCCATCCCATTTTCTTTGATATTGATCTCTTTAGCAATGTCGTCCATCTTAGATGTGGAAGCAACATTTAGCTGCTTGATGGAAGATTCTCTATTATTGGGAACAAGCTTATCGGCACTTTCCTTCAATGTATTGCAAGTTGTACTCAGATCTGCTGGGATAGTAACCTCCACTCCTTCATAGGGAAATTTCAAGCATTGATGGTACATAGAAGGAATAGCTTGCATTTCATGTATCCAGGGTCTCCCTAGAAGGATATTGTAAGCCAATGGTAGATCAAGCACCTGACATGTGGTATCTTTGATGACCGGACCCACTCGGATGGGTAAGACAATAGTGCCTTTAGAAGCTCTTTCTTGTTCATCATAGGCTTTTATGGTGATCTTCTTTCGAGGATCAATAGCCATCTCTGAGAATCCCAACTGTGTGATTAAGTTGTAAGAACAAATGTTGAGGCCTGCGCCCCCATCTATCAACACACGTTTGACTCGACAGTTCTGGATCAAGACTTCTATGTGCAAGGGTTGATTATGTGGGTGACTTAGGGAGTTTTCATCCTCTTTTGAAAAGGAGATATATTGTGGAGATGTTAGATGACCAACCATAGTCTGGAACCTATCTAGATCTAGATCATCAGGAACATTAGAGCCGAGCAAAGCCTTGTCTAGGATATCTCTGTGAGCTGGAGATATTCGAAGTAACTCAAACATGGAGATTTTGGCATTGGTATGCTGGAGTTGTTGGACGATGCTGTAAGATGTAGGTCTTGTATCCTTTGGATTGGAAGATTTTGAGGCAACCTTCTGTCTAGAAGCAGATGTGAGATTGAAAGGTATCTTAGGGACATTAGATGAACTTGGTGTTTGTCCTTTCAAATGAGTCTGAGCTTGTGATCTGGTAACCGCATTAGCTGAGGAATGATTTCTATCCCTTCGTACAATTGTGATGACATTGCAGCTCTCAGAGATACATGGTTCAACCATATTGATGACAACATCATTTCCAAGGTAGGCATAGTTGACTTTTGCCCCCATGTTAGGCTGGGAAGTGGAAAATCCTTTGCCATGTTGTGGAAACAGTTCTATAAATGCTGTGTGATCATTATTGCTGGTAGGATTATCGATCGTGATGTCCCCTTGATCTATCAAGTCTTGAATGGTATGCTTCAAGTGGAAGCATCCATTAGTTCTATGGCCTTTAGTCCGATGGAAAGCACATTATTCATTATCTTTCCACCAATATGGTTTTGGATCCGGATCAGGTTTTTAGATTGGTGGTAAAGAGATCATGTTATCAGCTATCAGGGTTCTCAGGGAAGATTCCAAAGATTCTCCTAGGGGAGTAAACTTTCATTTATTATCCCATCATTTGAATGGCTTCTTTGGAGATGGTTCAGCAGATTTTTGCTCTGAAGCTTCAATGACTTTGGTGGCAAGGGTGAGATTGTAGGTCGGTGCCTTTGATGGGGCACGTATAGTGTCAACAACACCATCAGAGATGATACCTTTGTTTCTATTCCAGCTCTTGTTTTTATCTTTTGAGCTAGATCCAGATTCAGACTTGTCCTTTTGAAGTGTGATTTCTCCTTTCTTGACAAGTACTTTCTCAATCTTGATTGCATTATCCACCATTTTATCAAAAGATACATGATCTTGCATTTGTAATGGATAGTTGAGCTCTGGAACAAGGTTATTGATAAAGATTTCAAGTTTCTCCATTTCGGGAATTGGTCTAGCATATAGAGAAAACTTCTTTCGCCACCTCTTGAGAAAAGTTAGGAATGATTCCCCTGGATATTGCTTAAGGTTATAGATATCGATCATGGTAATTGGATGTTGAATATTGTAGGAATATTGTTGATAAAACAATTTAATCAATTCCTCAAAAGTTTTGATCGTAGAAGGTAATCTTGAAAACCACTGAATGGAGGCTCCTCCCAAGGATCTAGGAAAAAGATGCATTAGATAAGTCAGTTCATGCATGAATTCCATGGATTGCGTACAAAACTCTCTGACATGATCTTGAGGATCAGAGTGTCCATCATATTTGTCATACTTTGGTATCTCCACTCTTTTTGGGAATGGAGGCATATACAAGTCTTTGTCAAAAGGGAAAGGACAAAGGGCCTCCATGGAGAATTCCTTGGGTTCCTTCTCTTCCTCAATTTTATTCATTTTGACCTGCATAGCGTGCAGCTGGTTCATTATGGCCATCATCAGAGTTTCTTCCTCATGCATGATGATATCTTTGACATTGAAGTGAGGAGGAAGTTTAGCTCCTTCCTGGGCTAATTACAAAAAGTATGCCTCTCTATCCATTTTCAAGAAATGCCTCATCATTCTTTTCAATTCATCATCATTCTGACACCGATGGATTTCAGAGGGTGTAGGGTCTTGGTCGGCATTATGTTGAGAATGGTGTCCTTGGGATCCTCCTCCTAGAGAACCGTGGTTTGTCCCTGCTTGAGACATGGTAGGAGTTTTTGGGCTCCCTGGAATAGATTGAGGAGGAGTTTGCTGATTACCTCTGTGAGTTGATAGAGGAGGTATGTAACCAGTTTTCAATCAAAAGTTACCAAGACCGTCGTCTTCGTAGATACCTGACTTGATGAGTTGTTCAAGAGTTGGACTCGGGGTATTGGTCAAAAGTAAGTTCTGAGATGTTTCTTCTGATTTCTTGTGTGAAGAAGCTCTAGTCTCCACCATTAAATTTGAATGAAACAGAAGAAAAGGATGAAGACAACTGAAGAACAATTTGATTCAAGAAAATCGGATGACACAACCTTGTCAAGATTGTGATAGTTTTGAAGATCTGATGGGATGTGGGTGAAGGAAACTGTGCCCTGGATGTATGGGATAGATCGCCCAAAAGATAGCGGACATGAGTTCTCAACACTTAGTTTGTTTTTGAAGATTGATTGAAGATTGATAGTTATGACAAGGTTTTGACACGAGATAAAAAGGACTCAAATTGATCAAACAGAAGACTAGATCAGATTCAAAAGATCAAACTCAGAAAATGGTAGAATGCTCAATAGCTACTGCTCTGTTCTTGACATAATGATATTTTTGACAGATTCTAGAACTAGGCTGGAAACATTGGATATCTTGCAATTTGACAATTTTTGCCAACTCTCTCAAATTTTTCCAAACGACACTCTGTAGACTCGTACGATAGTGGGTAGTCTATGAAATGATAGTTGCAAAACTTGTATGACAGTTGGGTAGTAATGAAACGACAGTTGACAAAACTTGTACGACAGTTGCTAACAGATTTTTGGCTTTTGAATTTTGCTGGTTTGAAAACTCATACGACACTGGGTTCTCAATCATACGACATATGGGCGATACTGAAATGACATTTGATAAAAAGTTGTACGACTTTTGACTTCTTGAAATGACTTTTGACTCCAGAAAGAATTTTACGTCAATTTTTGCAAAATTTAAGGTTTTCAGTTCTGGATTGTTTGCAAATTGTGCTATCCAGATTTTGAAGGTTATACCAGATTTGATCATTTTTAAGAGCCAAGTAGATAAACAAGCACGCAGAATAGCAAGCAAGTGATTCCAAGCACGTCTGAAAATAATGAACAAGGGCAAAAGCAACCTTGCGCATGAACAATCAAGTGACCAAATTGTGCTAATCCCTGAGAGTACTAATTGTGTATGTTCTGAAAAGTTTTGCAATAACACACATATACCTGAAAGTGAAAAATTGGCCTCTCTAGGGTTTTTAGTAATGGTTTGACTCTGCAACTTTTATGATTCAAAGGGGTGAACTCCAATCCCGGTGCACCAGGGTTTTGACATAGTCCGAGAACTTAATCTTCAAGAGCTGCTAGGGAGATCTGACAACCCAACAATGAACCATACCCATGGAGATTTCTTCCAAAAGGACATTTATATAGCGGCTGTCACTACCATGGTGAAAATGGCTATGACTGCTTGAGGTTCCGTCAACACAGTTTGCCTTGTGAAGGGATTGTCTGCTATGGTTAACCCTTTCTAAAGATGACTCATAGATTTATACCACAAGGGGACTTGGCTCCATATTTAAGGTTTTGACACCTCTTCACTTTTAACCCAAACAAAGCAAGCAGATTAATCCGACATGCTAAGACAAAGTTTTTTTCCACCAAGGTTTGTGATATCAACTCCACGTGATCTATCAACCTCTCTGGGGAGAGAATGTATCAATCAATAAGAGAAGATGCACTAACCAATTTTGATTCACCAAAGCTCGTGATATCAACCCCATGTGATCTATCAACCTCTCCGGAGAGAGAATGTGTTGATCAATAAGAGAAGACTCACTAACCAAGTTGAATGTGAAATGCACTAAGTATCCTCCCTACCTACAAGGATTTTGTCATCAAGAAATATTTCTCTAGGAATCCAATCTCTCAAGAATATCGAATAGTGTTCATAGGGCCTAATTACTATGTGAGCACAGATATATGTTTCGAAAGTAAATCTACCAAAAGCATCCAAAAAGTAGAAAGAGGAACACTTAACGCTTAAAGAAAATATGAGATGAGTCCACAAGGTGGAACACTTAACACCTCACACAAGCTAAAAATGAGTCCACAACTTAGAAAACAAGTGAGTTCCTAAAAGCACAAAAGGGTTGCCAAGTGGAACATTTAACGCTTCTGTCCTGTTGACCCCTCCCCTTTATGGCGCTGAGATTGCAACCACGGGGCGGAAATGAGGGGCCGGTGGATTAGCGAGTCCAATAACCAAAGATAGCAATCAAGATCAATCACAAGTATTCTAAGACTACTTAATGAATTCTTATGGGATTACAACCTAGTATCAAATTATGCAAGTGTGTAAAATGAAAGGATGAGAAGACGCACACAAGCTAGATACATGAGAGATTTATTTTAAGCCCAAATCAAAATGTTATTAGATGAAGGAGAATACCTGGTGATCCTCGCAATGCGCTTAGTAAATTTTACCTGATTTTTAGCAATTCTTGTGCTTTTCCCAATCAAAACCAGCAGAGAGCAATCAAAAATAGAGAATTTCAATTGTCAAAATTAGCAGTTAGCCGAAATATAAAAATCAAATCTGATACTTTGCTGTGAAAAAAATGAAATGACAGTCAAAAACTAGTACGAAAACTCGTACGACAGTGGATATGCTCTCAGAAGACAGTCCAGAAACTTGAACGACACTGGGTATGCTACCATACAACAGTTGAGCTCCCAAATGACAGTGGGTTTGTGATGAAACAAGCCTCGATCCGATAGACTATCGTACGATAGTGGGTCCAGTATCATACGACAGTGGGTATGCTCTCATACGACATTTGTCAAAAAATCGTACGACAGATGTACGGACAAAAATTAAAAATCATAGTTTTGCACAGATCCTGAGGAGAAAAAGATAGAAATTGATAGAATTGAATTGGAAACCTGTTTCAGGGCCCCATGGTGGGCGCCATAAATGTGTGTGTGAAAATTGTACCGATCTGTAGACACAACACTCAGTAAAACATTAGAGGTTAGCTATAATCAAAATCATGCAAAATTGAAAGCTATCTAACCAAGCAATTTACTACCTTCTAGTAGGTGCGAGATTAATGTTCTCAGATTGTAATCGAGATCAGTGACCTAGATGACACCTAAATGAAGGATTTGAATGCAATTGATCTAGATATGAGATTGAATGCAATTAAGCTATATTTTTGATATTTTCTATGCAATAATAATTATGAAAACTAATATGAAATCTATACTAATATGAAATTGATATGCAATATGAATCTAAATAAATGCAAAAATAAGATTGATCTCACAAAGATGTCGATTCGCAAGAGCTTTGATTCTTCAATTCCAATTCTCTAGCGTGATTGTGCAAAATATGAGATGAGATTGTGAAGAGCTGAGCCTTTAATTTATAGAAATCCAGGGCTTTGGAGGTGCATGGATAAAAGCCATAAATCACTCAAATTAACTCATCTTGATTTTTGAGTTATCTGATCATGAAAGATAGTTAATTCTCAAAATCATGCAAAAACATGCAAAAATAGCTTTTTAACTCAAATTAGAGTTTAGATCAGCTTTTTGAACTCCAAAAGGATGTTGAGTTCCAAAAAGTCAATAACTTGCATTGATTTTCTAATTTGGAGTTTAACTGTTTCTTTTGAATATGCATAATAATTAAGAATTAAATAAATAAATAAAGTGATTTATCCTCAACTCAACTGATTTTTGAAAATAAAATAATTAATTTATGGGTTAATTAACTATTTTACCAAACTTTTATTAAAAATTATATTATTAAATAATGACAACATGCTTTAATTAATTAAATAAGAATTTAATCAATTAAAGATAGGAATTTTGATTTATTGTCAAAATTAAATAATACAATTAATAATAGATAGAATTAAATTTAATTAAACAATTAAGTGGCAAGATATTAAATCTAATTAATTAAATATGAAAATATTCAATTAATCAAACTTAGGATAAATGTGATTTATTGCCAAATAATCATTAAATTAAAGATAATTAAGATAATTAGGAATATTGCTAGGAATATTCCCCGATGCAAAATTTAAGATAATCAATTATGATTCGATGATGTTTAGATGTGCCTTAGATTAGGACTTTGATGTCGATTTCATTCGATTTGTCGATGTAGGAGGTTAATGAACTTATAGCCCATTTTTGGGGTATTACAATAGAAAGCTAAACAATGTGGATAGTGATAAAACAAAAGAGCTCATAACACATTATTTGTTCTCGAGGAAACCTTGGCCAAGGGAAAACCCCGGTGGGGATGGTACCCACAAAGATCCACTAATCAAAAGTATCCTATTAAGGATGTTGACCCCGTTAGGAGTCTATTACATGCATATAGTATCTCAGTCCTGATTAAGGGACTATAGGCCTTGTTAGAAGCGTCAACCCTGTTAGGAGTTGGCAGTACAAAATGTGATTACCAGATGAGCCCACTGCCCAAACAAGTAATATACAATATTTACTGATTACAAAATAGGTCAAGGTACATAACCTTATACTACTTGCATCTGTATACACCTAAAAATGGTCACCTAGACTATTAGCCCCTTTTGCTAAATCATCAATTGCTTGCTCTTGATCAAATCCTAGCTCTATCATTTATTCGATTATTTTCTATGGGCTAACCATCTTATCCTAAGTCTTTATCTATTTAAAAGGAACATTTCCTCCCCTTTTAAATAAATAAAAAGCCCCCACTTTTCCTCTTATCCTAAGTTGCACAAATAAAGCATTATTCTTATTTTATAAAAAGGGAAAAAACACTTTTTGTCTCATATGGACACAAAAGTCAACTCTTATTTTTCCATTGGAGGATATTTGTGTACATGGATTTCTCCTCTTTCAAGCTCTATCATTGATTAAATCTTTTTCCTCTTAATCTCCATGGTCCATTCCTCCTCATTTCCTTTAAAAAGAGAGCTCTCTTCTTCATTCTAGATCCCCAACTTTTTATGCTAACCTTATGCTGCAGGTTTTCTAGGTCACTTTGGAGCTTTTGGAGATTTGGAGCATTCTTAGCATCTACATCTCATTCTTTCATTCTACATCTCATTCTTTCATTCTTATCTTAGCTTCATATTTATGCTTTCTTAGATTAGCTTCATTTCTATGCTCTATATTAGCTCACATAGATTAATTAGCCTGGGTTGTAACACTTGCATATTTTCTTTCATAGCTTAGCTTGCATTCTCATTTCTAGTTAGCATTGCATTGCATTTTAATTCTTGATTCTTGAGGGTATTGGCATTCTTTCCCTTGTCTTCATTGAATCTCCCATTGCATGGTTTACTAGCAAGGTTATAGGCTAAATAGCTCTAGCTGAGAGCATTCTTAAAAACCCTTGCACTCCATGCCTAGGGAGCTATGGATCAATTTTTGAGACCTCATTCTTGAGTGTTATTGAATGTAATGATTCATAGAAGTGTGACACATTTATTGCACACAACATCAATATCTCTTAGCTACTCTTTCACTATCGCTATTACATACATTCGTTCCTTCTTCTATAATT
The DNA here is from genome assembly GCA_027943335.1 of Chamaecyparis obtusa. Taxonomy (NCBI): domain Eukaryota; kingdom Viridiplantae; phylum Streptophyta; class Pinopsida; order Cupressales; family Cupressaceae; genus Chamaecyparis; species Chamaecyparis obtusa. The sequence goes on along the minus strand of BSBK01000506.1, from coordinate 314,475 downwards.
ACATCTTTACATATCTTTATACAAGTTATTAAGATTAATAACTTTCCAGTCAGCTATCATATTAAAAAATATCTTTATCCAAGGGTTAACATCTAGGATGTCATCCCTTTATATTGTTAAGTCATTATTTTGATAAGCAAAATAATCCCTTAACTCTTTATCAATTTTGTCTTCATATTCTGTCCTGTCGACTTAACATTGTCTTTAGAAAAATTGTCATAACTTCTTTCGTACATGCCGTACTAACTTGTGCTCTGAGGTGAGTCTTCAATAGTAACCATAGAGTCTATGTTCAAGTGTGCAAGCATTGAACTTACTCCAATCAACATCACAAACAAAAACTGTCATCAGGTTGACTAGTAAAAACACACTGTCTTATACTTAGACAATTTCGCATTGTGCTTTGACATACTAGCTCTCTGACCTATGCAATCTTCATGTAGATCATATATTTCCATAATGACAAAATCTATGTAACTAACTCAGCCAAATTGCCAATAGAAGAAAGACTAGAAATGTAGGCTTAACTGAGAAAAAGTGAAGAAATCTAGTTTAAGCTGAGTGATGTTAGTTTCGACCGAGTGCTAGTATATGCTGAGTAAATCTAGCGTTGACCGAACATCAGTAATTGTTGAGCGACATGAAATTACCAAGAAAAGATAGTGTTTTCTGAGAAGGAAAGTTTTAGTGATGATCGAGATATTTAGTAATGACCGAGGAGATGAACACAATATTGACCGAGTGTCAGTAATTTACATTTTGAGAAAGAAGTGAGAATCCCAGCCGACATAGTTGAATTCTTGGGATATGTAAAATGTGTTGACATTATTAATGAATTGTATGGATCATTTAACGCATGGTAAATCATTTTATTATGGATTCAAAGAGAATTTTGGAGATGTATTTAGAAGGAAAAGATGGAGAATATAATGATGGAAGGATTTGATGAATTTGACCTAAACCTAAGATCTATGAAGGATATTAAGTGGTAAAAGATTGAACTACCTGATCAAAGAGGTATAAGGGTGACCTAATTATGAGGTTACAAAGAGTGAATTGAGAGGAAGAGGTTGATGTTATTGACTGATGAGTCTAAGTAGAAGGCTGAAGGTGAAGTTGTGAAGAGCTAAACATAGTTGTGGTGATTGCTTGAAGAGAATTTCAAGCAAATCAGAGATGGAGATGGAAATGAAGGTCAGTCAGTAAATTGACATATGTGTGAAGTGGATCTATATTTACAAAGTGAGTTGTATATTTTTAGATCAGAACATACTATTAATTTCTAACCATTGTATCAGTCTAAATCCTTTAATCAAGGTTGACCTAACAGTCATTGTAGAAATCCTTTAATCAAGGTGACATTCTAATGGAATTTTTTTAAGTCCTCTAACCAAGCCACTTTTGATAGTGTTTAATTTCTTTAACAGGGTCACACCTAACTGTGTGTATGTAAACCTTTAACCGAGTTGGCTTCTCACAAAGCTCACTTCAAAAGAGTGAAAATCAGTAGCATGTTACAAAGTGGTTTTCCCCAAATTGGGTTTCCACTATAAATCCTGGTGTTATACTTGTGTTAATGTTATTTGATGTGGATGATGTTGAAAGTTTAATATTCTACAAGTTTATTACTTTAGGATAGTGGATTGCAAGTTTTATGTTTCTAATATATGTTATAGAGACTGAGTTGAAAGCTGATTAGATCTAAGATTGTTGAAGAGCTAGAAAGTTGAATTGGTACATCTAGACATGAGGATAAATAATTCACCCCTCCTCTGCATTATTATAAAATAATTCTAACAATTGGTATAAGAGTAGTTAGTGCTTGTAGAGAAATTTTTAAAAGGTACTTGAAGCTAATGATCAAGATGTACAAAAAGGAGGTACTGAAGTTGAACAAGGAGAACTTCCCTGTATGGTAGAGTTTGATGAAATTGCACCTAGTTGGTATTGGTGATTTAGTGAAGTACTATGTGGAAAATGCCTATGTAATACCTGTTGCACCTTTGACTATCAAGGAGATGAAAGTAAACTAAGAACACAATCAAGAAATATTGGAGATTGCATCAGCCCTAAGCTATCCTAAATTTGAAGATATCAAGGACTGTACTAATGCAAAGAAAATGTGGGACACTTTTGCAGCTATCTATGGAGGAGATACAAATGTACTGAGAGCCAAGTCTGAAAGTTTGAGAGGTAAGTTTGATGAAATGAAAATGCAAGAAGGTGAAAATATTGCTCGGTATTGTGGTAGAATTAAGGAGGTAGTGAATGCTATTAGAGGAGCTAATGGAAATATTGATGAAAAAATTGTTATCAGTAAAGTATAAAGAAATTTTATTCCTATCTACGCTATCAGAATTTTTGCAATACATGAATCAAGATGTAAGCCTAGTAATGTTCCAACTCTGTAAAGTCTTGTTGGCAAGCTTACTGCTTTTGAGCTATCTAATTATGATAACTTCACTATTCATAATATTGAATCTGCATTCAAGTCTCAAATGGTTCTGCATAAGTCTAAGAAGGAAAAGAAAAATGTGATATAGAAGTTGTTTGTGTTGCTATGAAAGATGATTCTGATGAGGATGAGAAAACTGCACTTATTTCTTATGTGAGTAAAGGTGACAAATATATTATTGATATTGGTTGCTCACATCACATGATTGGTGATAATGTTAATTTTGAGACCCTAAATCATTACAAAGGTAGAAGTGTTAAGTTTGGTAATGATACACCATGTCCTGTGAAAGGAAAAGGATTAATTAGATTGACTGATAAGATCAGATGTGATAATTCTTATTGGGTTGAAGGTCTTAACTATAATTTTTTGAGTGTTGCATAGTTGAACAATACTGGTTACCGATTGATATTTCATCACAGAAAGGATAAAATATTTAATGCCACTAGTGGACTAATTAGAAGTGGAGAACAAACAAGAGCTAATTTGTTCTATCTAGACGTATCTAAAGAAACATGTTTGTTTGCACAATTTGATGATTTATGGTTATGTCATAAGAGGTTGTGTCATGTGAACTTTGACAATCTGGTAAATATTAGTAAAAAGAAGAAAGTTAGAGGTTTGCCAAGATTGAAGAAACCTAATAATGTGATGTGTAAATAGTGTCAATTGGGAAAAATGACAAAGACTAGTTTTAAGAGCAAGACATATACTTTTGAAAATATTTTGGAGTTGGTTCATATTGACCTTTGTGGACCTATGGGTGTGCAAAGTTATTGTGGTGATAAGTATTTCATTTTGTTTGTTGATGACTATTCTAGAATGATGTTTGTAATATTTTTAAAAAAGAAAGCTAATGCATTTTAGTTGTTTAAGTGGTTTTTGGAAAAAGTTGAAAAAGAAATAGGTAAAAGCTTAAAATATTTGAGATCTAACAAAGGTGGAGAGTTTATATCAAATGAGTTCAATCTATTCTACAATGATAGAGGAATAAAGAGACATATATCTGCACCTAGGACACCTCCACATAATAGTATAACAGAAAGAAGAAATGTATCAATTATGGATTGTTCTAGAACACTGATGATAGAAAAGAATGTTATACAAAAGTATTGGAGAGAAGCTATAAGAACACCTATTTATACCTTGAATCGAGTACTGTAATCACCCAAAAATGGTCATCTAGCATTATTTGCTAAATTCATCAATTGCTTATTCTTGATCAAATCCTAATTCTATCATTTATTCGATTATATTCTATGGATTAACCATTTTATCCTAAGCCTTTATTTAATTAAAAGGAATTCCCTCCCCTTTTATTAAATAAAAAGCCCCCACTTACCTTTTATCCTAAGTTGCACAAATAAATCATTATTCCTATTTAATAAATAAGAAGAAAAGAATTTTTGTCTCACATGGGGCACAAAAGTCAACACTTATTTCTCATTGGAGGAGACTTGTGCACAAGGATTACTCCCACTTTCAAACTCCACCCTTGATAAAATCTTTTGCCTCTTAATCTCCATGGTCCATTTATCTTTAAAAGGATAGCTCTCTCCTCATTCTAGGATCCCCACTTTTGATGCTAATGTTATGATGCAGGTTTTCTTGGTGCCATTAGAGTTTTTGAAGAACTTGTTGCAATTTAGTCCTCATATTTTCATTGTAGCTTAGTTATCATGCATTCTTAGCTTAGTTTCCTTTCATGCTTTAGCTTAGTTCACATAGTTTAACTAGTAATGGCTTGTAACACTCTCATTTTCATAGCTTAGTTGTATTCTTGCATTTTCATTCTAGCATAGCTTGCATTGCATTTTCATTGTGATTCTTGAAGATATCGACATTCTTGCCCTTGTCTCTTTGAATCTCCCATTGCATGGTTTACTAGCAAGGTTGCATGCTTAATAGCTCTAGCTGAGAGCCCTCTAAACAACCTTGCACTCCATGCCTAGGGAGCTCTAGGTCACTTTTCAAGGTTTCCAATCCATGGATGCCCTTGGAATTAATGGCTTAGAGAAGTGCACATTTTGAGTGTAAATTTTTGGCACCCACCGTGGGGCAGAACAACTTTGTTTTGCCTTTCTTTTCTTGCATTTCCGTTTCATTTTTGTCACTTTTATCTTGCTGTTTTGATTATTTTTTTTGTATTTTTTGACAGAGTATCGTACGACATTTTCCAGTATTGTACGATAGTTTCTTACATATTTGTGCAATACTTTACCAGTCAAAAGTATCGTACATCCATACAGAACTCTGTCACTCAACTATACAACATTCTATTGCCTGGGGGTAGTGCGAAGTATTATTCAGAGTAGGAGTATCGCACCCTTATACTGCAAATTATTGTGCAAACCTCTGCCAGTAGAAACTGTTGCCCAAGCCTGAAAGTGACTATTTTTGGTTCTTTTTTTTGCAAGATTCAGGTTTTCTACTTTCTAGTTTTTGATTTGTTGTGTTAGGATAGAAAATTATTTGCAGATTATACTTGGTTTTTCTATACTAACCCTTATGGGCCTAACAAGTTGTGCTTGTGGGTGTGCCCTAATTGCTTGCATAGTTTGCTAAAAGAACGCATGTCAAAGCTTCAAATACACAAGGGCTACTAATCTTTCTTGCAGGGCTACCCAAAGCATAAAAACCAAAAGTGCTTGTTCTTTCCTTTCATTTTTAAGTGCGGCATTATACTAGTTCATTTTCTTAGGCACTTAATATCTTGTCATTAGAGTCTTTTGGTGGTAGGAGAGTATGCTTTTCACCCTTGTGGTGAACTTGAAATCTTGACCCACCTCTAGATTTTGAAAGCAAGAGGGTTAATTGAACATTACTTAGAGTGTTTGGGAAATTATTTTGAGATAGGAGAGTATGCTCTTCACCCTTGTGGTGAACCAGAAATCCTGACTTTCAAAGGTTGATCCACTTCTTGTTTAGTCTAGAATCCTTTAGAGGGCCTGCTCTTGAGCAATCAAGAGGAATGACCCAAGTGGGGACAAGCTAATACACAGCTATTTTGACCCACTATAAACTCAAGGCTATCAAGGACACAAAACCTTGGTATACGTAGTACTTGTCTTCACTTAGTGTGAGTACTTCTAGGATTATGACCATGAGAAAAATGCTAAGAAAGAATGCTTAAGGTACTCTTGTGGCCACGAGGTCCGTTACTTGCCACAAGGTAAGGAGTCCCTTCAGGGAGTAAGAGGGGTATTACGAATGGAAGCCCTTATTATGAACCTTATAAAGAAGCTACCCAATTTTTCCGCTCAACATCTTGGTGCAAGGATCGATCCTAGTGGACCACCCGGATCACCCCAAGATTTTACACTCACCATCTGTGTTCCTTTGGTTATGTCATTGGAACTTCCATGACAAAGCCAATATCTATTGTGGGCAACCACTTTGTGTGAGGCAATGGGACATCAAGTGTGGGCTAAGTTGTTGAGTATTGAGCCTTTGTCTCTCTAAGTTAGCAAGTGCTTGAATTTTCTTCGCTGTGATCTACCCATGTAAACATTCTCAAACATCAAACATCACAGTAGTGTCCATAGGATTTTTTGTTTTGATATCCCAAGTGCATACCTTGGCAAGGTTGCTTTTGCCCTTGTTCAAGTGTTTTATGACACGTTTGATCCTTCATTGTTTGCAAACCTGTCTATTTTCTACTATTACTGTGTTCCAAACTGAGAAATTGAACTTATTAAATTATGATTTTGATCAAATTACCTTCAAAACTGGGTTTTACACATTCACTGGTCAAACATCATGTGATACTGAAAAACCATCGCACCACTTGCTTGAGTATTATCGTGCGATACTTCACTGCTGACCTTGTATCACATGAATGTTATACCTTCTATCACATTAACTGCTTGGTTACTATCACACTATTATGTGTGAAATATCATCTGGCCAAATTGTATCGTCCTACTATCCCGCGAACTATTGCATAGAATCATTTTGCTGTCTTACTGTTGTCTACAATCCAAAGCTGTCAAATTTGAATCTTAGTTTGTCGTAGAGTGTCCTTTCCTATTCTTACCTAGATCTGGCCTGTTATTTGCATGTTTAAGTTTTTTCTCGACTAAGAAAGATGAGTTAGAACTATTGGGTTTGAGCCTATCAAATGCTACTTTCTATCACTTGTCACACTATAGTTACCTCTCTAGCTATTTTCTAATCGAGCTTCTTGCTCATATCTCAGCTTGAGTCAATTGACTGCTATAAATTCTTGAGCACCTTTGAAAAGCCATCTCTATTGTTCTATCTTGACAAGTGATCTTTATTGGCTTTGTGCATCTCAAAATCCAAGAAACTTTGCCTTGTTCTATTAGTCAAACAACATTTATTTTCATTTCAGTTACAACTCAGTTTCAATTTGAGCAGGGGAGTCACCCTCTATTCAACTATACACAGTTACCCTCTCCTACAAGATGCTCATGAGCACCAGTTAGGGATGATAGTTCTAGCCCAAACAAATCTAAGGATTCCAAGGTCACCCCGTGGTATAAAGGAGGCTTCCTTTTTTCTGCATTCAAGGCCCCCAAAAGAACAGATAGTGTCTCACTTACCATGACTGAACAAGAGAAATATCACCATTTGCAAGAGCACTTTGAGCATAGAGACAACCAAGCACACTTAGATAAAGAGCATAATAAAAGCATAATGGATGCTGCTAGGCGCATGGCTTCAAGAGGAATGTCTCATGATCAAGCTGAGACTAGTGGTTATGAAAATAGATCATTTTTTGGTACTAGTGGAAATCATGGAAACAATACGCCACCAAGGTCCCCTCCAAGATGAAATTTTTCTACACCTTCTTCACCTCCTAGACCTCCTCCCTCTCATCATGAGGAAGAGGCCAATGATGCCATTTCTAGTGAAGAACTTATGAGGTTTGAACAAGATGATGCTTCCCAATGTTTGATGCATAAACTTTTAGAGCGTAATGGAGGTCAATACTTTCAATACATGACTTCTAGAGGATATGAGCTCCCTCCTGGTTATGATGTTTGCCAAATCATTCAAGAAAGAGTGCCAACTGAGTATGAAATCATTAGAGAGGAATTACAACAAATGAACCAACGTCTTGCTCAACTTGCAATAGAAAAGGAACCTCCAAAGGTCTTTTTGTAGAATCTATTTGTACTCTTCCCTTTGATAGGATTCTATACATGGTCCTGTTTCCTAAGGATATTGAGGTTCCCAAATATGATAAGTATGATGGAAATGGTGATCCCCATGACCATGTGCATCATTTTTACACTCTTAGCATGGACTTCCTTCAAGAAGACACATTTCTACTATAGTTGTTCCCTAGGAGTTTAAGAGCACAAGCTTTGAAATGGTTCACAAAATTGACTCCTCTCAAGACGTTTGATGAGTTGGCTAGGTGTTTCACTCAACATTATTCGTACAAAATTTAGTAGCCTATTACCATGATAGATTTGGGTGCTCTCAAGCAAAATCAAGGTGAACCATTCGCTACCTACTTGCAACGTTGGAGGTCATTATATTCTAGATATCCTTGTCAACTACTTGAGAGAGAAAAGATCGACATCTTTGTCAACACTCTTGTGCCTGAATTATATTACGATCTAAGGAAACAACTATTTTCCTCTTTCAATGACATGGTTGAAAGTGTATACCATATTGAGGATGTTGCCATAAGGAAAGGGGATATTATCATCAACAAAGATACTAGAGGTAATGGAAAGGACAAAAACAAACCTTGGAACAAAAAAAAAATGTTGTCAATGATGGGGTTGTGGATGTTCCTAAAGCTAAAGAGCCCGCTTTCCACCTCTCCAATGCTATCTATGCAGCTAAGCAACAAGAGGCTGCCAACACTCAAAGTGCATCTAAACCTCAATATGTGGACAAACCCAAGAAGTCATATCAATGACATGTCTACACCAAGTTGGCTGAACCTTATGACATGATTCTTATGACCTTGGTTGCCAACAAGTATCTTATGCATCTTGACAATTCTCATCCCTTCAATCCACCAGTTAAGCCTGATTGGTGGAGAGAAGATCATTTATGAAATTACCATAGAAATAAGGGACACAACACAGATAATTGTTTCAAGCTCAAAGATTCTATTCAAAATCTTATTGATGGAGGCGTAGTTCTCACAGATGACTTGGTTAAGAATTCTGATCACAAGGCCTTCAAAACCCCTCTACCTGAGTATGAAAAGGGGGAGTCCTCTCAAGCAAACAAGAAAAATCATGATGCCAAGATCAATTATACATATACTAATGATGAGAGGGTGATCAACATGTTAGAGCCCGTTGAGAGTGCTTTTATGATGAAATCTCAAGGTAATAGTGATGTCAATCATGATACGCCTAAGTTGGTCTTGCAAACACTTGATGGTTTCTCTTCCCGAAGTGAGACATTGACTGCTATTACTAGGGGGCAGGCCAAAATCATCCTTCAAACTTCTCACAATCCCAAACAAGCCTTGTCTTCTAAACAAGTGACTCCTTCAGCCATATCTAGCTATGATCTTGTTCACCAGTTGCAACGAACTCTAGCCCAAATATCCATTTTTGAGTTTCTTGAGCTATCCCCCTTGCATAAAGAGATCCTTGAAAAGGTGCTACACACAACAAATGTCCCTAATAACATTGATCCAGATGGGTTCTAGGCTATGGTCAATCATATCTCATCTCCTCACTATCTCTCATTTTCCATAGAGGATGACACGTCCCTTAGTCACCCACATAATCTTGCTTTACATATCGAGGTCCAAGTCTACCATACTCGAGTCTGCCGAGTCCTGATAGACAATAGTGTGGGGTTGAATATTGTTTCTTTTCATGTTGTGCAACAATTGGGATTGTCTGAATTTGCTGTAGATCCTAGGTGAAAGATCACTATCAAAGCATACGATGAAGTGGAGAGGTCTTCAAAGGGTCTTATTGTGCTGCTTGTCTGAGTGGGTCTAGTTGTGAAAGATATTGTGTTTCAAGTATTAGACATCCCGCTTGCATACAACATTCTTCTAGGTCATCCTTGAATACATGACATGCAAGTTGTTCCTTCTACCTACCATCAATGTGTCAAATTCCCGTACAATGGGGTTGAAATTGTGATTCCCGAGGATAATGCTATTGCTATTAATACTCTCACTACTGTTGAAATGTTTGTCCTGCACAATAAACCTTCTGATGATCCTAATGCATCCCTTATTACTGCTGAGTAGAAATTAAAAATGATGAGTATTGGTATGGGAAAATACACATTGGATTCTATCATTGCTATGCCTACCTCTCCTAATTTAAAAAAAAAAAATGTCTTCTGCCTACAATAAGAAGGTTCATCCTTGAGAGTTCCGAGTGGGTGAATTAGTCCTAAAAGAAAATCCTAAGAATCAACAGAATAGAGAGCAGAAAGGCAAGTTTGAGCTGAATTGGTTAGGGCCTTACATCATCATGACAACATTTGGGTCCGGGGCCTATCAGTTATCTACACCTGAGGGAGAAGAGCTTGCCGAACCTATTAATGTTCTACATCTGAAGAAGTTCTATGCCTAAGGTTCTTGAGCTCTTTGTATATATCTTATCGATCTTGAAAAAATTCCAAAAAAATTCATATATGATGCTGAAAAAATCCTAAAAAGCATATAAAGTCCTGAAAAAAAGAGCATCCTAGTGAAAACCTAGCATTAGGCACTTTGATGTCTCACCCAAAAAAATTATATATTCCAAAAATTAAAAAAAAATAGAAAAAGTGCCTTGGTGAAAACCTGGAAATAGGCGCCTTGGTAGAAAAAATATAAAAAGACATAAAAATTCCTAAAAAATCTGCCAAGGGGTGAAAACTTGGAAATAGGCGCCTTGGTAGAAAAAATACAAAAATATATAAAAAGTCCTAAAAAATCTGCCAAGGGGTGAAAACTTGGAAATAGGTGCTACTTGAGACCCTTGCACCTATGTCTATCAATCTTGCGTGGCACTCATTCAATCCACTTCTCGCTTTGTCTCTCCTAGCCTGGAATTGACTCTTGTCTTAGTCTAGGGGGCATACGTTGTTTTAGCTTATCTTTGGTCTCTTTGTGCATTGTGGTTTTTTGGGAAACTTGTTTCAAACAGTGTTTCTCAACACTTTCCAACTATGTTTTTCAACACTTCCCTAGCGTCAAATGTTTCTCAACACTTTCCAATTGTGTTTTTCAACACTTCCCTACCTTCAAGTGTCTCTCAACACTTATCAGATATCCTGCCCATAGTCTAGAATGATACGATATCTCTCACCGACAGATGCGATACTCAAAGTTTGACTCTATAACCTACACACACACTGAGACTTGTTTGACTTTATTTCTTTGTGTGCTGTCTATGATGATTTCTTTTGATGAGTGTTCTCTCCTTAATAATTTTCGATGATGCATAGCTAGAAGACTGGGGGCATAAGGACATGTTTTATCTATTTTCTACCTGTGGGTATATCTTTTCGATCCCAACTGTCATGAGCATTTATGCTTGTTACACTTGACACTGAGGATCTACAATGTATTATCCTTGACCATTTTCCACAAGTGCATGCTTATGGTCATCTTGACTTTCTTGTGTCTTGATGCGAGCATAATCTTGCTATACTAAACTTAGGGAACCTCATTGCACTAGTCATCTTGATCTACATGTCTTTGATGCTTAGGTGGGATTCCCACATACCTATTTGATATAGATCATATTCATATACCCATAGTTATACTAGTGCATATTGTATGATCTTGCGACACTACAAATAAAGCTCAATGATGATTATTAGAGTCTAATAGCTTTGTAACCTTGCAAATAAACCACTTTTCATAGTAGCTTGCATTCTCAGGTTCATGTTAGTTTAGTTTTGCATCTTGCATATGGAGAGAGCTCTCCTTTCATCTTTCACAGACTTGTCAGTCAACTACACTCACCTTTCATTTCTTCTCGATCATGTCTTTCACTTCTTGTCTTTCATATCACATCCTTTTCTAATCCTATCATCACAAGGGGTTAATCTTATCATCATATATCAAAAAGATCATTTTTAGAAACATGAGTCTATATCATAACATGAGAACTAAACATACATCCATGAGAGAAACTATACATGAGCATTTATAAGTATATATCATACATTTGAGCAATATAACAAGACAATAATACTAAAACATCCATCACAATGAGACAAGTACACAAGATATATCGTAATCCAATCATCTCATATATATAAATCATGATACAAATACAATGTGAGATCTAGAATCTGGATCATGTCTCAAGACATGTCTATACATCAAAACCCTAGACCTAGGACCGACTCTCCCCCTCATGTGTAGGAGGTGTTGGTGGAGCTGGTGGTCCTGTCTTGTCAGCTGGCATGTCTAACCTCCCTACCCTCTTAGAGTAGAGTGGAAATTTCTTACCCTCAGGAATGACTACTATGTATAATCCATGGTAATATGCCACTCATGCCGCCTCCCTCCGGATCTCTGTGACATCATCTCGTGTCACCCTTTCCCACCGATCTATCTCAGCTCATGCATCCATAAGCTGCTAATTACGAACGGCAATCATAGTCCTTAGCCTATTGCATCTCAACCTCTAAGGCCCAGATCCTAGCTTGGAGATCCTCTCCTCCTACGGTTGCAAGCTGCTCTTGTCCTGCATCAACCCGTCGGTGAACTAGTCTTGCCTCCTCCTCCTCCTCTTGAACCTGTTGATGTGACCATCTACAGCCACCCAATTGGGACCCCTGGCCTACCTCCCGCCTCCTCCCACCTCCCCCTCCTCCATCCCCTCCATCCCCACTCAGTGCCTGTGGCTATGCATCTGGGACTGTGAACCTTGGGAATGGACATCTCTGATCATAGGCTCCCACCACAACCCCGCTGTCTCCTGTACTACCTACTAGTAATCCAACATCAACAACCATCCTAGTGTCTCATCCTCCCATACCCTAGCATATGTGGTGGTCTCTACTACCACTCTCTGCTGCCTGCCAAACTACCTCCTTACTCAGGTAATAACAAAATGTTCCACAATCTCAACATGCCTTCCTAATAGTGGCCAACTGCATAACATATACTCAAGCTCCTGATCCTCATCCCTCCACCGCTAGCACTACCTATATGGCCTCCACTCAAACATTGTCATCTCATCTAACAACCTCCTATAATATGTGATATCCCCACTATGCGACTGTGTGATGAACTTAGTATATTGATAAATGTAGGGAGTCCTCCACTCTTGAGGCTATACCCATGGTCGCACCACAACTATATGATCCCACACCCATATCTGCACCAGGACAACCCCACATGCCCATGATCGGCTATCCCTATATATGATCTTGTGCAGCTCATGATACATATTTGAAAGGATCACTGGTCCCCATGCCATCTGTTTGGGTCATGCCACCAGGTCTACAACCAGTCTCCCCCAGCCTAGTGGGAACCCTCTCTGACTCCGGTCAGTAATCAGAGCCTATGCTACTATGGAGCACATGATGCACGACACTGGATAGTCTCGACTGTACTCCTCTATCAGATGGTCCTGTTAGGGATTTTTCTTTTGGGATCAAACGTGGCAATGATTAGGCTTGATCCTTAGTTAAAAAGGACTCCAAGTTTTTAAGAAAATCCTAATTGATGAGGATTGGATAAGATCCTCCTTCTGCTTCAAGCTCCACATGACTCAAGTGGGTATTGCCTATTCAGTTGATTTACTATGTTTCAAGTAAGCTCTTTAGGTTGTTGATAAGGTCTTCACTGCTATGCTATATATCTTTAAAATACCTTAATGAGAGATTAGTCTATAAGCAGCTGAGAACATCTTGATATAGAGGATAGCAATAGAAACTATGAATGTGATAGCACATAACAGTGGAATAAGGATGTGAATCCTTCTTTTTATGATTACAACTCAAGGAAGGTTAACCTTTGATTCTCTCTTGAAGGAATCACCAAATTAAACTATATCACCTGGATATAGTCCTTTCACAATAGGCATAAAATAAAGAACACAAATGTACTAGTAATGATATTTTGTGCTTTGATGATTTAATAAAGGTTACACAACAAACCCTAACTAGTGCCTATTCTTGGGCAAAGAGTCAAAAGATATAATCAACAGGTCATAAATCAAGTGATATACTATAGAATGCCTTACAGACTGAATGCAATCTAGATAGAGTGCCTTACAAACTGTCTTCTCACTTCTATACTATTCAATCAAATCCTTCAATAATGTCAGCTCTCTGAAACTACTTATGAAATTTAATTCTCTCCTTGAGAGAAGCTCACAAATAATTAAACAAACTACCTTGTAGCTAGTATGTTTTCAGTTGCCTTACAAACAAAACATACAAGAGCCAAAATAAAAATGCAAAGAGACAAAACAATAGAGAACATGGACTACACTGTATTTCATTGAAATGATCTTGCTTCAATACATTAATAATAGGAAACTCAAAGCATAGACAAGGTGAGAAAATTTGCTATGCAGAAATACATTCAAAATCATATGGAAGCCTGCTGTAAAATCTTCTGAGTGAGAGGGTAGAACTAGTATGAAACCCTTCAATAGAATAGAAGAAGAAATAGGGACAGGAACCCCTAAAACAGAGAGGAGAAGAGAATAAATAGACGGAGAGAGAAACCCTAGAATCTGCACTTGACCAACACTTGTCCATTCTGCAATCTACTTTCAAAATCCCTTTCTCTCCTCTGAATATTTGATCTTCTTGGGAACCTCCAAAATTTGATAACATCTGTCTCTTCAAAATATTTGATTTCTCTTTTTAATGTTCTGATCTTATCATTCAAATCTGATTTACTTCTTTATTCTTCTGCAAAAGACAAGACATTCCCCTCCGTCGGATCTGCATTCTTGAACATAAAAATGGATCTCCCAAGCATTTTTCCATGAGCAGCTCTATCATTGAAATATTTTGAATTATTTCTAATGTTTCAACTTTATCACTTTTAAAATCTTTTATAAACCTTCAATTCTGCACATGCCACCAGAACTCACCAAGTGTCACACTCTGATTGGTTGCTCGGACAAACTCAGCTTAAAATCTGTCCATCTAGAGATTTGGAGACTACATTAGTCTCTGAATCTCTGAAGTTATCTCTTAACCATAGTTTCATTTAGAGACCTAGAGAATCTCCTTAGTCTCCTAATCTCCTAATGATCTTCTTAACCACAGTCAGATTTGGAGACCTCACGACTAGCTTCAGTTTCTAAGTCTCCAAGTCTCCAGATCTCTAGATATCTCCTCCGGTGACCTGGTGACTAATGTTATCTCACAATCTCTGAATCCTCACCACTTAACCGCATGCATCATGAGACCTCATGACCAAGCTAGTCTCTAGATCTCCAAACCATTTTCCTCTAACTGCTAACATTATGAGATCTGGCGACTGGCAATTAGTCTCCAGATCTCCAAATTTTGCTCTGACTGGCAGTTTGGTCTAGTGACTCACCGTCATGTTGCCACATGTCCACTTTTCCACCTCATTATCATTGGTTGTCTTTCTACAAAATTTATTTATCCTGGGCCCGCCAACATGGAAATTGAGGCGCCTACAAGTAGTTGCGTGAGCATAGCCTCCTGCTTTGAATCTATTACAATATGTATGTTGTGTTGTATATAAACACCTCAAAGCTCTCTTGTAGGAATAATGTGGGATATATGGTTTTTAGTTTTTTAAAACCTTCTCCATACTGTGCGCCAAAACTAGGGGTCCCACCACCACAATGAGTCCTCCAACCAAGGGCCCGCCAAGAGCCTATGGGCTCTTCATCTACAATGCATTGTAAGTGCCTATGCATTTAAACACAAATAGAAATGTCTTCCCACTAAATGTGGGATAAACATTTGCATATAACCCTCCACTGTTTATTCATTGCGCAAACTATATAGTCCTCCATCTGTTCACTAACTGCTCACACTAGGCAAGCCAAAGAAACCTCCATGCTTTACGCATGAAGACCTGATGTGGTGAGCTACTCACACACCTTTATAATCCTCCTCTTATTCCACGCAAGCAACATTTCAAATGAGATCTTACACAAGCTTTGTCCATGTGCAGGTTTCTTATTTAAACCTCACACCAGTTGCAAGCACACGAGTCCCTCTTTTCATTAACATGAAACTTTTTTTCATTCTATACTGTGCTACTTGTGTCACGTGAGGCACTTATTCTATTCATGCATATCCTATATAGCATGCACTCTCTTTCAATTATGTGAGCTCCCTATTTGATAGCTACAACTGCACTTATCTTGTGCTAGACACATTTCAATTTAGACATGCCTTCACCCTTTGCACAGGCAGTCCCCATTTGATCTTTGTTGTGAGGCACCGACCTATACTCATGCTGGCCCTTTCTAATGTGCAAGCATCATGCCCCCATTACATGAGGGTCCTCCCTTGCACAAGCCTATCTCACACATGTGTGAGTTCCTTACCCATCTACGTAAAGCACCCTTCATATGCTGGCCACCAATTGATTAATACACGAGGCCCCAACACCATTTCATAGGCTCCCATAATTTCAAATGCATGAGCCCCCTTTTGTTCGCTATGTGAGTTTCTTCTTTTCTTAATTTGTTTTAAATCTCTAAGTCATTAAATTTGCAATCAGAATCCAGGCATGAAAATGGACTCATAGTTTTAGTTTCATTCGACCACACAAAAACAACAAAACATTGCATCTGTCATTTTAATTTCCATAAAATATAAACTTCATATTTTGATTTATTGCATCTCTACTAGATAGTCAATGAAATGTTGTTTCACATGCTTCTTACGATTTTTATATTTTAAATAACGAAAACTGAACTAGTTAATATGTAATGTTTAAGCCCGGCCACTCGTTCTTCCTTATGAGATGGATGAATGTGTATACACAACATGCCATCTGTATGAATGAAACTCTTCAGGCTACTCAAAGTATAGTGAGTGCTAACAATTTATAATTCCAATATCTGTAATTAGTTGCCTTTGATGGAGAAGCCTTATGTCACCATTTTTCCCCTGAGCAGGGGATGGGGCATTTCCTTCCATTAGCTGAGTTTGTGAAGAGGCTCTGTGAGCTTCATGGCTTCCCCATAACCCTCATTATTAGCAAGTGGATGTGGACATTGCACTAACCCACAGTGCTTCAACGATTGGCCTCCCTACGTGAGTTCCATCTTACATTTTTAGACTGGCATTTGTAACGTGAGGTCCCATCTTCATTACGCAAGGCAACCCACTCCATGCTGGTAGTCTCCTTTCCATTACGTAGGGCAAGCCTGTAGTATGTGAGACCCTTGGTTTTTCTTGTTTTTAAAATAGAGCCTTTACAACAAAAAGATCCCCTTTCTTATGCGTAAGCCAACCCCTCACAACTTAGCATCCTCATTGCAGATTTCCCCTTTTCACGTGCCAACCCCCATTCTACATAGCCTCACAGTGCTGGTATCATACTTTCTTGATGTTTTTGAAATATTTTCTATATTGTATGAGCTAGTTCACTTTATCTCCTCCATACCATGTGGACTTGTTCATTTGTATTAGACTCTAACTCATTTGTGTGAAGCTTCCATGTGCTTTCCTTGCACAACCTCCCAACTTACCTCACACAAATTCCTTCATCCCATTTTATAAGCTGCTCACACACTAGTCCTTTGTTAATTCATGTCGGCCTTGATTTGTATTTACGGTAGGGGAGGCCATGCATATACCTCACCTCCAACTCATATGCACAAGGGACCCCCATGTATATCATTTCATGCTGGTCGTTTAAACTAATGTGTAGGCACCTCATATTTTAACTCTTGAGGAAGATAAGATTTTTCTATTTGATGAATGGGTGCTAGCCATACATGACACATCTAACTTGACAACAACGTGCTTCAAGAATCACATATCCCCACTGAATTGTGTACAGTCTGTTAGCATATAGGAAACTTTGGATGGGAATCATACTGCACTAGCTGAGCACACATGCAGTTGACAAATTCCAAGGAAAGCATGATTTTAGAGGTTCTTGCCACTGTTTATGCGTTGTCATGATTTCACAATCATCCTTAAGTATTAAATATACTCAATCTGGTTCTTTTGTTACTCTGCCACACATAAGACATACCCAAACATTGTGACTAGCAACATACATCACTGCTCACAAATATCTTCATTTGACACATAACTCCCTCATTCATTTTTCAATTCTGTCTAGCAACCCCATTTTATGTGCACATCGATTCTAAATTTTGGATTACCTCAACTGGCCTTCAGAAATGGCTTTAAAAACTAACAAAAAGCCATCACAGGATCATTTTACCGAGAAGGCAAGCTCACCTCCAAAACGTTATCATACTTGCCAAAGGAGATTGCCCAGAAAGATATGAGCTAGAAGAAATTAATGGTCAAACATGGTACCTTGAAAACTAAATCTCGCTACACTACCAAAATCACACAAGTTGCCTCTGGAACCGTCCTCAAAAACTAACAAAATGAAACTTTCAAGAGCCACAAGCCTGGGCATTGATTCACCCTCACTCAAAGAGTACAGATCCATCATTAGATTCCTTCAGAAGTTGAAATGCCAATCAAAATAAAATGCCAAAGTTAGCTTGCCAGACATGTTCAGAATTTAAAACAGTAAAAATCATAGAAATCTGATTTGGAATCGAGCTGGGAAAGTGATCAAATGGATTGGTAGGGACCTCAAAATCCATAGGTAAGTAGTCTTTTAGGTTTAAAATATGGGATAACTTCCAATTATGCTAGACCAAGGATAGGGTGCAAATTACAAGGCCTGAAAGTAGGCCACTTAATTCTAGATTCTGTAAATTCAGTGAAACCTTAATAAATTGGAAATGGAAAGGCTCTGGCAAAGTGGATAACTAGATTGGCGTGAGTCTGAAAATCCATGGGATGGAACACTTTCAAGTTTGCAATACAAGGGAAAACTCAATTATGCAGGGTATTCAACCGGGTACAAATAGCAGGACCTCAAAGTAGGCTACTACAAATTCTGAACAATGCACTCCTGGTAAAACTTCAGAATTTGCAAATGAAAAGGCCCCGAAAAATAGGATAGACGGGCACATGGGAGGCTAAAATTTTGGCAAAATGGTTCACTCCCATACCTACAACATGATGCCATAACTGGCACATTATGATCAATCTCTGGGAAAAAGATGCAATCAGCCGAACATGGCCTTTAACTAAACTGTGCAACTGATCTTCATTAAAATGTTAGAAACTATAATCGGAATCAGATTGGCAAACTGGGCAAACGGATTCATCATGGCCTAAAAAATGAAACACAAGGAGTATTTGACCACTGAAATACAGGGCAAAAATAATTTTCTCAATTGGGTCACAGGGTCAACATCTATAATCAGTCAAACATGGCCACTCAGAAAACTGGGTAGAACAAAGAAATAGGAGAAATCTGGAAAGCCAACTTCGGGGGATCCCAAAACCTATCAAATGGACTCGAAATGGCTTGAGTTTTGAAACATAAGTTCTATGATATATATGCTAAACATTTCCAAAGTGGTGAGATATGAGACTCAACAGGACACAAGATATTCAAATGCAAACTAGACCTAGTACAACGACTTGACATTTAGGCAAAAATGCAGATTTCAGTGAACACCTCAAAATGGCTACTCCCTAAACATATCAAATTTGAAATTTAGGAGCTGGAACCCACTACATATGTCATATGAAAGGTGTTAAACATGTTTCCCAGGCCGTACCTCATGAAAATCATCAGGATGTCCTTTTCAAGCACACCGATTAGGCCTTCTCACAAAATTTTTAGGAGTGCCTACTTTGCCTTAGAGAAAAACTTTCAATTGGTCACTCCAAATTTGTTCCAAATTTGAGAGTACCAACAGGTCCCAACTGAGATGTCTATCTATGATGGTAACATCCTGGAAGAGGTCCTGAATGACCTGCCTCCGATCTGTGGGAGTCTGATCATAGTATACCTGTGCCAACAAAAAATCATGTCAGTTTTCATCATATGGAAACACTACATTAATGAACATCTCTACAAACATGATTATGCTCACTGCATCTCCATGGCTCGATACATGAAGGATCTGGTAGACATCCTCAAGTGTGATAGAGGCCTCTCCGGTCGACAAGTGAAAGGTGTTATGCTCACTATGCCACCTCTCTTCTAGTGCTATCAGTAACCTGTGGTTTTCTCATATATGGGGCATCTCCAATAGGTAGCCAAAACCCATCCGAGTCAAAGCCCCTCTACTTGGATCATCTAGATCCCAGACATAGTGCAACCCAACCACCCTTGGTGCTCTGATGATGAGCGCTGGCAGAACCTCCTGTAAACCATAAACCTGCAAACCAGATGTCAAAACATGTCATGATGGATGTCCAAATTAGTACAAGTAATCTCAAAAGAAAAAAATGTCTCTACACATGTTATATTGCTCAAAATAAAGTCATGCGATACTTCTTATTATACTGGTGTGAAACTATCTGCTGATACTTTATCATGTGATACTTTCTTGTATAGTGGTGTGATACTTTTGCCTCGTGTGATAGTTCACATCATGTCGCACAACATTTCATCCAGGCTCATGCGATACTTTCCTGGATGACCGTGCGACACTTTGTGGCCCCACGAAGTATTGCACAATACAATATATAACAGGTGTGTGATATTTTTAAAGTATCGTATGATGTTTCGCAAAAGCATAATTTGAAATTCAAAAAACATACTTTAAATGCAAAAAAATGACTCAAACGGCTAGTTTTTGTGAAAACTTACCGGGGCACCATACTAAGGAGGCCAGTTGTGCAACCAACCATGCTCGAATTGATGTGTGTGAATGGGAATGCCTACCTGTTGAGCCATAGTCTCTCTCAGATCTCTCAAATTTCTCAAAATTAACATAAGACAAATGAATTTGAAAATGACATTTTCACCCCTTATATAGCATTTTGACCTAATTTTCAAAACATCTCATAATTTCACAAAAATTGCACCCCTAGCTAATTTCGATGTCATGGATCCATTTTTGGGATTGAAATAAAAATCTGAGTTCATCTTGCTAGTCAAAATCGCACTTTGAAATTTCTCCTTCTTCTGCGCAGTTGGCTAACCATTTGAGGCCTGGTCCTTTGATCTTTTCTGGGGCATCTTCATTTCTTCATCTCCATCTCTCTCAACCTCCTAGTCTTTCATTCATTTCCTTCACTTTGTCTCTCTAAGGTTTTGACTTTATCTTTATCCTATATCTTTCTCAGTCAAAACTAGTCAAACTGGGGCATATTTTCACTGCTTGATGGTTATTCTATTATCTTTCATCTTCGATTATGATTTCTAGTGATTTGATCATGTTTCTCTCATCTTGCTTATGCATTCCCTCTACCTCATTTCAATTTCAATCCCAAGGGGGCAGACATATCCTATCAGCTATTCTCCAGAGCATATGCTTGACCATTCCATTTTCTCTGATTGATCTATTGTGCTTGACATGTTAGTTCTCATCTTGAGTTCTGATACTCCATCTCTCTCCTAAGTGTTTAGTACTGTCGCTACCAGAATGACCATGCAGGATTTTCTATCTCTCTACACTTCATTCTTTGGAATCAGATCTCTATCTATTGCCTTCTTGGTTGATCTATTCTTTGATGTAATGTGTTCCTATATCGATCACACATTAGTCAAAGAGGGGCAAATGTAATCACCCAAAAATGGTCATCTAGACTATTAGCCCCTTTCTAGCATTATTTGCTAAATTCATCAATTGCTTATTCTTGATCAAATCCTAATTCTATCATTTATTTGATTATATTCTATGGATTAACCATTTTATCCTAAGTCTTTATTTAATTAAAAGGAATTCTCTCCCCTTTTATTAAATAAAAAGCCCCCACTTACCTTTTATCCTAAGTTGCACAAATAAATCATTATTCCTATTTAATAAATAAGAAGAAAAGAATTTTTGTCTCACATGGGGCACAAAAGTCAACACTTCTTTGTCATTGGAGGAGACTTGTGCACAAGGATTACTCCCACTTTCAAACTCCACCCTTGATCAAATCTTTTCCCTCTTAATCTCCAAGGTCCATTTATCTTTAAAAGGAGAGCTATCTCCTCATTCTAGGATCCCCACTCCTGATGCTAATGTTATGATGCAGGTTTTCTTGGTGCCATTGGAGTTTTTGAAGAACTTATTGCAATTTAGTCCTCATATTTTCATTGTAGCTTAGTTCTCATGGCATTCTTAGCTTAGTTTCCTTTCATGCTTTAGCTTAGTTCACATAGTTTAACTAGTAATGACTTGTAACACTTTCATTTTCATAGTTTAGTTGTATTCTTGCATTTTCATTCTAGCATAGCTTGCATTGAATTTTCATTGTGATTCTTGAAGATATTGGCATTCTTTCCCTTGTCTCTTTAAATCTCCCATTGCATGGTTTACTAGCAAGGTTGCATGCTCAATAGCTCTAGCTGAGAGCCCTCTAAACACCCTTGCACTCCATGCCTAGGGAGCTCTAGGTCACTTTTCAAGGTTTCCAATCCATGGATGCCCTTGGAATCAATGGCTTAGAGAAGTACACATTTTGAGTGTACAAGTACAAATCAAGAAAGGTACAAATGCTACACCTTTTGAGTTATGCTATGGATATGAACCTAATGTGAAATATTTCAAAGTCTTTTGGAGTAAATGCTATATACTAAAAGGTAATAGGAATGGAAAATTTGATACAAAAAGTGATGAAGGCATCCTAGGATATTCCACTAAGAGAAAAACTTATAAGTGTTTAAATTCTAACACTAACAAAATTGTGGAAAGTGCAAATGTTAGAGTTGATGAATATGTAGAAAGGAATGAAGCTGAGTGCAAGCAAGAACCTGGAGATTATAGATCTTTTGTATAAATGGAAGAAGGAGATGATAGTAATACACTTGAACCAGATGTAGTCATAGAAAAGTAATTTCAAGCATCAAGAGGATGTTGTCGAGCATTAGGACACTGCTGAGCAATCAAAAGAAGCAGAGAATTTGCAAGATGAACCTAAAAATCCAGAACAAGGAGAAAGGAAATTTGAGCCTACATTGGAACAATATGTAAGAAGACATCATAAGCCAAAACAAATCATTGGAGATAAATAATCTTGAGTCACGACAAGAAGTAATTTGAAAGATCATACATGCTTACTATGTGAGTTTGATCTTAAAATAGGAAAAGATGGTTTAGAGAATGAGGATTGGATACAAGCCATGAATGAAGAAATAGAGTAGATAGAAAAGAACAAAACCTAGACTCTAGTGCCGAGACTAGAAAATAAGAATGTTATTGGAACAAAATGGGTATTCAAAAATAAGCTAAATGAACATGGAGAGGCCACTAGAAACAAAGCTAGACTGGTATGTAAGGGGTATGCACAAGAAGAAGGAATTGACTATGGGGAGACATTTTCCCCAGTTGCAACATTAGAAGGAGTGAGGACTCTACTTGCATATGCTGCTTACAAAGGATTCAAAGTGTAACAAATGGATGTCAACTCTACATTTCTAAATAGGATATTGGAAGAAGAAGTATACATTAAATAACCTGAAGGATTTGTTGAGCCAAGCAAGAAGAATATGGTTTGCAAGTTGCACAAGGAACTGTATGGATTGAAACAAGCCCCCAGAGAATGGTATGAGAGACTGCATAATTATATGATAAAGATTGGATTTGCAAGGAAAAATGACAATAGTAATATGTATTTGAAGACTAAGAAAGGTAAAGGGATTTTGTTAGCTGAAATATTTGTTGATGATATCATATTTGGAGGACAAGATGCCCTATGTCAAAAATTTTCAAATGAGATGCAAAATGAATTTGAAATGTCTATGTTTGGTGAGATCAAATTATTTTTTGGTTTGCAAGTTTATCAGATGAAGAAAGGTATATATATTACTCAATCTAAATATGTTAAAGAAATATTGAAAACTTTTGGTATGGAGGATTCCAGACCAGTAAGTACACCTATGGCTACTGGACATAAATTATCTAAAACTAATGATAAAACTGAAGTGAATCAAACCTTGTATAGATCTATGATTGGAAAGCCACAATATGTTGTCCATAATAGACCAGATATTGCCCTAGCAGTCGGGATTGTGGCAAGAATTTTTGCCAATCCTAAGGAGAATCATATGATGGTAGTAAAAACAATATTGAGACATCTGAAAGGAACATAGGATTATGGATTATATTACAAGACAAATGAAAAGTTTGAGCTAAAAGTTTACACTAATGTAGATTGGGCTGGAAATGTTGATGACAAAAAGAGTACAAGTGGTGGAGCATTCTTTCTAGGAAAGCGATTAGTCTCTTGGACAAGAAAGAAACAGAACTGCATTTCCCAATCTACAACAAAAACTAAGTCTGTAGCAGCAACAGTAAATTGTTCAAATTTAGTGTGGATCAAGAAATTGTTAAAAGGTATGAAGGAAGAAATCATTGAGCCGGTTGTTATTTTCCGTGATAACACAAGTGCTATTAATATATCAAAGAATCTTGTGATTCACACTAAGACTAAGCATATTGCTATCAAGTATCATTACTTGAGAGAATTAGTTCAAGACAAAGAAGTGAGATTGGAATATGTGAATACAAAGGAACAATTAGCAGATATATTCACAAAAGCATTACCTAAAGATGCTCATGAATATCTAAGAGGTAAATTAGGGGTGATTTACCTAACTGAGGCTACCTAGTAACATAGGAGCAGTGCATCAAATGTGCTAAATAGAATATTTGACAAATTGAAATAGAAGAGGTCACACTTTAGGAGTTGCCTAGAGTTGTGAGAAGTAAAGCAAAGATGTTAATCAGTCATAAGAAAGATGAAAGAGGGAGTCTATACAGTATAGAGAATTGACATGAAGACATCTACATGGTAAAGATGCAAGATACAAGTTTCTTTGGCATTGTTGT
Organism: Chamaecyparis obtusa; assembly: GCA_027943335.1. Classification (NCBI taxonomy): domain Eukaryota; kingdom Viridiplantae; phylum Streptophyta; class Pinopsida; order Cupressales; family Cupressaceae; genus Chamaecyparis; species Chamaecyparis obtusa. Next base: position 290,058 of record BSBK01000506.1, on the reverse strand, counting down.
CAAAGAGGGAGAGATTCAGAGAAACACATGAAGAGTTGAGATACAACACCAAGGGAGAAGATTCAATGAAACCAAGGGAGAGATACATAAGATAAAGAGAGATAGTTTTAGAGAATCAGAAAGAGATACATAAAAGATTCAAAGGGAGTAATTGAGTAAGTGATCAGGTAAAGAAAAAGTTATCCAAGATGATGTTGGTACTTGGATGTGTTGGTTGTGAATAAAAATGAAGCTAAGGATATTAATAAAGATATGATGCACAAATATTTTGGATTGTTTGGTAAATCATGTGTTATTCATGTGGTGTTGCCATCAATGCCCAAGAGGGAGATTGTTGGAAACTACAATTGAAACAATTGTTATATTATCATTGATGTCAAACCTTAACTGGTAAGACAGTTTCTATCTAGGATAGTACCATATCTTTTGATTGATGAAGAGGATTTGAAAATAGGGGATAAAAAGAGGACCTAACGAAAGGTTGAGTTATGTGATACGTCAATGGGTACTTAATTAGTTGGCACATTGACAAGGTAATGAGTTGTTTATCTAGTAAAGAAGAAAGACTGGAAATGTAGGCTTAACCAAGAAAAAGTGAAGAAATCTAGTTTAAGCCGAGTGATGTTAGTGTCGACCAAGCGCTACTATATGCCAAGTAAATCTAGTGTTGACCAAACATCAATAATTGTCAAGAGACAAGAAATTACCAAGCAAAGCTAGTGTTTTCCAAGAAGGAAAGTTTTAGTGATGACCAAGATATTTAGTGATGACTGAGGAGATGAACATAGTATTGACCGAGTGTTAGTAATTTACATTTTGAGAAAGAATTGAGAATCCCACCCGACATAGTTGAATTCTTGGGATATGTAAAATGTGTTGATATATTTAATGAATTGTATGGAGCATTTAATGCATGTTAAATCATTTTCTTATGGATTCAAAGAGAATTTTGGAGATGTATCTAGAAGGAAAAGATGGAGACCATAATGATGGAAGGATTTGATGAATCTAACCTAAACCTAAGATCTACAAAGGGGATTAAGTGGTAAAAGATTGATCTACTTGATCAAAGAGGTATAAGGGTGACCTAATTGCGAGGTTATAGAGAGTGAAATGAGAGAAAGAGGTTGATGTTATTGACTGACGAGTCTAAGAAGAAGGTTGAAGGTGAAGATGTGAAGAGTTGAACAGAGTTGTGGTGATTGCTTGAAGAGAATTCCAAGCAGATCAAAGATGGAGATGGAAATGAAGGCCAGTCAGTAAATCAACATATGTGGGAAGTGGATCTATATTTGCAAAGTGAGTTGTATATTTTTAGATCAGAACCTATTTTTACTTTCTAACCATTGTATTAGTCTAAATCCTTTAATCAAGGTTGACCTAACAGTCATTGTATACATTCTTTAATCAAGGTGACATTCTAATGGAATGTTCTTATGTCCTTTAACCAGGAGACTTTTGACAGAGTGTTTAAATCCTTTAATAGGGTCACACCTAACAGTGTGTATGTAAACCTTTAACTGGGTTGGCTTCTCATAGAGCTTACTTCAGAAGAGTGAAAATCAGTAACATGTTACAAAGTGGTTTTTCCCAAATTGGGTTTCCACTATAAATCTTGGTGTTACACTTGTGTGAATGTTATTTGATGTGAATGTTGTTGAAAGTTTATATTCTACAATTTAATTACTTTTGGATAGTGGACTACATGTTATATGTTTTTGATATATGCTATAGAGATCGAGTTGAATTACTGATTAGATCTGAGTTTGTGAAGTACTGAATAGTTCAATTGGTGCATCTGGACCTGAGGATAACTGATTCACCCCCCTCTCAGTTATTCTAAAATCATTCTAACATGCATAAGTGTATATTTGATTACATAATAGAAGAACACTTGATCTTTTGGCTTGAATCAAATACATGCACCTTTTGACATGAACTATCTAACGTCAAATGATTCCTCACATTCCATGTATGTTCTTTTAGAAAATTTGAATTTCTAGCATATTTAGCTAATTTTGTCATTAACTAAGAAACATCACTATCATGTTGTTTACACTTTTTGGCATCTCTTTGTCTCAAATTCAATTATGCCCTTGTAGCTTCTTCTATTTTAGTGCAAAGATATGAGTTTGTGCTATCTAACTCATGTTTTGTATTTCGGCATTCTGCTAGATCAAGTTCCAATTTCCTAATTTGTTCTTTAAGATTTTTTATTTCCCTTTTTGCATCAATTAGTTGTCCTTCATAATCAATTGTAATAATATTTTCATAACATTCATCTATCTCACTAACCAGATAGATTTATTCATTTTATTATGTTAGAATAGCTTGTAAACTGTAAACATTTCCTTCAATCTTAATTCCTATAGCAATCACTTTACCACTTGACTCCATAATTTAACAATTTAGTGTTGTAAAGATAATTGTAAGACTTTTTTGATAAATCTGACTCACACTTAACAGATTATGTACCATTCCCTCTACATAGTAAACATTATTCACTGGAGTGAAATCATCAAGTAGAATAGTACCTAACCCTTTGATCCATCTATTATAACCAATTCTAACTGATCCAACATCAAATAAATTTAGTTCTACAAACTTTATTTTTCACCAGTTAAATGGTGAGAACACCCACTATCTAACATCCAAACATCCTATATTTGAGAAAAGTGACATGATTGTGCATTCATAGCAACCTTTTTAGGTTTCCAAATGAATTTTATTTTAGAAACATAATTAGAATGCTTTAACATAGATTCTTTGTAGAATCTTGCAATGTGTCCTAACTTACCACATTGAAAACATTGAAGTTTAGTTAAAATTTGATATAATTTTTCATTAACTAAACTTGTATTTCTTCTAGTGAAACCCTTCTTGAGTAACCTTAAGAACAAGTTTTTATTCTTCAACCTGCAACTTTAAAGTAGAAACAAGTTCTATATTTTTTTGACTTTGTATTTTCAAATCAATAGCTTCTCTTTTTAATTTTTTAATTTCTTTAAGGGTAGCCTTTAGTTCCCCCTTAAGGTCAACTTCAGCTTCTGAAAGTTCTGATAGATTACTATCTTGATAAATATTTGTAGAAACAATTTCCATAAATAATGTTTCCTCATTACATTCTAGTTGTTCATCTAAACCACTATCAGTAATATCATCAAAGTTGTGTTCTTTTTAAAACTATTTTTCTTCTTAAATTTTTGTTATTTATTTTTCTTGAAAGACTTATTATTGTCTTCCTCATCACTTTCAATGTCCTTGTTAGGACATTGTGCAACATAGTGACCTATTCTACCACAAGAGAAACATTTAAAAGACATTTTCCTTTGTACCTTCTAGAACCTCTTCTAAGTTTACTAACAAAAGAAGATTCAATATTATCAGCTTGATCTTATTCATAATTTACTTCTACTTTGGAACATTTAAATGCATATTCTTTGTTAGGTGGATCAGAAGTAATTCTCATTTTATATGCAGTAAAAATTCCATGCAAAGTATCTAGAGTTACCTTGTTAACATCTCTTTCCTTCACATCGGATATTTTTGAGTCATATTTGGATGTCAATGATTTCAACACCTTTTTGACAACAATGGTTTCTTCCAAAGTTTCACCAAGATCTCAAACAGAATTTACAACATTAGAAACATGTAGAAAATAATTAACTATCTTTTCATCCTCAGTCATCTCAAGGCTTTCAAATCTAGCCCTATAAGCTTGTAACTTAGCCTCTTTAACTGTTATATCTCCTTCATAGATATTGGACAAATTTTCCCAAATACTAAATGTAGTTTCACAATCCATAACTTTGACAAGGATATCATTAGACAAACCACATCAAATAGCATTATATGCCTTTGCATCATGTTGATATGCTTTTTTCTCATCCACAATAGATGAAGGGGTTGTTTTAGTATAGTTAGTTTGAGTTGTTTCCCAAGTATCAAAACCTAATAACTTCAAATGATGCCTCATTCTATACTTCCATAATGCATAACCTATTCCATTAAACAAAGGTGATCTAAAACCTAAAAAATCTTCTTGACTAGCCATTGTAAGTACTCCCTAACCAAGAAACCCTGAGAAAATGGGATGCCTCTGATACCAATTATTGGAGTACAATATCATTGAAGGGGGGAGGGGGGGCGGGTGAATCAATGATATAGAACAATGGGTCAATTTTTAAAGCCAATTAAGAACAATAACTAAAATAAAATGAATGGAGATAATAATAGAAAGAAAGACACGCATACAAAATTGTAACATAAGATATGTCCCGAGTGGAAACCCACTTGGGGAATAAAACCACTTGAAGTGCCTCACTGGCTTTATCTTTAATATCATTTTACAATTTTCCCCAACTAGATGTACAACTGTCTCACTGACAATGCTATCTCACAAATAGTCTTTTATGCTTCGTTGGATTTACAAATCTCTACAATTTTGTATACATATAGAGTTAGAAAATCTAATCTTGTATATTCACTACAACCCAATACCATAAATCATTGAACACAAATAAGAATTTTTATTAAACAATCTATGATACAAAGTCAAAGTTGCTATAGCCTCAATAAGGTATTGCTGATAATTATACTTGATTGTTTACAAATGACATAAATGTATTTCATTAAAGACCAATTTCCCTCTTTGTTTTCATAATCCATCAATCTTTCACTACTCAATATATAGGATAATAAATATTGATTTAAAACTGATCAAAGAACTTATTAAAATTGATTGAAAATATCTCATCACAAATAGAAAATGATTGCATATCATATCTTACATTGTAAAATGTATATATGTCATTGATTTACCATCATGATAATAAATAGTTAACTGATTTAACTAATCAATAATTCTTATAAATATTATCAAAACCTTTGATGCCTCTATTATGAATATATGCTAATATCATTGTAATACATCTTTGTCACAACACTATGATTCTATCCAAATATATAATATCTGCATCTTTTGAAAAATAAACAATTTTGATTCTACCCTTACTTCCTGTCATAAATTCTTTTTCAAAACCGAATACCTTAACCACTGATATCAATATCTTTATCAAATTGAACCTTAAACCAAACCCACATCTTAGTGTACCTCAAATCCAAACAAAGAACATGTATGGATAAAAGATTCAACACATACATCCCAACTATATAAGCCACTCTATACGTGGGTTTACTCTTTTAATACAGACCCAACCACAAAACTACACTTGGATTTGACAACAAAGACCTTACATGGCAACATTTAGATAATACTAGGCAAACATGATTATGTGAGAGAAATACTCAACAATTACAGAGATACCAATGTCATGTATGTTGGAAATATTCAAGACTATCTAGGTTACTGAGAGGGGAGGGGTGAATCAGTAACTTCAAAACTTTTAACAGATTCAAATCTTAATAATATTAGATTGATAATCTGACTGCATACATGAGTAACAGAAAGAATAAAACATTCATAACACTTAGAACACAGAGATTTGGTGACCCAGAAACCTTCCAAGTAGAAAGTAAAACTGGGGTGGGGATGATACCCACAAAACTTCAATACTGCATAATAAAGTTTGTCGGTTAAGGCTTACAATGATCACTTTTGATGATCTGCCCTGTTAGGAGCAATAAGGACTACTAGGTCCACCTTGTTAGAGGTTTTACAAACATACAATGAAGTATGCACTCGGTTAAGAGATTTTTACAAAGATTGTTAAGTCTACCTGGTTAAAGGATTTCAAGCTGATTCACCTATTAGGATGAAACAGTAGATCTCTTACTTGCAACTGTACTTGCTGATTGAGATTCTTTGATGTACTAATCACCTTCTGTGATGGATAGATCTTTTCTGCTTCTTATACTGTTGTAGCCCTTTTTAATTCGCTTATCTTTGCCTTTCTCTCTTTTTTTATACTTCTCTATATCTTCCTTTTTATGGATATGACATAAAACATTGTTTATATATCAATCTAAGTCAATTCCAAAATAATTACAAAGTTGGCTCTTAAACAAGTAAACACAAATATTACTGAGTCGGCCCAAATATAGTTACACGGTTACTGCAAACTAACTCGGCGATTTTTTGATACTCGGCGTCCACTGCGTTACTCGGCATCATCATGCACTCGGTAGAAGTGGAAGCTCAGTCCATACTAACCACTCAGTCATAGTTTCAAACTCGGTAAATACTAGAGACTCAGTAGATAAAGTGTTACTCGGTAGAAACTAAATTTCCTATTTAACCGTGCAGCACTCGGTAAACACTGTGAAACTTTGCGAGCTCGGTATGCACTGTTCTGCTTGGTAAGCTCTGTTCTACTTGGTAAGCTCTGTTCTGCTTGGTATGTACTATTCTGCTTGGTATGCACTATTCAGAATAATTGTTGTCACTAATGACAATCATGCTTAATGCCAACAATCTCCCCCTTTGGCATTAGTGACAAAAACACTTATTGCCAAAACTTATATACAAGAATCATGCTGAATCTTTTTTTTGCTTTTTCAAAATTTATCTTTGTCAAACTGTTGTTTATACATTTCATGACTCCCTTATATAGAGTACTTTCTCCCCCTTTCGTATTACACACCTTAATCTTATACACTTTCTCCTATACATTTTCTGCCCCTTTTTGACAATAATGCCAAAGGTGTATATACAAGTATTTTACAGGGAGAATCCAAAGTGTGAAAGAAAATTAGAATGTACCTTTATGATTAGTGCCAGAGTTCTGTCCCAATTCTCTTGCAGAATCTTGCATGTTTGGAGTGCAATTTGGACTTCTGCAGAGAGTTCAATCATGTGATCTGCAATGGAAAATTGATTGTCATGGAGTAATGCTTTTGAGTGAACAATGTACTTTTGCATTATGTCCATGATGGGAAGGATCATGTTTTGAATATCTAGTAGTGTTGACCAGATCTTTGTATCTTCTTTTAATAATTCCGACTGCCTATTTGATAGGAATGTGATTTTCATATGATGTGCAGAGCTTGAACTAGGTTCAAGTTGCAACTTCTGTACACTATCCTTCAGATCCTCATCAATCTTATTCAATTTATCCTTGACTTCCTTAGTGAACTCGGCAACATTACATAGCTTAGCAACAAGTGAGGTAACATTGGAATAGGAGGACTCAATATCTGTCAAAACTGAAGATAATTCTGCCTGATTAATAGCTATATGCTGAGCAACATGCTCAAGCACTTTATTGTCAAACTTCTTCTCGACTTTCTCAAGAATCTTTTCTGACGTAGAGGAATCCTCATGGAACTTGTTTACTACCTTAGCTAACTGTAACAAAATATGTTGAGAGGAATCAACTTTAATACCTAATGCTTCTGACAAAATATCCTTTGCATCTTCAATAATTTTATATTCCTTGTCCCTTTCTTCTTTTAGTTTCTTCTGCTTTGCTTTCTTTTGGAGGAGTTCACCAATGTTTTGCATTTGGTCTGCTGAAAGATTTGCAAAGTCTAATTTTGGAATCTCTATCTCCTCATCTAAGTCTATATCCTCTTCTACATTCTTACTCAAAAATCTTGTACTCGGTTGAGCCTTAGGATCAACTGTTATTGCACTTAATGCCTTTGTAGAAGTTATTGTAGACATTGTAGGCCTAGCTGTGAAAAATGATAAACTATTGACTGGAATACTTGAAGGGCTCAAAATTGAAGTATTCACAATTGTAGAATAAAAAACTGAAATACTTACTGAAGTATCCAAAACTGAGGTACTTACTACTGGAAAAATTGATATGGAAGTAGGTACTGAAGTAGATATAGGAGACTGTAACTCGATAAAAGAGGTGTTAGTCATTTCTGTCGATGATACATTGAGTTGTGCTAGTGATGATTTGACATTTGATGTATCTGTGGAAGTTGTCACAATCATACTTGAAGTTATCTCCATGCTAGGTGTAGCAACTTTTGCTGGAGAGTGAGGAAGTGAGGCAATGACTTCTGCAGCTATTCGAACAATATTATCTTCCTCATCACTTTGCTTGTCTACCTCAGTATCTTCTTCATGTTCATCACTGTCATCATCAATATCCCTGATTATCACAGTTTTAGCACTCGGTTTGTGAAGATTATAGATGTTTTTCCATGTGGCAGTGGCACTCTTCACAACTGACTCAATATCTTTGATCAAAATCAAACAATTGTTGAATTTGAGTGTCAACTTATTTTTATTATCTATCAATGCCTTATTAATTTTAGCATTTTTCAAACTTGGCATTAATTGCCTCAAGGTTTGAGCATAGATGTCCTTGACAGTTTGTCTTGCATTGGACCATCTCAACTTAATTTTGTTCAGCAAAATTCCTGGGATTTGAGAAGCTATCTCTTCAGGTGAGTATTTCCATTTTCCTATTTTCTCGACAACAACATCTTCAATTTCCTGCTGCTCTTCCTCAGATCTGATTTCATATTTGAGAGATTTGAAGTTTGCAATTCCAGATCCTTCTCTCATATCCTTGATCTTTTCTTTTAATGAAGGAGGAGGCCTTTTGAATACTATTTCTTCACTGTCTTTGCCTGCCTTGCCTCTTGCACTCCTTCTTGTAAATACTGCAGAGGGTTTCTTGGGTGCCTTGGTGATAATTACTTTTCCTTTCTTCTTTGCTGGTACTTGTTCTTCTTCCTCCTCATCCTTTTTCTCTTCTTCTTCTTCAAAGTCCTCTCCTTTTTCCTCAGTTGACATTAGAGGTGTGCTAGCTTGTATTTTGGCCATCCTCTTTCTTCCTTTATTAACCGCCTGTGGAAGCTTTATACTAAGCTCAATTCTCTCCTTAGCTTCTTCATATGTCCCAAAATATGGTGCCTTTGGATTAATAGGTTGATTAATTAGGGCTTCAATAATATTCTTGGTTTCATCAATATTTACCTCATAGGGAAGAGGTTTCACATGTACAATCCTTGGTTTTGCTGCCTGTATATACAGATTATCATAGTCCACCATGAAACAAATATCATCTTTGTAATCTTCCACCAATTTTTGTGGAATCCAGAATCTATTGTTCATTTTCTCTTTAAATGATTCAAAATAGTTATCCATTATGCTTTCAAAATTGTCATCCATTTCTGAAATGTATTCATTCATCTGATAAAGAACCGGCACATCTTTTCTCCATACTACCGTGCCTTTTGATGGGAAAAACTTTTGAGCATAGAAAAATAAACAAACCAACAGTGAGCCAAACTTACATGGATTGTTCTTTGAGGTTTGGATGCTCTCTATGTTCTTGTTGAATTGTTTCAACAAAAGATCTACTAGGTCAAATGACAGATTGTTCTTTACAATTTTATATGCTAGGTCAACTGCTTCACATGGAACACTGTTCTGCCGACTTGAACTGTATATCTTGTGAGCTATGATATGTATACCAAACTTCAATTCTGCATCAGTAATTTTGCTTATCTTCATACCTCTACTGTCCCACTCGGCTAGGGTTTTCTCTTCCAGTTCCATCCGACCTAGGGTTTTTGTAGATTTTGCCTTGTTGAGCATGGGAAGACCAGTGATTCGGTGAATCATCCTCTTCGTAATCTCTACTGGTTGCTCAAGCCATATTTTACCTTCATGTACTCGGCTGAGGATATATCTGACCCATTTTATCTGAAAGCTCCGAGGCAAGTGTGTGATGTGAACTAAACCCTTATCTTCCAAATGTTGATGCTCCGGTTTGAGAACACCATCGACACATAGTTCCTCACGAATAGTATCTATCTCTAGGGTTCCAAGCTCTTGAATTGTACACTTAAAATGACTGCAAATATCATTAATAAGGAGTACCTTAGGAGGGATCTGAGATTGAGCTCCACTCGGGTCTAGGGTTCCGGCAACTGCGGGCACGAGTTTGAAATCTGGTGCTTTCTATTCTCCATGAACCAACATTTTTGAACCTTTCTTCACTTTAGCATTAGATGATGCCATGGTAGCTCAGTGAACACAGTAAATTCTTCGAGGAAAGAGAATATCTTGTTGAAATATGCTTCAAAATGCTTGATTGCACTAGGAGACTTTTGTTCACAGTGAATAGTGAACTTGATTTCACTCCTTTTGTTAAAACTTTGTCATTAATGCTTAGTATGAATTAGGGTATTGAATTAGACAGGCTGTCATCCACTATGAATTAATTGCTCGGTGAAGACTCCGCAACTCGGTGATCATATGAATTCATACTTCTTCGACCTTACTTGGTAACCAAATGAAGTTAGGTTACTCCCGACCTTGCTCGGTGGTAACTGATACCGACCTTCTTGTGATCCTTCTGTATCTTGCATACTGATTTGGATCTGTCTTCCTTTTAGTTTAGGAACTATTTTGGAATATGTCTATGAAGATACAGTTCCAGTGCTTTCTTGGAGACTAGTTAGAGCTCATAGAGCCACTCCCTTCATTAGTGACTTCAGGATTGGTTTGCTCAGTAGGTTTAGGAATCCACTTTTGTCTCATCTGCTTCCTAATGTTATTTGCTTTTGCTTTCTTTTCATCTTCAATTTTGCCTAAATTCATGCAGTTTTTAGCTATGTGACCAAGCTTAGTGCAATTATAACATCTTATGGTAGAATCCCTTTTTCTCAAGTGGTGCCTTACACAATTCATGCCAATGTGTCCATATTGTCCACAGTAATGACATCTACACCAAGTGTTGTAATTCCAACCAAACATTGCTTTAATAATTTGTTCCGCTAGATTGGGTGTTTTAGTTCTGCATTCTGATGCCTTATGACCTTGTTTGCTACATTTGTGACATATGCCTTTAAATCTTGGTTTCTCCTTGCATTCATTTGCTTTATGACCAAGCTGATTGCAATTGTAGCATTTTCCTTTGAATTTTTCTTTTCCATTGCTCCAACATTTGTTTGAAGTATGACCAATTTTTCCACAATGATTACAGGTAGGTTTCTGATTCTTTTGAGTACCTTGTTTGGAGGATTCACCTTCCTCTTTGTATCCAAGTCCTACTTTTCCTTTTTTGCCTATGAAGGTTTCATTCATACACCTGATTCATATCTTCTTGAGATTTCAATATTCTCTCATTGATTTGCCTTTCAGCATCTAGCTCACTCATCACTCTTAAATTGATTTGCTTTTCAGATCTCAGCTCTTCTCTCATATTTTCATTTTCTGATCTTAGAGTCAAGATTTCTTCATTTGCATTGGAGATTTGATCAATAAGATTCTCTAGCTGAAGAGTTTTATTCTGGATTTCATTGTTCTTTCCATCTATTTCATCTTTCATCTTGTTTCTTTGTTCCAAGACTTCACCGAATCTTGTTGACTGAATTTCCTGTTCTCTTTTCAATTTTCTCACTTCTTCTTGCAGAGATCCACTCTTTTCTAGAAGTTCTTTGATTGCATTATTTGCTTCATCTAAGATGCTTGAAGGGAAAAAGTCTTCAATCTTTTCTTCAACATACTGGGGGTCATTGATCTGATTTGCAAGTTCCTTCCTTCTTTTTAGGGAAAGGGAAAGATGCTCTCTTGCTTCTTTGAGTTGAGTTATGGCCATTTCTAGATCTAGCTTTTCATTCTCAATTACTTTGTTCAATCTGAATATCTCCATTGTCCTGAATCTTTTCTTAAGCTGTCAAACTTTATTCTAAGATCCATTGAGCTCTGATACCAATTGTTGGAAATATTCAAGACTATCTAGGTTACTGAGAGGGGAGGGGTGAATCAGTAACTTTAAAACTTTTAACAGATTCAGATCTTAATAATATTAGATTGATAATCTGACTGCATGCATGAGTAACAGAAAGAATAAAACATTCATAACACTTAGAACACAGAGATTTGGTGACCCAGAAACCTTCCAAGTAGAAAGTAAAACTGGGGAGGGGATGATACCCACAAAACTTCAATACTGCAGTATAAAGTTTGTCGGTTAAGGCTTACAATGATCACTTCTGATGATCTACCCTGTTAGGAGCAATAAGGACTGCTAGGTCCACCTTGTTAGAGGTTTTACAAACATACAATGAAGTATGCACTCGGTTAAGAGATTTTTACAAAGACTGTTAAGTCTACCCGGTTAAAGGATTTCAAGCTGATTCACCTATTAGGATGAAACAATAGATCTCTTACTTGCAACTATACTTGCTGATTGAGATTCTCTGATGTACTGATCACCTTCTATGATGGATAGATCTTTGCTACTTCTTATACTATTGTAGCCCTTTGTAATTCGCTTATCTCTGTCTTTCTCTCTTTTTTTATACTTCTCTATATCTTCCTTTTTATGGATATGACATAAAACATTGTTTATATATCAATCTAAGTCAATTCCAAAACAATTACAAAGTCGGCTCTTAAACAAGTAAACACAAATATTACTGAGTCGGCCCAAATATAGTTACATGGTTACTACAAACTAACTCGGTGACTTTTTGATACTCGGCATCCACTACGTTACTCGGCATCGTCATGCACTCGGTAGAAGTGGAAGCTCGGTCCATACTAACCACTCGGTCATAGTTTTGAACTTAGTAAATACTGGAGACTCGATAGATAAAGTGTTACTCGGTAGAAACTAAATTTCCTGTTTAACTGTGCAGCACTCGGTAAACACTGTGAAACTTTGCTCAATATGCACTATTCTGCTCGGTAAGAACTGTTATGCTCGGTAAGCTCTATTCTACTCGGTATGTATTGTTCTGCTCGGTATGCACTGTTTAGAATAAGTGTTGTCACTAATGAAAATCATGCTTAATGCCAACAATGTATGTATGGTTGCAGTATCACATGGTAAAAAAGAACATTTTACCTCCTTCGAAAACCTCAAACCCTTGACTACGGTTTATACCAACAAAGAATGAAAATAACATATGTCAGGTTTAAGGTATTAATCCACATACCAAAAAAAGAATCAAGATACATCAATACTCAAATTATAAACAAAATTTTAAATGGTTGGACCATACACAACATTGTTAACCAGCTTGACCCATGAACAAAACAACACATCAATCTTAAACATGGGTAAGATTGCTCAAAACTACTACAAAATTTTGTGAATGGTGGCTCATCTCCATTCTTTAGACCTTCTAGGGGGTTGAGACAAGGAGACCCAATATCCCCAATCCTCTTCACTATTATGGCTGAAAGTCTTGGGAGATACATCAAAAACCAAGTTAATCAAGGGATGATTTTTGGCCTGCAACCTTCTTCAACAGAGACAAAATATTCTCATGAACAGTTTGTTGATGACATGATTCTCATGGGGGAATCTATAGTTAAAGAGGTGAGGAACATCAAAAAAGCTCTAAATGTTTACTCCAATGCAACTAGTCAACTCATAAACTGGGAAAAAGGCTTTCTATATTTCTTCAACACTCCCAAAGCTAGAATGAACAAAATCTCTTCCTTCCTTGGTTGTAAGATTGGAAGGCTTCCTGGTCCCTATTTAGGACTGCCACTGTGTTCAAAATTGGAGGCTAATTTTTGGAATAAAATTCTTGATAGATTCCACAATAAACTGGCAGGCTGGAAAGGGGCGATTCTTAGCCAAGCCAAAAAAGTTCAACTATTAAAGGCCACTCTTCAAAATCTCTCAGTTTATGCTCTTAGTCTTTTCAAAATCCCTCTGAAGTATAAGGATCTTATTGAAAAAATCCCAAAATAATTCCTTTGGACTAGTGTGGAAGAGAAGAAGAGACTTAGCCTGGTGGCTTGGGAGAAGGTTTGTAAGCCAAAGAAGCTGGGGGGTCTGGGCATCAGAAATATCTCTATTACTAATAAGGCTCTTCTAGCAAAACAATGCTGGAGGATCTTTGAAGAAGGGAAAGAATGGAATGCAATAATCAAAAGTAAATACCATCTCACTTCTTTAGAAAGCACTCTCCAATCCTTTAATGACATCTAGGGATCATTTATTTGGAACAGTATAAGTAAGGGTAGGAAACTTATCAGTAAAGGGGCTAGATGGAAGCTAGGAAATGACAGGAAAATTCTCTTCTGGGATGATAAATGGATCCTAGACAAACCCCTCATAGAGATTGAGGAGTGGAGCTCTGTCATTTAGGAATGCAAAGATTCTATTAGGGTCCTTGTGAGTGACTACTAGATAAATGAAGAATGGATTGACTTGGGTTTGAGGGACATTAGACTTAAAGAGGTTAATAAACAACTGAATAACTAGTTTATTAGAGATAATGAGTGTGATGAACTGATATGGGGGCCTACTATCTCTGGAAAATTATCGGTTGCTTCTGTTTCAGCTCTTCTCATTCCCTCTAGAGATTCGCCTTTCTGTGCTTAGGTATGGAATAAGGATCTTACCCCTAAAATTAACATGTTTTTTTTGCTGCTTGTACAGAATAAAATCCTTACTATGGATAACCTTATGAAAAGAGGCTTCCAAATGCCAAATAGATGTATCATGTGTTGTGAAGTAGTTGAGTCGTGTAACCATCTGATGATACACTACCCCTTTGCTAGAGAAGTTTGGGACACCATTACTCTATCTCTGAATTTGAAGTGGGTCAAACCTTAGAATATCCAGGACTTTTTCCAGCAATGGCAGAGCCCTTTTTATGATAAAAATGCTAGGATCCTCTGGAAAATTGTGTTCCCTCATTTTACTTGGCAGATATGGAAGGAGAGGAACAACAGAATTTTCAGAGATAAAAAAGCTACTCCCCTCCTGATAGCTAACTCTGTTACTAGAAGTTTAATGGAGAACTATAGAAGTAGTGGAAGAAAGGATAGCAACTCTTGGAATCCTAGCCTTCAGAAGGATATATCCATTTCTTGGGAGAACTTGAAGAGAAGAAATGACCCAAATCCTAGAGACAATGTTATGTGGTCCACTCCTCCCAGGGGTTGGTCAAAAAGGAATTTTGATGGTTTTGCTAGAGGAAACCCTAGAAGATTTGGAGGGGGAGGCCTCATAAGAGACTGGGCTGGAAATTGCCTTGGGGCTATAGCGGTTCCATTGGGGACTCAAACTAACCATGTGGTGGAGGCTGAGGCGGTCCTTTATGTGGTTATTCTGGCCAAAGAAATGGGATGCACAAAACTTTGGCTTGAGGGTGACTCCCTCAATATTGTCAACTGTATTAAAGGGAAAGCAGAGTGTTCCTGGACTATAGCCCATATAATAAATAAAATCAAAATGTTTCTCATCACGTTTGAAGAGTTCCATGTCACTCATATTTACCATGAAGGTAATAAGCCGACGGATAGGCTAGCTAATGAAGGTACCCAAAGTGACATCATCAAATCTTGGAGAGGGGAAGGGAATCTAAACTCTGAGATCATGAGTCTAATCACATTTGATAAAATTAATCACAATGAAGGGCATATCACTTAATGTTATGATGACAAGGATGAAACAATTCTCGAGGAAGGCTACATGTAATGCAAAGTGTGGGATAATTATTCTGATTTTAATGATCTATGGAGCATGGGTTAATTCAAATAAGCACAATAACATAAGAAAAAATTGCAGTAAGAAGAAGATTAGTAACAAGGAGCCGAGCCAGGATAGTAGCGGAAAACACAAAATGGGAGGCGGTCTGAGAAGAGAGGAGCTGACTGACTGTGACAAATGGAGGCAAGATAGGAAAATTTGGAAAGCTGAAAAAGGGAGGGGTCTCTTAGCATATCGAGAAGCTCCACGGCTATGAAAAACAAGTGACTTCCTTATTTGCTGAGGGCTGGGTTAGAGGGAAAGTAAATTTATGGGGTAAATCATTCACCCTTACTCTTAATCTTATGGATGAGATAATGGGCTTACCCCTGGAGGGAACCCATTTCCATAGAGGTAACCATAGGCTTGGTACTGAAGCTTTTAACCTATTCCCTAAAACTGTTGATGAAAAGGCCCTCATGACTAAAGGGAAGGGGGATTATGTAGATATCACTAAGATTAAGGATTTTTGGGCTAAAATGTTGAAAGTAATAATTGAGTATTTCATGCTTGATGGGTGCTACTCCAAAATCTACAACCTGCATTTCATCTTGGTTAACCACTTCAGGCATAACAAGAGGATTTCCTTCCTATATTTTCTTTTGAGATCCCTGAGTAGTAGCATCACTGAGCATAGGAAGAAGCTGAATAACCCTGTGTTACATGAGGGGTTGATCCTCCTTATTTCTAACTATGCTAGAGATATTATCTCAGACCCTATTCCTAAAAGGGTCAAAGATAAAACTTATGAGACTATTGAGGGGGATAGAAAGGCCGAATCCAACAAAAAGAGAAAGAAAAACAAGGAAAAAGTTTCTGACTGCAGTAAAGAAGATGGTAAAAAGAGGAAGAAAAATAAAGTAAAAAGTTTTGACAACAGCAAAGATGAATCTAAGGAAAAATGCCCTAATTCTCTGCAAATGGGAAATGACAAGGATGATAATGTGGAGATGGATCTTGGTAGCACTGAGTAGGAAGAGGACATGATTTTCATAACTAAGGATGAGAAGGAGGAAGAGGAAGATGGGAAAGATGGAGACTACCATGATGATGAAAAAGATGAGGAAGGGGTTGAAGAGGAGAAAGAAGAAGAGGTGGATGAAAAAGAAGAGGAAAGGGCTAAGGAGGAGGAAGAAGAGGCCCAGGTCTCCCCTACTAAGGATGATAAGAATGAACCCCTGGACCTCCCTGCTGAAGAAGAAAAAAATGATGCCCACTTGGATAATGAGGAATGTTTAGACCTGGCTAGTAAAGATGATGGGGAACCCTGTAAGGAGGACTCTTTGGGATTTCTGGAGGGGCAGGATGAAGAGGAAATTGAAACTGGTCAGAACTCCCTTGTCATTGATGAAAAAGAGGAGGAACAAAAAGATATAGGTGCTAGTACTGATCATAATGCCATTGAGGAGGAAAAAAATCAAAAAGATGATTTCACCGCTCCCCTGGAGGATGCTATGAACCTGGAAAAGGTTAACAAAGATGAAGGTCAGAGTATTCCTTAGAATTGGATCAATCAGGAGATACAGGAGATTAAGCTCCACCTTCATTCTCTGGAGAAAACTATGGAAACCCTGAATATGAAGTTGGAGAAGTTGGAGAACAAGATTCTACATAAGGTAAACAATAAAAGCTGGAAGGAGGAGATAACTGTCAAGATCAAAAAAATTGTTGACAACAAGGTGAAGGAAATTAAGGTCAAAGTTAGAAAAAATGGGAAAATGATTAATGAAGTCCTGAGCCACATCAATGAAGGACTCAATGTGGCTATCATCAACCTGAATATGCTTCAAAACTACCTAGAGAAAAACTAGCTAGAAAATACGACCATAACTATTGATGATGTCAGGAGTGCAGGTCTAGGTACTAGAACCAGAGGGCATATGTAGAGGAAGATCCCTGAGAAATTGAAGGAGCTGAAGGACCTGAAAAAAGAAATCTAGAAGATGGAGGAGCTGAAGAAGAAGGTAGACAAAATGATAAGCAATTAGTTTTGTCTTGTTCATTGCTGGGTGCTACTGGTTGTGTTGCTAGATCTATTTTCTTTGCTTTTGTTGTCATTTCTAGTGTTTTTTTGGTTCTTGCTCTATTCTTTCCAGTAGGTGTATCATTTTGAAAAATTTTAATGCTTTATCTTTTTGCAATGATGTAAATGGTTTCGGGTTCCATTCAAAACGTATTTTTACCTTATTCAAAAACTACTACAAAAATTGTATCAATGTGTCATGCCCTAGCATGGGCAGAGCCCTAGCTCAAGAGAGGGCTAGGGTTCTCAAAAATTAAACCCCAGACTTTTCCAAGATAATCATTATATCAAATGCACTTATTTTTATGCCTTGCATGCCATGTACTTAGGCATGTCATATTCAAAATAAATATGCATTTAATTGATGTCTTTGAAGCTAAGTAAGAAAGTAACATAACCTTAGTTTAAAAAACTAAGTGTTGTGTTATTTTTCAACACTTATCTTCCATAGCATGGCCGACCCTAAAGGCATGCTTAAATAAAGTTCATTTTAATGCCTTAGTCACAAGGTGACTTTAATTTAAACATTTGATACAACCTTGCCATCACTTTTGTAATGGGCACCCTTGAATGCCCAAAAACTAAGCCACTTGCTAATAGGAATTATGTCAAATAGTTTGCATCCAATTTCTTATTTCTCTGTTTAATATTTTACCCTTTATAACTCCAGAAATGAAACGTTTGTTTGTTTGTTTGAGTTTTTGCATGGAATTGAAATCATACAACATAAACAAGAAAGAAACTACAATAATATGCAAACTGGACATTGAACTGCTGGTGATAAGATGTTATTTTCAGAATTTAATGAAAACAAATACATGGTAGATTATCACCTCACTAATTGCTCCAATATTATTGGCATAATGCTCCAGCACATGTTTTCAAACGTGCTGCTATAATGACATGAATAGTACTACATGAATAGTGCCACGTGAATAGTACTGCATGAATAATACCCATGTGACAGTGCTGCTACAGTATTTCATTTCAAATAGTCCAATGTACTCATCAAATTATTCCCTCAAAGTGGCATAAGTGTCGGACAAGTAGTGAAGAAGATATGAGCAAAACATCAAATTTGCTTGTAGCTAGAAGTGCACCCAATCTGCCTGATAATAAAGCTGATAGCAATGGATTCCAAAGGCCAAACCCTAAGGGAATGATGTCTAGAATGTCACAAGAGAGGATATATGTCCTCTAATGCCAAGAATGGATCTGCAACTCACACATCAATTTCTTCTCATATTCAACATACTGAACAAGGGCCACAAGCTCTCCTTTTATTTCCACTTTATAGGGTCGACCCACTTTTCACAAGCAATGTGGGATAAAGTGTTTTAAAATAAAATAAAATAAAATAACACCTTATGTCTCCCTTGGGCTTCCCTTCTCAAACACACAACCCAACATGAATAATATTAAAGTAAAACTTTATTATTTTAACATTTAATTTAAATGTTACTTTAATAAACTTCAGGCATTAATATAAAATAGTAATTGGGCTCGGAATAATATGAGTGATAGCTCATTGGAAAGATCTCATCGAGGAGCATCAAATACAATCACTAACTCTAACATTGCCCATGTCCTGCTGACTTACTAAAAATAGTAAGTTTGCTCGAAGCCATGTAAATCAACTATGTTCTAGCCCAAACTGAAAATGACTAGGCCAAAACATCTCAAGATCCCATTGAACCCTTTGTTAGCCTCTGTGACCACACAAAAATAGGCTAATGGTCACATAGATGGACAACTACTAAAGTGGGGACATTACAGTCTGCCCCCCTTGAAATTTCTTGTCCTCAAGCAATCTCAGTCCTGTCTGCTGTAACACCTGCTCACTCTCCCAAGTAGCATCCTCCTCTAGCAGGTCTCTCCATCTGACCAAATGTTCTTTAACCACCCTATTCCGCAAAGTCCTCTCCCTGGTGTCCAAAATAGCCTTAGGAACCAATACAAGCTTCCCCTCCTCATCCAATGGTGGCAAATCTATAGAAGGCACAACTCTCTGACTAATGGATTTCTTAAGCCTTGACACATGAAACACATTATGGACCCGAATTCCCTCTGGAAGCTCAATATCATAGGCAACCTCACCCACCCTGTGAATCACTTTGTAGGGACCATAAAATATAGGCTTCAACTTCTCTGCTATGCTCTTCTTGAGTGATGACCATCTGTATGGTTGTAGCCTCAAGTAAACCATATCCCCAACCTCAAAGCCACGTTCTATCCGATGTTGATCAATATACAATTTCTGTTGATTTTGGGCCTACTGTATATTCTCCTTGAGAACCCTCAAGATATTATGACTATCTTGCAAGAAGTCTTTAGCTTTGGGCACTCTATTGTCCCACAAAACTAGATCCATGAAGCTAGGTGCTTCATAACCATAGAGTTCCATGAATGGAGTCATCTTGATGGACATATGATAAGTGATGTTATAACATTACTCTCCCATATGTAGCCATCTAACCCAAGCTCTTTGCTATGTAGTCACATAGTTCCTCAGATATCCTTCCACACATTTATTCACAATCTCTGTCTGCCCATCTGTCTGCAGATGATAACTAGTGCTAGGTGTAAGATCTGTGCCACACAACCCAAATAAATCCTGCCAAAAATCACTCATAAATTTACTATCCTGATCATTGAAAATAAATCTAGGTAGCCCATGTAGCCTGAATATCTCTCTAAAGAAAAGATTGTCCACCTGTGTTTCTATGTAGGTGGACGGAATAGCAAAGAAGTGAGAAAACTTCATCAATCGGTCAACTACCACATATATGCAATCTCTCCCCTATACTCGTGGTAACCCAATGATGAAGTCCATGGAAATACTTTCCCATTTCCTATTTGGAATGGACAAAGGCTGTGACAACCCTGCAGGATATGTGTGCTCCCCCTTATTCTACTGACAAATTGCACCCCTTGACATGCCTCTGAACATCATCCTTGAGCCCTCTCCATGTGAACCATTGATGGATCTACCTATAGGTCTTAAAGACCCCTGGATGTCCAACTATAGGTGCATCATGAAATGCCTTTAGTATTACCTCCTTAAATTGTGATGAAGGAATCAAATATATCCTATCCTAGAACCTGATCAATCCATCCATTGCCACATAAAGATCATCCTGTATGGTGCCTGCAATCACCCCAGAAACCCAAGTGTCCCTTGCATACTCTGTTGTAATCTTATTTCTCCAATCTCCTGTAATCTCAGTTAGAGCACAAATATGAGGTCTCCTGGATAAAGCATCTACAACCACATTCTTCTTAACTTTGACAAACTCAATGTCAAAGTCATAAGCCTGCAACTTCATAATCCACTTCTGTTATCTATCATTCAAGTCATGCTGGGTCATGAAGTATTTGATGCTGTTGTGATCAGTCTTGATAACAAACTGTTAATATGATTTAGAACAACAGAGGGGGGGGGGGTGAATCAGTTGTTCTTAGGTCCAGATGTATAAAAACAAACTTTAAACTCTTCAACAAATCAGATCTAATAACCAACACCTACTCGGTCATTACTGATTGCATAACAAAAACATATAACAATGTAGTCCACTTATCCAATAGCATCTAACTTGTAAAACACATAAATGTTCAAACCAAAACATTCACACAAGTATCAACACCAAGATTTATAGTGGAAACCCAATTAGGGAAAAACCACTTTGTAACATGTTACTATTATGTTCACTCTTCTGAAGTGAGCTCGGTGAAAATCCAACCCTGTGAAAGGTTACAAACACACTATCAGGTGTGACCTGGTTAAAGGATTTAACCACTCTATTAAAAGTGCGCCTTGTTATAGGACTTACATACACTCTATTAGAATGCAACTTTGTTCAAAGGATTTATACCTATGATTGTTAGGTCAACCTCTGTTAAAAGGATTTTGACTATTACAATGGTTAGAAAGTAGCAGTAGTATTGATCTGAAAAACATACAACTCACTTTGCAAATATCAGATCCAATTCCATACACATATGCTGGCTTACTGACTGTGAACCTTTTCCATCTCCATCACTGATCTTCTCGGAGCCCTCTTCAAGAAATCACAACACTTCTCCTTTAGCCTTCTCTGCTTAGACAATCAATAACATCAATAATACTTCCAGCATCTACTTGCTTTTCAACCTCTCACTTAGGTTTCCTTAATACTACCTCTATTAGGTCATTACATCTTTTGCCGCTTAATCTCCTTCGTAGATCTTAGGGTTAGGTCAGATTCATTGAATCCGTCCTACATTATTTTCTTTGGCTATCCTTTAGAAATATCTTGAATCTCTTAATAGATTTACAATAAAACATTTTACAGTGCAATAAATGCTTTCATACAATCAATAAATAAAGTCAACATGTTTTACATAATCCAAGAATTCAATGATGTCAGCTGGAAATCTGAATTCTTTCTCAAATGCAAAATACTGATGCTCGGTCAATACTGTGTTCAACTTCTCGGTCTTCTCTAGAAAGCTTGGTCACCACATAAACTATTTCCTTGGCTAACACTGTCTTCCTCAGCAAATAATTGGTGTTCGGTCAACACTGATTTTACTCGGCATATACTAGCTCGGTCGACACAAACAACACTCAACTTAAACTAGATTTCTTCATTTTTGCTCAGTGAAGCCTACCGGTTTAGTCTTCATTTTTGCTTAGATAAACAATACATTGTCTTATCATTGTGCCACATAATCAAGTACTCATTGAAGTATCAAGATAACTCAACCTTTCCTTAGGTGCTGTTGTTACCAACCTTGCATATCCCCTTAGCAACACTCAAATAGATATAGTACTTTCTTAAATAGAAACAGTCTTACCAATTAAGGTTTGACATCAATGACAATACAACAATTGCTTCAATTATAGTTTCCAACAATCTCCCTCTTTGGAATTGATGGCAACACCATATGAATATCACATGAATTACCAATCAACCAATCAATTAGCCATGCTTGATCGTCCACTGAATTTCTCCCACTGTCTTGATCTTCTCATTCTGTATATTCATCTGATCATCTCCCTCTTTGACAAAAATGCCAAAGCAGCAAGAAAAAAACATACATCTTGTAGATGTAGATATCATCCTTTCAGTTCAATAACAATATTTCTCCCTCTGTCATCTTTCTTATGATTGATTCTTGACTTTGCTGTTCTTTTCACAACTCTAGGCTGCTCCTAAAGTGTGACCTTTTTCTACATCAATTTGTTAGATGTTCTTTGCAACACATTTGATGCAGTTCTCCTAGCCTGACTAGCGGCCTCAGTTAGGGGAAGGACCCCTAATTGACTTCTCAGGTATTCATGAGCTTCTTTAGGTAAAGCCTTAGTGAATATGTCTGCTAATTGTTCCTTTGTATTCACATATTCCATGCAGACTTCTTTATCTTGTACCAGTTCTCTCAAGTAATGATACTTGATGGAAATGTGTTTGGTCTTTATGTGCATCACTGGATTCTTAGAGATGTTGATAGCACTTGTGTTGTCATAGATGACAACTGGTTCAGTGATTTCTTCTTTCATGCCTACCAACAATTGATTTATCCATATCAAATTTGAACAGTTCACAGCTACAGCCACATACTCAGCTTCAACAGTAGATTGGGAAATGCAATTTTGTTTCTTGCTTGTCCAGGAAACTAGTCTCTGTCCAAGAAAGAAAGCTCCACCACTAGTACTCTTTCTGTCATCTACATTTCCTACCCAATCAGCATCTGTATACACTCTCAGTTCAAATTTGTCATGCTTCTTGTAGTACAATCCATAGTCAACAGTTCCCTTCAAGTATCTCATGATTCTTTTAACCGCCATCATGTGAGTTTCCTTAGGATTGGCAGAGAATCTTGCCACAATCCCAATAGCTAATGCAATATCTGGTCTTCTATGTACATCATACTATAGCTTTTCAATCATAGATCTATACAAAGTCTGGTTAACTTCTACATCATCATCATTTTTAGACAACTTCTGTCCAATAGCCATGGGAGTACTTACTGGCCTTGAATCTTCCATACCAAAGGTTTTCAGTATCTCATGAACATATTTAGACTAGGTGATGAAAATTCCTTTCTCCACCTGATATACTTGCAAACCAACAAAAAATTTGATCCCCCAAACATACTCATTTCAAATTCAGTTTGCATTTCATTTGAAAATTTCTTACACAAGGCATCTTGTCCACCAAATATAATATCATCTACAAAGATCTTAGCTAACAAGATTCCTTTACCTTCTTCATCTTTCATGTACAGATTGCTTGTGTCATTTGTCCTTGAGAATCCAATCTGTATTAGGTAGTTGTGCAATCTCTCATACCATGTTTTGGGAGCTTGCTTTAGTCCATACAGTGCTTTATTCAGTTTGCAAACCATGTGTCTTCTGTTTGGATCAACAAATCCTTCTAGCTGTTCAATAGATACTTCTTCCAATATACCATTTAAAAATGCAGACTTGACATCCATTTGGTATACCTTGAAACCTTTATAGGCAGCATATGTAAGCAGAGTTCTGACTCCTTCCAATCTTGCTATAGGGGAAAATGTCTCCCCATAATCTATTCCTTCATCTTGTGCATAGCCTTTGCATACTAGCCTAGCCTTGTTTCTTGTGATTTGACCATGTTCATTCAGCTTATTACGAAATACCCACTTTGTCCCAATGACATTCTTATCTTCTGGTCTCAGCACCAGAGTCCAGGTATCATTCATCTCTATCTGGTCTATCTCTTCATTCATTGCTTCTATCTAGTCTTCATTTTCTAATACCTCCTTTGTTGTCTTAGGCTCAAATTCACATAGTAAACATGTTGGATTTCTTGCCTTTCTTCTAGTATAAATTCCAGTATCTTTATCTCCAATGATCTGTTCAGGCTTGTGATGTCTCCTTACATATTGTGCTAGAATAGGTTCTACTCTTCTTTCATTTTTCTCATTAGGTTCCCCAACAAGATTGTCAAATTCAACTTCTGAATGCTTAGCAACCTCTTCCTGATACTTGGCAGCTTCTTCCTGTCGCTCGACATGTTCTTCTTCTCTCTCAACATTATTATCTTGATGCTCGACATTGCTTACCCAAGACTCAGCATCAGGTGTAGATCTGTCACTTGCCTCTTCTTCCTCTATATACACAAAAGATCTGTAATCTTCTGGTTCTCTATTACTGTCAGCTTCATTTTTCTCTACATACTCATCAACTTTTACATTCACACTTTCCACAATTTTTTCAGTGTTAGAATTCAAACACTTATAAGCTTTAATTTTTGTGGAATAGCCTAGGAATATACCCTCATCACTTTTAGCATCAAATTTTCCATTTATACTATCCTTTAATATGTAGCACTTACTTCCAAAACTTCTAAAGTACTTTACATTCGGTGCATACCCATGCCATAATTCATAAGGTGTCAGATTTGTACCTTTTTTGATCTATACTCAGTTAAGAGTATAAACAACTGTACTTACAACTTCTTTCCAATACTTCTATGCAACATTCTTTTCAATCATTAATGTCCTTGCACAGTCCAAGATAGATCTGTTCCTTCTCTCTACTATACCATTCTGTGGAGGAGTTCTAGGTGCAGACATCTGTCTTTTGATCCCTCTATCATTGCAAAACAAATTAAATTCATTTGATGTAAATTCTCCACCTCGGTCAGATCTCAGACACTTCAAGTTCTTACCTGTCTCTTTTTCAACCTTAGCCACATACCACTTAAAAAATTGAAAAGCATCAGATTTTTCCTTTAAGAACATTACATGCATCATTCTGGTAAAATCATCAACAAATAGGATAAAACATCTAGCACCACAATAGCTTTGTACACCCATCAGTCCACAAAGGTTAGTATGAACCAAATCTAAGATATTCTCAGAAGTAAAGGTTTTGCTCTTGAAACTAGACTTAGTCATCTTACCCAACTGACATTCTTTGCACATTACATTCTCAAGTTTCTTCAATCTAGGTAGACCTCTCACTTTCTTTTTCTTGCTAATTTCTACCAGATTATCAAAGTTAACATGACATAGCCACTTGTGCCATAACCAAATATCATCAAATTGTGCAATGATACATGTTTCTTCAAATAGGTCTAGATAGAACAAATTACCTCTTGTCTGTTCTCCACTTCCAATCAGGTCACTAGTGGCATCAAATATTTTGGATTTCCTGTGATGAAATTCCACTTGGTAGCCAGTGCTATTAAGCTGTGCAACACTCAACAGATTATAGTTAAGACCCTCAACCCAATAAGCATTTTCACAAGTGATCTTATCAGTCAGCTTAATCAATCCTTTTCATCTAATAGGACATGGTGCATCATTACCAAATTTCACACTCCTACCTTTATAATGATCTAAGGTATCAAACTTACTCTTATCTCCAGTCATACGATGTGAAAAACCACTGTCAATAATGCATTTATCATTTTTGTTCACATAAGATATCAATTCATTTTTCTCATCCTCATCAGATTCATCTTTCATTGCAACATAGACAACCTCAATTTCAAAATCATCACTATCAGTGTCAATCTCTTCTTCGGCAATGTAGCAGAATTTCTTACCTTTTCCTTTGTAGTCCTTGTATCTTTGGTAACCTCTATCTTCTCTTTTGTCTTTATGTTTGCTGTCTCTTTCTTTATCCTTATTATCCCTATTAGGACATCTAGCAGCTATATGACCAACTTTATTACATGAAAAACATATAATAGGGAGTTTACCTTTGTATCTTCCTTTTCCCCTTTTCAGTCTTCTAGCCATAAGAGCTTCTAGATCCTCAAGTTCCTCATCAGATGTGCCACTGTCACTATCACTTTCACTTTCATTGATGCATCTTTCTTTGTCCCTCTTTGACTTATTCAGAACCATTTGTGACTTAAAAGTAGATTCAATATTACCAATAGTTAAGTTATCATAGTTAGAAAGTTCAAAAGCAGTAAGCTTACCAACCAAACTTTCTAAAGTAAGAGCAGTAGGAGAATTACATCTAGATTCTTGAATTGTAGAAATTTTGATTACATAGATAGGACGTAGAGTTCTCAATACTTTTCCTATTACAGTTTCATCCTCAATAGTTCCATTTTCTCCTCTAATAGTATTTACAATTTCTTTTATTCTACCACAATATTGTGCAATATTCTCACCTTCTTGCATTCTCATTTCATCAAATTTACCTCTTAGGCTCTCGACTTTTTCTCTCAACACATTTATGTCACCGCCATAAATATTTGCAAGGGTGTCCCACATTTGCTTTGCAGTACTGCAGTCTTTGATGTCTTCAAATTTTGGATGACTTAGGGCAGATACAATCTACAACATTGCTTGGTTGTGCTCTTGTTTAGTTTTCATTTCCTTGGCAGTCAGAGGTGCAACAGGTGTGACATAGTCATGCTCAATGTAATACTTTGTAGAATCACCAATATCAACCAAATGCAGCTTCATCAAGCTTTTCCATGCAGGAAAGTTTTCCTCATTCAGCTTTGGTACCTCCTTCTTATACATCTTGATCATTTTCTTCAAGTACCTTCAAACTTGTTCTCTGTAAGCACCAACATCTCTGATACCAATTGTTAATATGATTTAGAACAATAGAGAGGGGGGGTGAATCAGTTGTTCTCAGGTCCAGATGTATAAAAACAAACTTTAAACTCTTCAACAAATTAGATCTAATAACCAACACCTACTCGGTCATTACTGATTGCATAACAAAAACATATAACAGTGCAGTCCACTTATCCAATAGCATCTAACTTGTAAAACATAGAAATGTTCAAACTAAAACATTCACACAAGTATTAACACCAGGATTTATAGTGGAAACCCAATTAGGAAAAAACCACTTTGTAACATGTTACTATTATGTTCACTCTTCTGAAGTGAGCTCGGTGAAAAGCCAACCTTGTCAAAGGTTACAAACACACTGTCAGGTGTGACCCGGTTAAAGGATTTAACCACTTTGTTAAAAGTGCACCTTGTTATAGGACTTACATACACTCCATTAAAATGCAACCTCGTTCAAAGGATTTATACCTATGACTGTTAGGTCAACCTCTATTAAAAGGATTTTGACTGTTACAATGGTTAGAAAGTAGCAATAGTATTGATCTGAAAAAAATACAACTCACTTTGCAAATATCAGATCCAATTCCATACACATATGCTAGCTTACTGACTGTGAACCTTTTCCATCTCCATCACTGATCTTCTTGGAGCCCTCTTCAAGCAATCACAACACTTCTCCTTCAGCCTTCTCTGCTTAGACAGTCAATAACATCAACAATACTTCTAGCATCTACTTGGTTTTCAACCTCTCGCTTAGGTTTCCTTAATACTACCTCTATTAGGTCATTACATCTTTTGCCTCTTAATCTCCTTTGTAGATCTTAGGGCTAGGTCAGATTCATTGAATCCATCCTACATTATGTTCTTCGGCTAGCCTTCTAGAAATATCTTGAATCTCTTAATAGATTTACAATAAAATGTTTTATAGTGTATTAAATGCTTTCATACAATCAATAAATAAAGTCAACATGTTTTACATAATCCAAGAATTCAATGATGTCGACTGGAAATTTGAATTCTTCCTCAAATGAAAAATACTGACGCTCGGTCAATATTGTGTTCAACTTCTTGGTATTCACTAGAAAGCTTGGTCACCACACAAACTGTTTCCTCGGCTAACACTGTCTTCCTCGAAAAATAACTAGTATTCGGTCAACACTGATTTTACTTCGCATATACTAACTCGGTCGACACAAACAACACTCGGCTTAAACTAGATTTCTTCATTTTTGCTCGGTTAAGCCTACCAGTTTAGTCTTCATTCTTCCTTAGATAAACAATACATTGTCTTATCATTGTGCCACATAATCAAGTACTCATTGAAGTATCAAGATAACTCAACCTTTCCTTAGGTGCTGTTGTTACCAACCTTGCCTATCCCCTTAGAAACACTCAAATAGATATAGTACTTTCTTAAATAGCAATAGTCTTACCAGTTAAGGTTTGACATCAATGACAATACAACAATTGCTTCAATTGCAGTTTCCAACACAAACTTCCGTCTAACCAGGTAGGACCGAAACTTGGCCAATGTATGCATAATGGCCAACATCTCCTGGTCATAGATGGAATAGCTCCTCTCCACTCCACAAAGCTTCCTACTCTCAAAAAAATGGGATGCTTCTCCTGCATCAAGACTGCCCCAATCCCATCACCCGACGCATCACAATGAAGCTCAAATGGCTTCGTGAAATTTGGTAGAGCTAATACTAGACATGATGACATCACCTTCTTGAAATTATCAAAGCATCTCTGAGCTGCCCCTATCCATACGAAGGCCCCTTTCCTGGTAAGGTATGTCAAGGGTGCAACGGTATGTGAAAATCCCTTAACAAATCTCCTATAAAACCCGTAGAGACCAAAGAACCCCTTAAGCTGTGTGAGGTTCATAGGAGTAGCCCAATCAACAATAGCTCTAATCTTTTCGGGATCTACCCGAACTCCATCTGTGCTAATGATATGCCCAAAGTATAGTAACTCAGTCAACCCAAACTCATACTTAGATTCCTTGGCATATAGTGACTCTTTCTCCAAAATGGACAACACCATCTCTAGATGTTGTAAATGCTCCTCTCAAGTCTTATTGAAGACCCAAATGTTATCAAAGAAAATCAAGACAAATCTCCTGAGCTGCCCCTTGAATACCTGATTCATGAAACTCTGGAAGTAGCAGGCATATTGGTTAGCCCAAATGGCATAACCATAAAATCAAAGTGGCCATAGTGACATCAGAAGGCTGTCTTCTCAATGTCCTCTGCTCTCATCCGAATCTGATAGTATCTAGATCGTAAATCAATTTTGGTGAAGAAGCCTGCCCCATGCAACTCATCGATCAACTCATCAATCCTAGGAATGGGATACCTATTTTTAATTATTTTCTTATTTAGTGCCCTGTAATTGATGCACATGCACATCATCCCATCCTTCTTCTTTACCAAAACTACTGCTGAAGCAAAAGGGCTTTTGCTAGGCCTAATGTGCCCCATCTCCAAAAACTCCTCAATTGCCTTCTTTATCTCATCCTTGTGTTTCTTAGGATGATGATAGGGAGTAATCATAACTAGTTTGGCTCCCTCCTCGAACTCAATAACATGCTCTATCCCCCTGTCAGGAGGAACCCCATGCGGAATCTTGCCAAATACTTTAGCGTGCCTGTCAAGTATCTCCTAGATATCTAGTAGACAAATCTTCACCCGTGGCTCCCACAAGGCTAGCATAGTGAAATATTCTGTCGCCCACTGTACATCATCATGCAAAAAAAGTCTCTGCATTCTCCTCAAGGAGATTACTTTGCAGCCCCCATCTGAAAGTCCTCTAAGCACAACAGTTCTTCCCTCACACTGGAACCTCACCTCTAATTTTTCTAGCTTGAGTGTGAACTCAACTAGCGAGGCCATCCATGTCATGCCAAGGATGACATCATAATCTCTCATGTCTACTACATAGAACTCATCCTCCAACTCATAGCCATCTCCAAACCGGATGCGAAGATTAGATATCTTCCGAGTGCATAATAATTTGTCACCGTTAGCCACTATGACTCTAAACCCAACATGATCCTTAGTCTGTAAACCTCTCTTGGTTACCAATTGTGCATCTATGAAATTATGTGTAGCCCTAGTGTCAATGAGTGAGATCACTTTCTACCCCTGGATAGTACCCCTAACCTTAAATGTGATTGCCTTCTGAGCCCCTGTTAAACGTACCATTGACTTTTCATCCTCAGGAATGTTTCTCTCCTCTGTAGTGCTACCCTCATCTGAATCAGAGTGTTGATCCTCCCTCTCTGACTATGACTCCTTTGCTAAGAAATACTCCATTTGATTTGCCTTAGCCTTGAGAGGACACTTATGTGATAAGTCCCAAGGCTCTCTGCAATGAAAACATAGCTTCTTCCTCTTCAAATCATTCAAGGTGTCATTATCCAACTTATTATCCCTTTTTGGCTGAGCATCCTTGTGAAAATGTTTTTTGTCCTTCTCCTTATCCTTCTTCATATGTGAATCCCTAGGCTGAAATATGCTCCTAAAAGAAGAAGGTGCTAAGTCACGAGCCTTCTTAGTGGCCTCTTGTAATGTAGCTGGGTCATGCCCCTTGACCCAACCACTCAAGGGATCCGAGAGTCCGTCCATAAACAACACTACTAATCTCCTCTTTGAAATATATGTGACCAACACAACTAACCTCTGAAATTCACTGATATACGTCTCAACTGATCCCCACTGCTTGAGCTGTGCCAACTCCTTAAACTGTAACTCAGGATCCTTGGTATCAGATCTCTCTATGAGCCTCTCAGTGAACTCCTCGCAAGATGTGATCTAATTATGCCCCAACGTTACCATGCCATGGTGCCACCACTCATGCACTGGGCCATCCAAATGAATAGCCACATACTTGATAGCCTCCTCCTCAGGGATAGGATTCAACTGCAAGTATGTATCTACCTTCTGCACCCAAGCTCGTTTAGTCATCTTCCCTGAAGCATCATAATAAGGTAAATAAAGTTTTCCAACTTTCTTTCTCAGCTCAAAGTTTTGATTCCTTCCTCCTGCTCTAGGCATGTGTCTCATCCTCAAGTCCATATAATCTCTGAGGGAAATATCCGCTTGAAACTCTGGTCCACTAGCTTCCTAGTCCCTCCTGAATTGATCCTGTAACTCGGTAATCTGCGATTCGTTTACTAGTTGAACCAGATCTCTGGGTAGGAAGGTGGGTAGAAGAGGTCTCAAGCTCGTTGTCCGAGTTGGCGTGCAATGTGTCTAAAGTTATCATCCTCATTCCCATTGTTGTCATGTCTATTATTATTACCATTAATGTTATTCTCAGGACCATTGTTGTTGCCTTGGCCTCCATTATTATCATTGACCCCATTGTTATTGTTTCCCCCATTGTTATTGTTTCCATTGTTGGCATCATTTGGATTAATATTGACGCCCATCTGTCTTGCCATAAGCTGCAACATCATGCACATTCACCTATTCTGCTCCTACTACATACGCTGCCCCTGCTCTAACGTATCCAGTAACTGTTTGAACATTACCTCCCCCTGATTTGGGTAGGTATTCCTGCCTCTGTCAAGTCTTGTATTCCTGTCATCTTGGTCAGCCATACTGCTGTCCTAATCAAAGGATATCTCCTCAAAGTCTGTATGATTGGATTCTATGTCCACCTGCACGGATGAACTAGACTACTCGCTCTGTCAGTTCAAATTTCTATTTTGTCTTGCTTTGGTATGGCGGAAGTTATAAGGCCCCTTTCGCATGCTCAAACATACATGCTTAGCCTTTTTTTTTTTTTCTTCTTCTGATTTTAATGTTTTGACATTTCATCAAACACTTTTCCCTCTATCCGGTTGTTCCAAATTCCCTGTAAGACCTCCACAGGATGGCAGGACTTATAGCTCCGATACCACTGTAATGGGCACTCTTGAATGCCCAAAAACTAAACCAGTTGCTTATAGGAATTATGTCAAACAATTTACATCCAACTTCTTATTTCTCCTTTTAATATTTTACCCTTTATAACTCTAGAAATGAAACGTTTGTTTGTTTGTTTGAGTTTTTGCATGGAATTGAAATCATACAACATAAACAAGAAAGAAACTACAATAATATGCAAACTGGACATTGAACTCCTGTTGATAAGATGTTATTTTCAGAATTTAATGAAAACAAATACATGGCAGATTATCAACTCACTAATTGCTCCAATATTATTGGCATAATGCTCCAGCACATGTTTTCAAACCTGCTGCTATAGTGACATGAATAGTACCACGTGAATAGTAACCGCAAGAATAGTGCCGCATGAATAGTACTGCATGAACAGTACCCGTGTGAATAGTGCTGCTACAATATTTCATTTCAAATGGTCCAATGTCCTCATAAAATTATTCCTTCAAAGTGGCATAAGCATCGGACAAGTAGTGAAGAAGATATGAGAAAAACATCAAATATGCCTGTAGCTAGAAGTGCACCCAATCTGCCTAATAATAGATCCTCTAATGCCAAGAATAGATCTGCAACTCACACATCAATTTCTTCTCATATTCAACATGCTGAACACGGGCCACAAGCTCTCCTTTTATTTCCACTTCATAGGGTTGACCCACTTTTCACAAGCAATGTGGGATAAAGTGTTTTAAAATAAAATAAAATAAAATAACACCTTATGTCTCCCTTGGGCTTCCCTTCTCAAACACACAACCCAACATGAATAATATTAAAGTAAAACTTTATTATTTTAACATTTAATTTAAATGTTACTTTAATAAAATTCAGGCATTAAAATAAAATAGTAATTGGACTCGGAAAAATATGAGTGATAGCTCGTCGAAAAGCTCTCATTGAGGAGCATCAAATCCAATCACTAACTCTGATATCCCCCATGCCTTGCTGACTTATTAAAAATAGTAAGTTTGCCCGAAACCATGTAAATCAACTCCGTTCTGGCCCAAATTGGAAATGACTAGGCCAAAACATCTCAAGATCCCACTGACCCCTTCGTTAGCCTCCAGGACCACGCAGAAATAGGCTAACGGTCACATAGCTGGACAACTGCTAAAGTGGGGACATTACAACTTTGGATAATGCTAATTAAAAACATGATGCTTTATACATATGTAATTGAAAAGTGATATCAAAACTTGAACATTTGTATGTTGTCTTTAATGCAAACTAAAATATACATCCCTATGAGTATGTTCACATGATATTCAAATGTAGATAACTAACTCTATTAATATGAATGCAATAAATATGAGTAACAATTCTATTCAACTTACTCACTGATATATATATAGAGAGAGAGAGAGAGAGAGCGCGCAGAAGTGTTAATTGGGTCCTTGTCTACTGATAAGTTTTAAATTTATTAAACTGTTATACAACAGGTGAGAGTAAGTTAGGCCCCAGGACATATAAAAGCACTGAGGTTACAATTTAGCATCCAAAACTAATCAATTACCAGAGCCAAGCAAAAACTGAGTAGCATGCAAAATGAGTTGAGCTCAAGTGATTTTGCATTGCCACCTGATTAGATACAATGGCCATAAATATTTATAGGCCATGTGGGAGTCTTTCATCTCTTGGAATTTGATTTGGATCATGTTGAATTCGGGAATCCTCACCCAAAACTTTTTAGTTGTTGATTTGGATTTGTTTTCTGGATATAAGTGTGACCCACCTTGGCCAAGATAAGGTCCATGTTTCTTCATGGACATGTTCATAATTTTTAACTTTTGCATTGGTGTTTTTCCCCTGCATCATGGCATAGATTACTTGTATCAATGACAATTTGTAAGAGAATGTGATGAATTTAGCCACTTGACAGCATGGGCTTGAAGTTATTCCACATGGAGAACACTACTAGAATTGAGAACGCCTTCACTCCTTTTCAGAAAATCCTGCTTTCTGCAATTTAGACTCATGGTAATGGATAAGAGAATTTGTCTTCATTGGGACAGGTTAATAGAAATAAAGTGAATTTTCAAATAAATCTTGAATTTGTAAAACTGTTATAGTCAGTTGACCGATTCTTCAATGCTTCCACAAGCCACACATCATGCACATTTGGTGAAATTATTTCACTCATTCTATATTGTGCTTTCGTTCTTATGTTAACAAGTCACACATCATGCACACACAAACTTCTATCTCCCCTTCTATTTCAGTTACATTTAGAATCATAGCCCATAAACCTTTACATGTAGTGAAGATGTCTGGTTAAGTGTTATAGAGCTGAGAAGGAAGGCTTGGATCTCAATTTTAATTATAAGCATGTTAGAAGTCCTTTCACAGGCTTCATCCTGTAAGACCAACTATACTATCATCAAGTCTGACAGTAGAAAAGAACTGAAAACAATGTTGATCTTAAATTGCTCAAGTCATTAGAATAAGCAGTAGTATATCCTCTATGGATTTAGTATTTCGGGCTCTGCCTAAGGAAATTATAATCAATGGATGTCTTGATGGAAATGTTATATAGTCTATAGATATCTTTCATAGGCTCCTAATTGATTTTTCTTGGTGAGTGATAAGCTAGAATGACATCCTGATACACCTCAAGCTCTGCAACTAGTACCCCAGTAGTAGTGGCATCCTTTGTCCGTCCAGTGAGAACTCTATATTGCCTTACAATATCAACAATGGTTATTTGAACCTTCTAGTAAGATTTGGGGGAATACCAAATTTTAACATTTCCATTTATTGTTATTTTGCAAGCCTTGCTAATGACACATCTTAAGCCTTTCATTTCCTTAACTGATACACTTAAAATACTGTTGTTTACAGAAAAGCAGGGGAAATTTTACTGAAAAATATTTTTGAGTTCAAACAAGTCATGCTAACCTATTCTTTCATCCCGGAGTAAATTGAGGATATTAATTGGGCTAAACTGAGAAGCAGGAGTGGTCAAGGAACTCTTATAGAATGGAAGGAAATAGATACAAAAATATCTATATTATTCTTATTGGAGGAGACAGAAAACGAATTTTCAAATCAATTCTCGGACTCGGAGGAGACAGAAAATGAATTTTCGAATCAATTCTCGGACTTGGAGGAAACAGAAAACAAATTTTCGAATCAATTCTGTCCTTTAAAAAAACTATATAATAATATGAAGAAAAAACTTTTTTCACTTCAAATAAGAATAAGTCCTCCAAATTCTCTTATGTGAAGCTCCCACATAGAAACAATGGGTTGGTACTTTTGTATGAACAACGATGTGACAATTTCAAACATTGGTTTTTTTGAGATTGTTTGTTTCCTTCATTTCATTCAGTATCCGTCAGCTACCTTTGAGCACTCACTCATAGAAATAAACTAGTCTATCTTGTGAATTGCCTAAAATGAATTTTCTGATGCTGAAAAAGAAATAGCAATGATCATTTACATATTCACTTGTGTTCAATCTGTCTGAGATGATCTGTAGTCTACAATTCTAGAGTTTTTGTACAGTATTCTTGCACACATAGACCAATGTGATAATTCTGTCTTTATTTATAGTCAAAAGACTGGCAACATTTGTTATAACCAACTCCATAGTGCTCCATAGGTTCCACCATAGTAACATCTCTATTGGTACACTACTATTGCTTTAACGTGTGACAAGACTTTGGCCCCCCATCAACATTACAGTGTACTCCACATGTCTCTTTGAGAAGTTCAAGTTACTTGTTATAGTCATCTAATATATATATGAAAAATATCTATGTACTATATATTGGTGTAATCTATATTTTGAAACTTAAAATTGTATCCTTTCTACCAAAAAGTTATACACGATGGTATTATTAAAAATGTTGTTTACTATATAAAGCAACTTATTAAAAGTTATGTTAACCAATTCAACAGCCAAATGGAAAGACCTCTCCACAACTCCTATTTTGTAGATAAGAGGAATGCTCTTCAAAGGGAGCTAAAACAGAGACTTTTGCACTTTAAGGACTCACAAGATTGTCTTATTTGGTCTCCATCTCCCTTTGGTAACCACTCAGTCAAACAAGGCTACAAGATTTTAAGGAATCCCAGTATTGACACAAAAGCAAGAGGCTTCTCCCTTTGTTGGTCTAATGTTCAACTCTTCTAACAAGTGATAGACTTTCCCTACTTGAGATTGCTCCTAGTTTCAACTATGTGATGTGCAAATTAGAATCTGAGACAAAAAAACCACTTAATTATCAATTGTTCATTTGCAAGGTCTTGTTGGTCACGACTTCAAGGAAGACTGCACTAGAATGCACCAATTCATTCAGATCTTGTTGAAGTATTTGATTCTTAGCCCCTTCTATATCTGAATTCCTTCTTTGCAGTCATTTGGAAGGTTGCCCTAGCTATACTAATCTGGAATATCCTGTGGGAAAGAAATAGATGCATTTTTAGAAAAGAACAAAAATAGCCTTGAGTCTATCCTACATAATATTGAAATATCGATCTCAAAATTAGTAAATGCGTACTCTATCAAACATAAAAGAGATGACTCTTCCTTCACTTCTAAGGATGCAAGTATCCTTTCAGAATGGAAACATATTTCTCTCCCATTCAGAAGTATTTTGTTAAACAGCACGCCTAAGAAAGTTAACAGGAAGTCAAATGGAAATCCCAAGCAAGAGCTTTGGTCGTTGGCCTCAAACTAGCTATGTAATGCAAAGTGAACTAGTTAGTGATTGAAGGGATTCTCAAATCTTCATTTCAGCTCTCAAGAATTTTGATGCCCAAAATTGGATTATCAATTACATCCTTCAGGAAGCCTAGGACTACTAGCCTTTCTTTGATAACTTCCAAATCCTCCACTATTATCGAGAAGCAAATATGGCTACAGATGGATTGGCAAACATCGGTTGCTTCATTGAAGTTGCTGGGAAATCTTTCAATAAAGATGAAATTATGGAGGACCCACTAATTGTCTCTCATATTCTGGTTGATGCTAATCTATCGTAACTTTTTTTTGTTGCTTCCAGGTGTCTACATATTTCTAAATCCATTCTATGTGAAATTTTTTTGACCGGTTTGATTTTTTGGAGCTCTTGGTTCAAATGGTATCACTCCCGCTCAAACTATATGTAGCTGGGCAGAGTTGTCAATTTCTTGTCACATATGGATTGTGTTGGCCCGGTCTCCTTAGCTCTCATTCTGGCAGTCACTTCCAAATTCTTCCTATGGATCTAGTCAATTATTTTCAACACATCTGGGTGTCCCCCATGTTTTAATGTTAGGGGGAATTAGGAAATGTTGCATTTGATCAAATGTTGGAAATGGTCAAATTATGGATTTGATAATCCAGTTTTTCATTTCCGGATTATAGTTTGGACCATTTGGTTGACTCGGAACATGAGCGAGAAAATGTATTTCTTCCGTTTGGTTCCACTTTTTGAAATTGGAATTGGAATTTGAGTATGATTTTTATTTAATTTTTTGAATTGTTTTAATATAATAATTTATTTTTTCATTTATTTTTTTATTTTATTTAATTTTATAGAAAAAATCATAAATATTTATTTTTTTATTTTATTTTATATAGAAAATCAAAAATATTTTTCAATTTTTTTTAATAAGGTTAATATTTAATTTTGTTTAATTTTATATTCAAAATCATAACGAAGTCATAAACAACAAAAAAGTTCATGAGTTTATCAAAATATGTCCAATGTATCTACTTGAAATTATAAAAAACTTCATGTATCTACAATAGCCATCTGTTAACCACATTTACGCATATGGTCCCAACAAAGTAGTGCACAAACTACACAAAGAAGGCATCACAGAAACATGATTTCTGCTTTCGTCATTGAAGCAATCTTGGCGGCACTATCTGCCTCTTGAGCCTTACACAAGTTGCAGTCATTTCTTACATCAAGTACAGATGTAGATGGGGTAGACGTAAATGTTGTTTGATCAACCCACCAGAAGTATTGACATCCACTATTGCCCTGCAAAACCAAAACTACATTAGTTCTTCCTAAAATGATTAGTTGTCACATTATTTATAAACATAAAATATAATTACATATCTAGACCTTTTTCCTATTTGGGCAACACCAAAATTGACGCCCAGGATTAGTTGTTGTGCATGACGTCCTCAGCATGCATGGCCCAACACCGCATTGACACATAGGCACATTCATCGAAGTCATGGATGCTATACTAATGACACTCAAAACAAAATGACAAACCAAAGACAACGATGCAATAAAAATCAATTACTAAGGAACTAATTATAATTGCAATAAAAAGAAACATACTAATGTTCAACATGAGAATATTCAATGAGTTTGCTACTTTTATTTTCATTTTTACAATTTCTCTCATAACTTCTTCTCTGCTTAAAACAATTGGGAGTTCCTGGGAAAGATGAAATGTTGTAGGCCTATACCCCTTTTCGGGTCTGGGAGGATAGTGGTTTTGTGATCCACGGCTTCGATTTCTCTCGAATCAAGTACTGCCTGCATGATCATCTACAACTACTATGCTTCTTGGTCATGGCCACTTCCTACGCAACTAATTTCTTATCTTCTATCTTCGTTGCCTTGCATGCTTTATCCTTTTTATATGTTGACTGGACTTGAATTGAGGGACATCGAAGCCGTTGATCTCTCACCGCTATATTCCTAGGCATGAAAAGGGCATAGTACAGTACTATCATCTTACCCGGGTACTACAAATAGTTTGAAGCGGTGAAGAAGTAATGAGAGTTCATTCAAATACACTTCATAACAT
The DNA here is from genome assembly GCA_027943335.1 of Chamaecyparis obtusa. Classification (NCBI taxonomy): domain Eukaryota; kingdom Viridiplantae; phylum Streptophyta; class Pinopsida; order Cupressales; family Cupressaceae; genus Chamaecyparis; species Chamaecyparis obtusa. Next base: position 251,320 of record BSBK01000506.1, on the reverse strand, counting down.
TTTAGAAACTCCACATAATCAAATCTACTCTAACAATCCATGGTTGATTAAAGAGATTTTCTATTTGAAACTGAAAGGATCTAATAACACATCTATACTTGTACATAGAAGATGGGGAAGAACAAAATCCAACAACGAAATGGTGGTGTGAAGACACACCGTGTAAAGTTTCCGTAATAAATGTAATACGCCAAGGAGTAACATCAGAAATATGTGTTGTCATAAAAAATATAGATTGTAAGTTGAAATCATGAACAACATATGAGCGGTGAAGAAGTAATGAGAGTTCATTCAAATACACTTCATAACATTTTAGAAACTCCACATAATCAAATATACTCTAACAATCCATGGTTGATTAAAGAGACTTTCTATTTGAAATTGAAAGGATCTAATAACACATCTATACTCGTACATAGAAGATGGGAAGAACAAAATCCAACAACGAAATGGTGGTGTGAAGAAACACCATGCAAACTTCTCGTAATAAATGTAATACACCAAGGAGTAACATCAGAAATATGTGTAGTCATCAGAAATATAGATTGTAAGTTGAAATCATGAACAACATATGAGCGGTAAAGAAGTAATGAGAGTTCATTCAAATACAATTCATAACATTTTAGAAACTCCACATAATCAAATCTACTCTAACAATCCATGGTTGATTAAAGAAACTTTCTATTTGAAACTGAAAGGATCTAATAACACATCTATACTCGCAATAATAAATGTAATACACCAAGGAGTAACATCAGAAATATGTGTAGTCATTAGAAATATAGATTGTAAGTTGAAATCATGAACAAAATATGTGTACTCGAAGAACTATCAACATGTATATAAGATGGCAACCATAAAAGTAGGTGTTGGAGAAATGTACAAAATTTGTACAAGCTGGAGTACTATTTTCAAAAACTACTTCAGCTTGTAGTTTTTGTGAATTGCTACAACAACAAACCATTTATTCTAATCTCACCAGATTCTCCGAGCTACCACTGTCATAAACTAAGCCCAATGCATATATAGTCTTCTTAGGCATAATTGACAAGCCAAACTTTAAATTACAATTATGAGTTAAGTTGTCTCTATACACTAGTTTAAGTAGAAGGGCTTGGGCACATACACTCGAGATTTCTTCAACTGAACAACTATTTTGAATGTGCTCAAAAACTACATAGCTTGAGTAGCATGCAACATCCAAATGGATTATCGATGAGCTCATAAACTAAGCCCAATGCATATATAGTCTTCTTAGGCATAATTGACAAGCCAAACTTTAAATTACATTTATGAGTTAAGTTGTCTCTATAAGTAGAAGGGCTTACAAACCTCAAGAATTTCAAATTTGGTTGCAATAAGCATATTCTGCATGAGAGGAGCAGCCATTAGAACATTGTATTGAGGGATCATTAATTGACATATTTGGCTCCCCTGGACATTTTTTACATTTGAACAATCGACATATTGATTGTAGCTTAGATCAACATTAGTATTAAAAGGTGTGTTCGAGGTATATTTGTTCTCTTAGATTTGTTTAATAATAGTACTGACAAATAGTTTGGAATCATGGATACAACATCATGGAATAATGGTAAAAGAAACTTCAAAACTGTAAGTCTCTATTTTCCCTGATCTTTCAATCAACTCCACTTGGTTTATAATGGGTCTATTTGCAGCATCCCGAAGCCTTTCTAATTCTGACTAGACTTCATGAGGGAAAAAGTATTTTAGGAAAAGGAAAATATATACAAAGACACAACTGCACTCAAATCACCCAATCACTGTGCGTGCACTAAAAAAGAATGGTGCTTAGTGCAAAGTTGTGCAAGTTGTACATGATACTGAAAAGCTAGCTGAGTTTCTACCTCCTTGAATTTTCAATCAATCATTGATCTTTGATTTGCAGTGGCTTAAGCCATCTGTCCATATACAAATAGACTTTCATGTATCCTTTGGCATTTGTACTAATGAATTTGAAAAGTGTGGGTCACTGCAAAAGGGAATCAACTGGAGTGCTAAAATCTAGTCTACTCATATGATGTCAGTTTGATGTTGGAAATAAGACACATGTCCATTGAGAATGAGTTGGTTGATGAAAGGTAGAGTACTATGGTTCTAGGTTTGAATCCTTACCGATCCATATGAATTGTAGTTAAATTTAGTTAAATATATATTATTAGAACCAAGTTAAGAGACCCTTTTCTCGACAAGATGTCAAACATTTTAGGGAATAAAATGTACCCTATACAAGTACAAACCCATGTGATTGATGTCTATAGAAAATGAAAGTGTTGTAAAAATCTTTGGAGACTTTTAATGAGTTGTTGGATCACATCCCCATTTCCTTATTTCAAGTTTTGATGAATTTTGCTAGTAGAAAAGATGACAGTTCCTAAAGTATTAGCTCCTTAGTGGCTGGAACAAATTAAAAAATCACAAAGGCATGGAGAAGAACAAGGCATACCATCTCATGTGCATCCATATATCTTCACCATACCAGAACCCTTGCGAATTGAAAGGCCAGAAGCTTATGTGCCACAAGTAGTTTCTCTTGGACCTTACCACCATCTTAAGCTTGATCTGTATGACTCTGAAAGATATAAAACTAAGCTCGCCATCCAATTCAAGAAATGGGCAAAACAAGGGGATTTTGAGGGTTTGGTTAAAGATCTAATCAGCCTTCGAGGGGAGATAAGGAACAACTATAATGATCAAGTTGAGTGTGGAGATGAAGTATTAGGGTGGATGATGGCTCGAGATGCTGTGTTTATTCTAGAATTTATTGGCTATTGTGACCAATGTGAAAGCCCTAGAATTCAACACACAAACCCTAATTCTACGCACATGGAAGTAGTTTTTCATCCAGAAAGGAAGACCCCTTTGTTCTTCCCTCTTCAGGCTGATATATTCAAGCTGGAGAACCAAATCCCACTTTTCATTATGAATGAACATTACAAGACACTGAATCAGTATTGGACATGACAACCTACAATCACCATGGGATTAGTGTTCTAAGAAACCTAGGTTTATTTTGAGGAGTGAAAGGTAGAAGCACAGTGGAGAGAAATTCATGCTCAAGAATACCACTTATCATAATTCTTGAGCAACTGAATCAGTGTCTTGTATTGTTCATTCTGTTAAACACTAAATCAGTATATAGTACAATTGTATGAACATAGTAGACCATATATAATTACAATACTGATTCAGTGTGCAACAGAATGAACATTGATTCAGTGTGCAACAGAATGAACACTACAAGACACTAATTCAGTTGCTCAAGACAGAATGAACACTACAGGACACTGAATCGGTATTGTAGTTATATATGGTCTACTATGTTCATACAGTTATACTATATACTGATTCAGTGTACAACTGTATGAACATAGTAGACCATATATAATTACAATACTGATTCAATGTGCAATAGAATGAACACTGATTCAGTGTGCAACATAATGAACACTACAAGACACTAATTCAGTTGCTTAAGACATAATGAACACTACAGGACACTGAATCAGTATTGTAATTATATATGATCTACTATGTTCATACATTTGTACTATATACTGATTCAGTGTACAACTATATGAACATAGTAGACCATATATAATTACAATACTGATTCAGTGTGCAATAGAATGAAAATTGATTCAACGTGTAAGAGTTTTGTATATGATAGTGTAAGATAGTGTGGAGGGCAGTCCTCTTGATATCATGTCAGTCCTCCTGATATCATATCAGTCCTCTTGATATCATGTCAGCCACTCGAAAAGGTGGAATTGGAATTTGAGGGCCAAATTCCACTTTTGGAACTCCCATTTTATAAAATCCTGTCAGGTCCACGGGCTAAAATATAGTTGTTTTGGCGTCTGCATTGTTTTTATCTTCGCCATTCTTCACAGCGAAGTCAATCTATCAAGAGATTTGAAACCATGATTGACTCCAATGTGACTCCTTGTAAGGCTAATATATGCATTGGGCTTAGTTTAAGAAAGGCTAATATAGAGTCAACTTAACTCATCTAAAGGCATAGCTACATTCACCATCATGAAATAACAGTAAAAACAATATCATCATGGCTAAAATAGCAGAAAAATATACTAGAGCATATATAGTGTAGAACTTGATAAACAAAAACAATGTATGGTGTTGATAAGACAAGTATCTTGGCTAACCTTGCTAACTTAAAAATTATCTTGGCTAGCCTTGCCAATGTTTAAGTAACAATACTTTAAAATGAAAAAAAAAAGTAGCTAGAGGTCTACAAACTTCATGGCAATATACTGCACCCTCTCATCTTCATTCATTTTCAAGAACCCTTTGGCTCTTTCTTTTTCAACCATGAAGGTGTCATATGCTTTTAGCATAGTTGGTTGACTCAAATCAGGGATGCCTTTGAGAGCCTCATATACACTATCCAAGACAGAATTGGATTCAAAATTGTCCACTTTGATTGGAGGAGGCGCACGGAAGTCCACTATGGTCTACTATGTTCATTCAGTATTGACAATATATAATTACAATACTGATTCAGTGTCTTGTAGTGTTCATTCTATCTTGAGAACCTAAATCAGTGTCTTGTAGTGTTCATTTTGTTGCACACTGAATCGGTGTTCATTCTATTGCACACTGAATCAATGTTCATTTTGTTGCACACTGAATTAGTATTGTAATTATATATGGTCTACTATGTTCAAACAGTTGTACACTGAATCAATATATAGTACAACTGTATGAACATAGTAGACCATATATAATTACAATACTGATTCAGTGTCCTATAGTGTTCATTCTATCTTGAGCAACCGAATCAGTGTCTTGTAGTGTTCATTATGTTGCACACTGAATCAGTATATAGTACAACTATATGAACATAGTAGACCATATATAATTACAATACTGAATCAATATTATAATTATATATGGTCTACTATGTTCATACAGTTGTACTATATATGCTCTAGTACATCTTCCACATGAAAAGGTGGAATTGGAATTTGAGGGCCAAATTATTGTTCTCTCAATCCCCATTTAGAAGAAAAAGTGTCAGATGAAGGGTGCTCCCCTTAATACCACAAACACATAACAGAAACAGAGAAACACCAACAATATGCAAGAACAAAAAATTGGCTTCTTATTATCTCCACAAATGTGGAATTACAAACTTTTAGAATTACAATATGCAAAGGCACATGGGCATTCCCTTACAATATTTTGTAGGACAAAGCCTCAAATCAATACCCAGATCTCTACCTAGAATTGCCCTAGACAACACTACAGGCCTTCTTTATATAGGCATTTTCCACCGCTCGAGAAGGTTCCAAAAATTTAGCCCTTAGGGCCGACCAAACTTAGAATTATTTTATTTTTCAATTTATTACATCAAAGTCGGCTCAAAATAACTTTTGAAACCCGAACATAAATTTTGAAGGAAAATTATTTTCCACCATTTCAGGTGACCCGACTTCCAGAGACCATAAGTCATCACCAGTTGACTCAATTGACTATTATAACCCCATTTTGAAAAGGCCACGAAACACTCTACAAGCTTGACTTGCGCAAGCGCCTGTCACCCAAATTTTTGACCTCATCCAGAGCCTCTAAATCCTTCAAAACTGAGTTCAAAGTTTCTGTACCCTGTTGCCAATACCAAAAATCTTCAATATCTTCAAAACTAGACTTGATCTACCCATGAAACTTTATTGGCAGGCCAATATGACTGAGATGAACCTCCACATGTAAAATCAGAACATTCCGAGATCGTATGACCAACTTACTAAAAATAGAAAGTTTCCATAAATAGCAGCTCTGCACAAGATAGCCCTTATTGAATACAAAAATAAAAATATTTTTGGGTGATGCAAGATTGCTCTTACACCCAGGATGCTCCTGCATCAGACACCCGAGGTAATTTGAGAAGTGACCCCATCACGTCTCAAGTGTGTAGAGGAAAACCAAGATGGTTAACCTCCTCCTTTGTCAGCCATGATGAATCTTTAACAGGTCATCCTTTCCACTTGACCAGATATTCTTCATATCTCCTTTTCCTTGTGCTTCTACCAACACAACTATCCAGTATATCTTCAATCTCTTTGGTATTTGAACTAGTTGTTGGAATACTCCACTGTGCTGTTGTGATCTCATCTTCAACACCTCCCTCATGATACTCTATCAGATCTGAAATATTAAACGCTGGTGAAATATTTAGCTCAGTAGGCAATTCTACTTCATATGCATTTCCTGAATCGTGCTTCTTCAATATTTTACATGGCCCAAACTTCTTCATTTTCAATTTTTTATATGTACTAATTGGAAATCGCTCCTTCCGCAAATGAACCATTACTTCATCTCCAACCTGAAATTCCTTATGCCTCCTTTTCACATCTGCCTTAGCCTTATACTACGCATTCATCTTTGTAATATGCTTCCTCACCTCCTCATGGATGTTTTGCAAGTGTTCTGCAAAATCCTCAGCTTCAACACTACTTATTTCTCCTTTATCTATCTTTCTCAACTCAGATGCATTTCTTGGACTACTCCCATATACAATCTGGAATGGTGATTTACCAGTGCTCCTGTTGACAAAATTATTATATGCAAATTTTGCCTATGGTAAAATCAAATCCCACCCTATTGGCTTATCTCCAACCAAACATCTCAACAAATTTTCCAAACTCCTATTCACCACCTCTATCTATCCATCAGTCTGTGGATGATGTGATGAACTAAACTTCAAATCTATCTTCAACTTCTTCCACAATACATGCTAGAAATATCCAACAAACTTAGTGTCCCTATGTAAAACTATACTCTTTGGCAAACCATGTAGTCTCACCACTTCTCTGAAAAATAATTCTGCTACATGAACATCATCATTAGTCTTCTTACAGGGAATAAAATGTGTCATCTTTGAAAATCTGTCAACTACCACAAAAATTGAATCATGTCCCCGCTGTGTCCTTGGTAAACCAAGAACAAAGTCCATACCGATATCCTCTCAAGGATTCTCTAGTATAGGTAATGGCTTATACAACTCTGTATTCTACTTCACTCCTTTCGCCATCTAACATACTCTGCAACTCTATACAAACTTCTTGAAATCTTGCTGCAACTGTGGCCAATAATATTTCTCACTAACCAAAGCAAGGGTTTTATCACGACCAAAATGTCCAGCCAATCCTCCGCTATGCTTCTCCTTGATGAGATTCTCCCTCATAGAACTTCTTGGAATGCACAAATGACTCCCTCTAAATAGCATATCATCCTGAATGATGAAATCCAGCCACTTCATCCTGTCTAGAGTAACAGGTTCTTTACAAGCTTTTCAAGCTTCACCAAAATCAAGATCCTCTGGATACAAATTCTTGAGTTCCTTGAACCCAACCACCTTAATCTGTATCTCTGTCAGCAATAGTTGCCTTCTGCTAAGAGCATCTGCAACCCTGTTAGACTTTCCACTCATGTGTTTCAAAACAAATGTATAACTCTGCAAAAACTCAACCTATTTCAAATGTCTTTGATTCAACTTTCCTTGACTATTCAAATATTGCAAAGCTTGATGATCAATATACAAAACAAACTCCTTAGGAAGCAGATAGTGTCTCCACTTCTTCAATGCTTGAACTATAGTATAAAATTCCTGATCATAAATAAAATATTTCCTCTTGGCATCATTCAACTTCTCACTAAAATAAGCAATAGGTTTACCTTCTTGACTCATAACAACTCCTATTGCAGTACCACTAGCATCACAGTCTACTTGAAACACCTTATTAAAATCAAGAAAAAATAGGTTGTTCTGTAACCTTTTGTTTCAATAGTTTAAAACTCTTATCCACCCCATTAGTCCACTTGAACTCTTTTCTATCCCCTCTCATTGTTTTAGTCAAGGATCCACAAATACTGCTAAAATTTCTGATAAACTTTCTGTAAAAACTAGCCAAACCATGAAAAGATCTTACCTCAGTAGCACTCCTTGGAGTAGGCCATTCAAGGATAGCTTGTACTTTCTCTAGATCCATTTTCAGACCTTCTTTTGAAACTACAAATCCCAAATACACTAATTCCTTCTTCACAAAATTGCACTTCTTCAAATTAATCAAAAATTTCTCATCTCTCAGCTTCTCAAACACCATATGAATATGCATCATATGTTCCTCCAATGTCTTGCTAAATATCAAAATATCATCTAGGTAAACAATGACAAACTTACCCAGAAATTCTTTTAGAACCGTTCATGAGCCGCATGAAAGTGCTCGATGCATTGGTTAGCCCAAAAGGCATGACTAACCACTAATACAATCCTTCCTTTGTCTTGAAGGTAGTCTTCCATTCATCTCCTTCTTTGATCTGAATCTGGTGATATCCACTTTTTAGATCCATCTTTGAGAAATACACAACTCCACTCAAACAATCCATAATATCATCCATTCGTGGCAATGGAAACCTATACTTGATTGTGATCTTGTTTATTGCCCAAGAGTTTGTACACATCCTCCATTCTCCATTCTTCTTTGGTTCTAATACTACTAGTACAACATATGGACTCAAGCTCTCCCGAATCAACCCCTTCTGCAATAACTCATGTACTTGTTTGTTCAACTCTTCACTTTCTGGTGGTGTCATTCTATGTGTTGCTTTGTTTGGAAAACTGACTCCTGGAATCAAATCCATCTGATGACTAATCTTCCTTACCGGTGGTAATCCATCAAGTACATTATCAGATACAATATCTTGAAACTCATTCAACAAATCTGTAACCTCTACAGGTACATCATCTACTTCATCTTTACCATATTTTAGAATTAAAGAAAAACACACATGCTCATGCCTCATACCATTTGGGAATTTCCTTCCATCAACAAAAGTTATTCTTGCATTACCACATACCTTTTCTTTGGTCTCCTTCAATGGCTTTAGCTTATGTCACACTCCATCCTTTGTCAGGGAATAGGTATTCGCACAACCATCATGTATAGCACATCTATCAAACTGTCATAGCCTACCCAACAACATGTGACATGCATCCATAGGTATGATATCACATAGTACCTCATCATGGTACTCGTCAATCTTGAAGTTTACTAGGCACTGTTCACTGACCATGACCTTGTGGTCATCCTGCACCCAAGCAATCCGATATGGATGTTGGTGTTTCTGTCTCTTGAGCTTCAACTTTGTCACCATCTCTTCTGACACCAAATTGTCAGTGCTTCCACTATCAATAATCACATCACAACATTTACCCTCACACTTGCATCTAGTGCGAAATAGGCTCCTCCTTTGTTTAGGTTCATTCTCACCACTCAACAGGACTCTTCTGTTAATCAATTTTTCTCCTCTTTCAACATCTTCAGAATTTGAGGATCTGGCATCTTCATCTACATGTGCCACTTTGGCCTGGCCTTCATTCCTCCTATTTGTCCTTCCTTGGCATTGAGGACATTCAAATGCCCAATGACCTTCTTCTCCACAGTGAAAACATGTTCCATAGAAGCCTCCTCTTCTTGAACCTTGTCCTCTTCCTCTTCCTCTTTGATCTCTATTGTTTTGATCTTGGAAATGATTGGAATTGTTTCCTCTCTGATTTTGATTGCTACTTACCTCATCCTTCTTTTTTGGATCTTCATTTCAGCCTCCATATGATCGTCCACCAGATCATCCATCGCAACCTCTTCCATTTTGTCTGCTCTCGAACTTCTTGTTCAGCTTTTCCTCTACTTTTAGGGAAAACTGGTATGCCTCTTCAATATTATCCATTCGAACCAGATTCAACTCCTCCTGAATGCTCAACCTTAACCCATTAAGGTAACGGGCAACTTTCTCCTTGTCAGCTTCTACATGGCCTGTTCTGATGAGGATTCGATAGAACTCTTCTATATACTCCTAAACAGATCTTCCCGCCTGCTTCAAACTTTGCATCTTCTTTAGTAGGTGAAGCTCATAATCAATAGGAATGAACTACCTCTTCAATTTATCCACCATTCGATCCCATCTTGTGATTTTATCTTTCCCTCTTCTATTTTGCTCCAATTGAATCTCTTGCCACCAAATCTTCACATGACCTTTCAGTCTGGCCTTCACGAATTTGACCCTATCAGGATCCTCAATATCTTCATACTCAAAATATTTTTCACATTCATTGATCCAGTTGATCAACTCCTCTGGGTTAAGATTTCTTAAAAATGCAGGAACCTCAATCTTAGGTCTTTTTTCGATCTTGGAAATGGCCCGAAAAAGTCTTTCTTCCTCCTGGTTCACAACATTGACTTCTCCTTCTTGATCTTCTTCCCTGGCTTCATCCTCGCTTTCATCTTTGACATTAAGATTCATTCCTCTGTGAATCTCCTCTTGTAATGCTCGCACTTTTCTTTGGAGCACTCTAACCTCAGGTGTTACAACACCAGCTCTTTCGCCACATTCCCTTCGTGGAGGCATTTTCACGATGCGTGCTGAAACCCTAACCATGGTCCTGGTGCAAACTGCCTCATAGTTAGTGATCTGTTTACACACTCAGGAACTCTTGCTCTGATACCACTTGATGAAGGGTGCTCCCCTTAATATCACAAACATATAATAAAAATAGAGAAACAACAACAATATGCAAGAATAGAAAATTGGCTTCTTATTATCTCCACAAATGTGGAATTACAAACATTCAGAATTATAATATGCAAAGCCACATGGGCATTCCCTTAAAATATTCTGTAGGACAAAGCCTCAAATCAATACCCAAATCTCTACCCAGAACTTCCCTAGACAACACTACGGGCCTTCTTTATATAGGCATTTTCCACCACCCAAAAAGGTTCCAGAAATTTAGCCCTTAGGGCTGACCAAACTTAGAATTATTTTATTTTACAATTTATTACATCAAAGTCAGCTCAAAATAACTTTTGAAACCAGAACTTAAATTTTGAAGGAAAATTATTTTCTGCCATTTCAGGTGACCTGACTTCTGGAGACCATAAGTCATCACCAGTTGACCTGATTGACTATTATAACCCCATTTCAGAAAGGCCATGAAATGCTTTATAGGCTTGCCTCATGCAAGCACTCATCACCCAAATTTTTGACCTCATTCGGGGCCTCTAAAGCCTTCAAAACTGAGTTCAAAGTTTCTATACCCTGCTGCTAATACCAAAAATCTTCAATATCTTCAAAAATAGACCTGATCTAGCCATGAAACTTTACTGGCAGGCTGATATGACTGAGATGAACCTCCACATGTAAAATCATAACATTCTGAGATCGTATGACCAACTTACTAAAAATAGCAAGTTTCCATAAATAGCAGCTCTGCACAAGATAACCCTTATTGAATACAAAAATATAAATATTTTTGGGTGATGCAAGATTTCTCTTACACCCAAGATGCTCCCGCATCAGTGTCAAACAAGATACACACATGAATGTTAATCAAAGAGAAATCAGAGTTAGAAATCATACACAGGCTTCATTTCTTTCAAAGAATATTGTATATGTAAACTATGAGAACACATGTTTTGAGCATCACCATTACAACAGTATGATTTATATTTCATAATGCAACAAGGCTTACAAATTCAAGAGGCATAGACAATAACCAGTTAAGAATGAAAGCACATTAAAGAACAAAGAAAGGTCTTGTAAAACTACAACTATTCTCTACGTCTGTAGTCTTCCCACATCCTACTTGCTATATCATCTCTAAAGTTCCCCCAATCATCCCTATCACGCTAACTCAACCCATATGTCTCATGTATTGGTACATTTATCCCATCACGATCATCATCCTTTTCAATTACCACTTTGGATGGAACACCGTCCTCTATAGTAATGAAGTTGTGTAGTATGCAACATGCCAAAATAATACGTGCTTGTGTTGTGATTGGATAAGACGTTGCATGCCTCAGGATAGGAAAACATTGCTTCAAAATGCCAAATGTACGCTCTATTGCATTTCTAAGAGAGCAGTGTCGGTGGTTAAACAACTCTTGTGGGCTATTTATAGGGTTTTCTCTTGAAAACTCCTTCAGGTGGTAACATGTACATCGGTAAGGTGCAAGAAATTTTGGTACATTTGGATATCCAACATTGACTAAATAATATTTTCCTAAAAAATAACATATATTGTTAAACCGTGAAACATTGACACCGTCAAATATTTATCATTTTCTTAAGTAAAAATACGGTGTGAAATGGCATACTAGGGGGAACTACAAGTGGATCAGCTCTACTGAGAGCTGAAGCTAGAACACGGCTATCTGAAGCAGACCCTTCCCAACCAACAAGAATGTATTAAAACTTATAATCAAAAGTAGAGGAAACCATAACATTTTGTGACAAGTTCCCTTTTCTATCCTGATATTTACCCTGTAAGTCGACATCGACAATGACTGGTATATGGGTTCCATCAATTGCTCCAACACAATCTTATAGAAAGAAAAATTGTAGTGAAGAAAGACGCATCAATAAGATTATCACTAAGTAAAGAAATTTGTAGTGCTAGGGGGTTTACCTTGAAGTAAGGATCGAAACGGTCCTTCCCACTAATTTCAAGAGTGTTTGGCCTAGGTGGTATGAGATAATCTGCATGGAGTGCTAAGGCAGTCGTCAAGGCCTTGTGGAAGTATCAGCTTACTATCTCTCCAGAGTGACCAAAGTTGTGGGCAATCTTACGATTCCTCAGATTGTGGCCAAGGATGTGGAGGAACATGACTAATTGTTCTTCTAACGTTATGCTCATCATATCTGATAGACTTCCTTTTTGCCTTACAAGATTGGCTAGCCGAAAGAAGGTTGCTGCACTCATGTGAAGTTGGTCATGACAATGCACCTCAGTCGAATGAATAATGCATTTATAAAAACCACTTCCATCACTTCTTTCATTACACTTTGTTTGCCTACCTTCAAGCACAGACACTGCTCTCACTACTCCAAGGACAACAAGAATAAGTGCATGAATACGAGCTTTTCTGACCTTCTTACAAATGAGTCCTTGAATGTTTATATTGTTGATAAGATCCATCCCTAAAAAGTACACGACGAAGAAGGTTTGAGATACAAAATCAACAATCATAGGTAGCAAGAGTACAAGCCAAGAAATGTATGTACTTATTGACACAACTATTTGTAAATGTATTCCTAGCTGGTTATTATCTATAGGTGTTCAATTTGTTAGCATTGTTGCATTAGGAAAGAAATTTGAGTGAGGGAAAAACATAGAAGATGTTTTTTGTAAAACATGATTAATAATATTATTATATACATGTATATGTGCATATATATGGTTCTTATATAGGCACATATACATTTATATAAGTATGTAATATTATTAATCATGTTTTACAAAAAGATCATTGAAATGAACTTTAGATTACAGAGAATATAGTTTCATGGCCAACCTTGATTAATTGCATCATGTATATAATTTAGATGGATGTAGATTAATTGAATCACATTTTCATGGCACCAATTGATGCATTATGCCAATATGCCAATATAGGCAGCTGCTAAAACTAGTAAACACCCAACCCACTTTAGTTCAAGCTTCCAAATCAGCTTTATGCTTAGGATTGGGATGCACAAGCTTGACCATTTTGGACTGATAAATTATATTCTAAGAAATGTTGCAAATATATGTCCTGAAAGATGTTCCAAAAGGATTTATAAATAAGGCTTTACCATTCATGGTATGATTGGCAAGGCAAGTTGGCCATACCACTACACTGAGTAGAAGGAATCCATACAATATATCTTTGAAGAAAGGTGATTGAGGATTAAGAAGGAATAAGGAATAGATGCCTTTATCCTAGTCTTGAGAGACTTTTAAGGCCCAAGTATTTGATGATAGAGTGGTGACACACGTCTTCCATCCAACTTGGAGGAATATGAGAGCACAAGGTTGATTCACTTGACTCTTGAGCACAATCATCAATAGAAAACTCAAAAAATGAACAAAATAGGTGCATTGCATACCAGTTGCTATAGAAAAGCAGGACGTGACAACAAAGCTTTAAGGGACAACATTGATAGTACATCTGAGCATACAGAGCAAGCTCCTAATTGATATCAACATGATGTAAAGACAAACACAGGTTGAATGCAAATATTAATTCCCAAGAATCATGGTGTCAAAACAGAGAGGAGCTAATGATACAATGGAAAAAGCAGTTACCAGTGTTAATCAGATAAACAAGCATCAATTGAGAGGCCAAAAATAGTAATAGGTAAAGCAAATGCATTGTTTCCACAAGGTACAGTCTCTGTTTGATGAGGATTTCTCAATATTTGGCCCACACGTCGTTGAAATAAATTCTAGTTGTATGCATCTCGATATCTGTGTTGGCTTTTATGGTGTCGGGTATGGCTGGATGTGTCCCATGCATCCATACCTATGTACGTGGGGCAACATTAATTTTTACCTATAGTACGTGCTGCAGCGGCAGAGTTACAACTATTAGAACAGGAAACGTCAAAAGCATATCTTATCAAGGGGGCATTCATTTATTTTTTAATTATTTTAATTTATGTTATTTTATATTTATCTTATATTAAAATAAATCATAATAATATAAATATTATTTAAATTATATATAATCTTAAATTTATACAAATTAATTTTGTCAATATAAATTAAAATCAATATAATTTTTTACATTCATTTTTTAATATAAATCAATTTTATTTATAATATTTAATAATTTATTTTGATCATAATTGTTAATTTTTAAACATTTAATTTAAAAATTAGTGAACTAGAAAATATTTGATAAAATTTTATGCTAATATTTATTCTAGTTTTTTTTTCATTTTTATGTTTTTAGAAAAAAAATTAAAAGCATCAAGAATTTATAATATTAAGATACAAATCTTTCAATATGACTATTGTGGATGCTTAACATTAATTCAAACTAATTTTATTATTTCTAAACATTTTTTAAGGGTTTTGACTTATGTTGAATGAAAATTAAAATTATTTCTTCAATTTAAAAAATAATTTTAAAAACTTTTTCTGTTATTACATTAAAAGATAATAAATATAATATTTATAATAAATTATCTTTTAGCCTTTTTATAATTTATGTATTCTAAAAACAAATATATAAGTAAATCATAATAAGTTTATATCTAAATATCTTTTATAACATATGTATATTTAATTTTTTTAAAACTATTCTTGCATTTATATTAAGAATAGTTATATTATACATATATAATATATAATTAAATTAAAATTTTCATATATATATACAAAAATTTAAAAATTATATCACAGGTGCACATCACTATGCTTGTGGAAAAGGAAAAGCTTAAGAGGTTCCTGAAGACTGGTTATGCTACATTCTTCGTTTTTGAGATGATAGATGGCTACACATGGAGGAATCACATGGACAATCTAAAGATGTTCGAGAAGGCATTGAGGAAGCTGAACTTGGAGATAAGAAAGAATAAGAATACAACTGATTATCAAATTCTCATGGTTGCTCAGATTCAGGAGAAGAGAAGCATAGTTTGGATGGAGGGCTCTTTGGGGTGGACTGCATGGGTGGATGATCATAATGATATTTTGATTTAGTTCCTTTGTCCTACTCTCTCATGTTGATATATCACTTACTTGTGTAGGACTTTCTGTTATCTTGATACTCTCATGATTAGGCGCCGCCTCTATTTTTGGTGTGCCTCGATGTAACTCTTGTTCTTGTTTTTTGTTGATCTCCTTATATCTAATATAAAAAAAAAATTTAAAAATTATACATACAATTTATTATTAAAAATTTAAACATATAATTTCACAATAATTATATTTCTTCAAAATATATTATTAATATTAAATAATAATATTATTATAAATCATCATATATATTTCAAAATAACTAAATTATATTTTACATGTTATAATATAATAATTATTAAAATAAATCTAAAAAAACTTTAAAAATAATTTATTATAAAAATATTTTAAATATATAATATTATAAATAATTATATTTATTTAAAATTTATTATTATTTATATATGTAGTTTTTAAAATTAAATAATATTATTATTAAAAAAATTACATAATATAAAAGCACTTAACTATATATATCATTTATGCTACAATATAATATTATTAAATAAAATTTAAATTTAAAATTTAAAAACAACTTAATATATAATTTATTATTAATTTTTACAAATATATATTTACTTATTAAAAAATTGCTTCCCATTCGTAGATTCAACTAAGTATATTTACCTATTAAAACATTGCTTCCCATTCGTAGAAATTAAGCGATTCGGTTAAGTGTAAAATATTTAAAATTAAAAAGTTTTTTTCAAAATGACCATTGTTAGTTGAAAACTATACGCTTAGATTTTTTTGTCCTACTCCACAACAACGGTATGATTTTTACTGATAATTTTTGCAATAGTACCGTATTTACCCATGCATGCGAATTTGAGGCATCCAGCCATATCGAATGATATGGCTGGATAGCCGACGCTGACTTTTATCACTATTCTTCATAAGGCTGCTACTCACTTTCCTGTAACAAGTACTTTTGGAAGAACCGAGAGTTTCTTGCTTGTTTTAGTGATTGGGCCCATGTAATTTCCAGTGTTTGTGTCTGCTACTTGATATTTTCAGGTTTTAGATTCCATCTATGGTCCATGTTGTATATTTTCACGTTTTAAATTCCATCTATGGTCCATGTTGTAGCTTATGAATTGTCTCTTTTTTTTGCAGACTTCCATTAGTGTTAAATTGTAATGCCCTGTCATGGAATTCAAGAGAGATTAACTTAAAAAAATTGTTACTAAATTTACAAATAATTTTTTTCTTAAGATTTTACAAACAATATTCAATAACAAAGTAGAAGTAAAACATAAAGTCCATATATACTCATATACACAATTTCAACTATAGATTACAAATCTCAAAGGTTCCTTGACGTAGAATTACGTAAATACAATTTAATCTATCAAGTACAATAATCATATAAATTTTCTACATAGTACGCCATCTCAAAGAATAAACAAATACATTTGAACCATTTAAAGTATACATGATAACTCACATCCACTGCACAAGTTGCAAGGTATGTAAATACAACTGAGTAAAAAGTACAATTAAAGAAAGAACATGAGCAAATCTCCAAGGAAGATAGAATAAGAAGAAATTGCAACAAGGATCATCCAACATTGGTATAGGAACATCGGATTCTCAAATGATAAGAGAATCACTACCTCCCGACCTTATGGAAACTTGTGGATTTCACTCCCACCATGTTGGGAAGATAATATTAAACCCCACTTAAATAACGATACCAAAATCAATCATCATGTAATAGTAGGAAAGGGATCCTATAAGTTCATATCTCAAGGGTACAACTCATTAACTCAAAGGTACACTTACTAATCTAGAGGCAACCAACACACATAGTAAACCTAAGATGAAATCGGGGAAGTGTTATCACATATGTCAACCCCTTGGAATGATCTCACTGGACTTTGACTCTCAATTTTGAACATATGTAAAACCTAAAACCTTCTCATGTAGACAAGGATAATTGATCATGTCAGAACTCACCGTCACTACTAGATGAGCAAGCATCTTCTCCCACTCTCATCCTTATCTTATACTAGCATTCAAGGCATGGGTGAGGAATCCATTATCTTATTAATTCATTTAAAAACTTCATTTAATGTATTATATTATCACCTATTTAAGTAACCTACTAAGGATACCCAAGTAGCCACTTTTGAGATCATGTGCCTCCAAAGTAAGCCACTCTCCCTTTAACACCTAGATAACCTACCCCAAGTTCATAAATCTCAAAACATCTTATAGATCATCATGAATCAGAAAAGTTAAAACCCGGTTCCAAAGTATCGCAATAACACACACATAACCAATTTCCATCATAATAAAATCAAAGCTTCCATAAGGTTGGGTTATAACAAGATCGAATGCCATACAAGTATGCAAGACAAAAAAACATAACACATTAACTCTAACCTCTCCTTTGGTAACAATCCTAAAAGGATGACGTAAAAAGATTCCCTCCTAACCCAAAATTGCACAAAAAAAGACATTCATAAGAATTTAATAATAATAAACTAATTTGTAAACACTATTGTAATACCCCAAAAATGGGCTATAGGTTCATTAACCTCCTACATCGACAATTCGAACGAAATTGACATCGAAGTCCTAACCTAAGGCACATTGGCACATTATCGAATCTTAATTGATTATCCTAAATTTTGCATCGGGGAATATTCCTTATTCCTATTTATCTTAATTATCTTTAATTTAATGATTATTTGGCGATAAATCCTATTTATCCTAAAGTTTGATTAATTGAATATTCTAAATATTTAATTAATTAGATTTAATACTGCCACTTAATTATTTAATTGGATTTAATTATATTTATTCCTAAATTGTATTATTTTATTTTGACAATAAATCAAATATCCTATGACTAATTGATTAAATTCTTATTTAATTAATTAAAGTCAATTGTCAAATTTAATAGTATAATTTTTGAATAAAAGTTTGATTTAATAATTGATTAACCCATAAATCAATTGTTGTATTTTTAAAATCAGTTAAGTTGAGGATAAATCACTTTATTTATTAAATTAATTCATATTAATTATGCACATCCCAAAAACAGTTAAACTTTAAATCAGAAAATCAATTCAAGTTGTTTTAAAAATAAACTCAACTCTCTTTTGAGTTAAAAGTTGATCTCAACTTCTGATTTAAAATCAAAAAGTTGATTTGCATGATTTTTGTGAGTTAATCTATCTCTAATTTCTTGATAACTCAAAAATCAACCTGAGTTTATCAAGAGTGATTTATGGTTTTTTCCATGCACCTCCAAAACCCTGGATTTCTATAAATTAAGGCCTTAGCTCTTCATTATGATCCATCCATGAATTGCATCCTCATGCTGGCGAATTGGTGATCGAAGAATCAATCGTTGCGAATCAAAGCTGTTGTGAGATTTTCATTATTTTGAGCATCCATATCATTTAGCATATCATTGTTAGATTAATTGCATGTCATATCAATTTCTCATATAGAATAGATTCATATCAATTTGTTTCATCTTATTGCATAGAAAATTCAAAAATATAGATTAATTTGCATTCATCTCATATCTAGATTCTGCATTCAAATCCCTCGTTTAGGTGTCGTCAAGGTCACTGATCTCGGTCCAATCTGAGAATACATACTCGTACCTACTAGAAGGTAGTAAATCACCTAGTTAGATTAGTTTCTATTTCAGTGCACGATTTTGATTTCTACTAACCTCTAATGTTTTACTGAAGTGTTGTGTCTACAGCTAGGTACAAAATTCACACACACATGCATCTTTCTTAATTTTTGTTTAACTGATTTTACTCCAAGAGCTATAGATAAATGGTGCATTATAAGATCAGGATCCAACCCTGGCATATCTGAGTATTTCCATGCAAAGTTGATCTTCTTCTTTGTTAGGAATGTTGTAAATTTTTTCTTTTCTTCTTCTGCTAAACATTGTGCTACATGGATCAACTGTGGTTCCTCTGTTGTTCCCAAATTGATAGATTGAGTGGGTTCAATTAGAACTGGAGATCTATCCTATAAATGACTCGGAAGGACATCAAATATCTCATCCTTAGGTGCCTTAGAGAGGTTTTCACCTTCGGATACGTCTTTTATTTTTACTTTTGTAGGTTCTAAGACTGCCACAAAGTGGTTTTCACCCTCAGAACTCCTTTTCTTTTTATTCTTATTCTTATTTTTCTGACTAAGATACTTGATGTCTGACTTCATCATGCTAACGCTTGGTTCACTGATGGAAGTCCTCATAGGCTCAACTGCATTGAGGTAGCAAGCAAGGGCATAGTCATTCGGGAAGGTATAAATACCATGGCTCAGATTTGTTGAGGTTTGATCAAGAAGTTCAGGATGTTGGATAGTCAAAGTGGTGAAAGATTGGGAAAGAGTGTTTACGGATATGGATTTGTCATCATTGGTCCTAACCCGACGCTCAAGTTCAAAGGTGATATTACAACTTAAGACATTCAATTCATGAATAGGCTTAATGTCATTATGATAGTCCACTTCAGCCATCGGTGGATCAGACTCAATAAGTTCATCATTTCGCTCTAGACTTACGTTGGGTTTAGGTGCATATTGGTGAATAACATCAACATGTTTCTCTGTAATAAGCTCATCTTCTTCTGGAATGGCTCCCCATTCATAGGCATTAGATTCTTCATCTATGCCTCTAGGAAATCTAAGAACATGAGTAAAGTCAAGATGAATACTCCAAGAAGGGTTACCCTCATATTCTGATTTGAATTCATACTCATGGGAATCTATCTCAAAATAACTACCACCTTCCTCTTTGTCTATTTGATTATCTTTGAGATTAGTTGGTTCTTGTGTTGAAACTACCTCTTGGTTTATAGTAGGTTCTTGTGTTTCTACTACATTAATTCTTTTGATTGGATCATCTTCAGCATCAAGGAGGTCTTTGATTTCTTTAGGAAAATGCTCATAAGGAATGAGCTCATCAGTGGTGTCTGAATCATCACTATCAGATTGTTTAGTTATTTCCTTCTTCAGTTGATTTGCTACGGAAGGCTCAATTTGTTCTAGAACATGTGGGGAGTTCTTGCTAAGATAGAAAGGTTTCTTTATGTATCCTAAACCTGTTGTATTCTTGTTGGCTCAACCATGATGTTCGAGAGGTGATAGAAGACCTTTACCCTATAGTCCTAGAGGTCCTTTTCCTTTATATCCCATCTTAGCTATCAGTTTATCTCCTGGGCCATATGACTTAGAAGGAACCTTTGATACTTTAGAGTCACTAGGTGGAACAACTTGGGATTCAGGTTCATCTTTGTAAAGCCATGCAAGCATAGCTTCATCTTCTTCAAATTCTTGTTTAGGTACTTTCTCTGCAACAAATTTTCCTTTATATGCCTCAAGAGGTTCCTTAGATTTTGGTTTGAACTATTTTTGAGCTTTCCCATAAGACTTAGCCGAGATAGGGAGAGATGTCAAAGACAAGACTAGCTCTATAGTATATTCTCCCATACCATTTTCTTTGATATTGACCTCTTTTGAAATATCTTCCATCTTAGAGGTGGATGCTACATCTATTTTCTTAGTGGAAGATTCTCTGTTATTAGGAAAAAGTTTATCCGCATTTTCCTTCAATGCATTGCAAGTTGTTGACACGTCAGCTGGAATGGTTACCTCTACTCCGTCATAAGGAAATTTCAAGCACTAATGGTATGTATAAGGAAGAGCTATAAAAGGACAGGTTATTGTTGATCAATTAGCATATGCACCTATGATTGATGATACACCAATGCAAATGGAATTTCTAGATTCCTCTATCATGACTCTTTCTTCTAGAGAATGGCATTTATTCTTTGATGGCTCCTATACACAGAATGGATAAGGAGTAGGCATATTATTTATAACTCCTCAAGGATACTCCATACCTAAAGCATTCAGATTAAAGTTCCCTTGCACAAACAATATTGCAGAATATGAAGCCCTTCTTAATGGCATGAAACTAGCAATTGAGTGGAGAGTAATAGAGATACACATTCATGGAGACTCTCAACTTGTTATCCATCAAGTCAATGATGTGTACCAAACTAAAGATGAAAAGCTCATCCCATACAAGAGAATGGTAGATGATCTAAAGAAGTATTTCATATCTATCACATTTGAGCAAATACCTAGAATAGAGAATAAGGCTGTCGATGCAATGGCAACACTATCTACTTTATTGTAGCAGCCTAAACATGAGCTACGCTACGAGTTCCTGGTGGAAGCACTATCTTATCCTGCATATGATTCCCTTGAAACCCACATGATCTGCACTGTTGTTGGTCATGATTCATCCAGATACAAAAACCTATTCTCCTATCTCCAAGATCAAATCATTCACAATACCTTCAACCACCATGAAAAGAGATACCTTATCCGTAATGCCTCCCGATATGTCATCATTGGTCACGATTTGTACAAACAAGGTCTAGATGGTACACTACTTAGATGTTTAGAATGGGAAGAGTCTCAACGTGTGTTAGCGAAAGTCCATGATGGTATTTGTGGGTCACACTCGAACGGTTTAACACTAGCTCAAAAAATTATTAGGGCTGGGTACTATTGGCCTGAAAGGGAGAAAGAGTCTATCAAGTTTGCTAAGAATTGTCAAAAGTGCCAAGTGCATGGCAACTTAATTCATGCTCTAGGGAGAGATCTAATTCCCTTTACTACACAATGGCCTTTTCATCAATGGGCCTTTGATCTTATAGGAGCTATACATCCTCATTCTTCTAATGGACATACCCATATAATCACAGCTACAGATTATTTTACAAAATGGGTAGAAGCAGTCCCTTTGACACAAGCAATTGGAAAACAAATGTCTATGTTCATATTGAACTATATCATATACAGATATGGGATACCTCATTCCATAATCACAAATAATGGTGGACAATTCAAGAACAAAGATCTAGATGATTTATGTGCTAAATTCAAGATTACACAACATTGGTCATCTATCTACTATCCTCAAGGGAATGGACAAGCAGAGGCTTCTAACAAGAATCTATTGAAAATCTTGCACCGTACAGTTAATAAAATAGGAAGAGACTAGCATCTCATGATCAATCCAGCTCTCTGGGCCTACAGAACAAGTATCAAAATGCCCATTGGGGCTACTCCTTTCACTTTAGTTTATGGGTCTAAAGCGGTACTGCCTATTGAGGTTGAAATCCCATCACTAAGAATTAGAATGCATGGTCTAGTAACTGATGATGACTACAGAGTGTCTAGGTTGCAAGAACTTGAACTACTAGATGAGCGCAGATAAGTAGCATATGATCATCTCAGAGTATATCAGAAGAGAATGTCTAGAGGCTACAACAAGAAAGTCAGACACAGAGAATTTCAGGTTGGTGATCTAGTCTTGAGGGAAAATCCTAAAAATCAATCACATCGAGAACGTAAGGGGAAGTTTGAACCCAACTGGCTAGGTCCCTTTGTTAAGACTGCTACTTTTGGCTCTGGTGCCTATCAACTCTCAATGACTTAAGGAGAACAACTCTGAGAACCAATCAACGTTCTCCATCTAAAGAAATTCTACGCCTAAGGCATTCAATCTATGGTAAAATGTCCTGATAAAAAATCTTAAAAATTGGAAAAAGTCCTGAAAAAATGAACATCTTGGTGAAAACCTAGCAATAGGTGCCTTGATGATTCACAAAAAAAGTAAAAAATATCAAAAGTACAAAAAATTGGAAAAATGAAAAATACAAAAAAATGAGAAAAAGAAAAAGTGCCTTGGTGAAAACTTGGAAACAGGCACCTTGGTAGCAAAAATAGAATCTCTGCCAAGATGGTGAAAACCCAGCAAACAGGAGCCACTTGTTCAAAATGCTCCATCTATCAGTGCAATCTTGGTCTTTACTAGCTTTCAGTCTTACTTTAGTTTGTATCCCGATTTGTTCCTGCATTCCTATTTTCAATAAGTCGGTTTGTATACCAATTAACTCAAGCGTATGTATCCTATCAATGTTCAAACTTGGGGGCAACCAAAGTCATATCCTATGGCCTCTAGTATCTTAGATGTATCATATCCAGTCAAGGTCCTTTGAAGCTTCATCTGAGTCAGTCAGTTAGTCTTGTCTCTAGAAAGGATTTTGCATCTACAACAACACAATCGAACACAAACTGAAAACAATCTATGCTTTTTACATGCTTTTATCTCCTTGTATGCTTACTGATTTGCATTGAGATTTTTTCATATTGTGTCCCTTCAAGCTCTTTGATGATGTCCTTTATAGGATTTAGAGAGTGATGAATGGGGGCATAATCTTTTCTTTGTCTTCTGTTTGTATGTGAAAATCTAACAACTTTGGAAATTCTGGATTGAAATGGTGTCCGACTGTAAGAGCCTCTATCTTGAATTGGATGGCCATGCGTACCTCGACCATTAATACCCAAAAAATTCAAGGAAGTTTGATCTAACTATTGTCTTTTTGAGTGAGTTCTTTCTCCTACTCTGAAACACGATCTTACCTAAGGATGTGAACAATAAAGGGTCACTACGGGTAATTCACATTGGATTTAGAATGATCTCTTGACTATTTGATGTGTATGTAATGCAAGGCATATTTAGGTCATCACGCCATTTATTTTTTGATGCTTATACAAATTGCAATATCAAAATGGACATGATATTCAGGTCATCCTAGCGTTTGTGCCTTGATGCTTATATCTAATCCGACATTTCGAAAACAAAATCAATATTCATATATCCATGGTTTCCTAATCAATGGATGTTGTATTGATTCATGCGCATACAAATCAACATTCATATGTTTATGGTTTCATAACTAGTGGGCATTGTATTGATTTATCTGGTTACCTAAAAATTCAATGATGAAATCAAGTGACACATGATCAGTGACTAGGTCCTAGGTCTTAGGTTGCATTTTACTTTGCATGTTTCTTTGCATTTTGCATGATCTCACAATGGCTAAACAAATTTCAAATGATTCTTCAATCACCTATTCAAATCTAACAAGAGCTGAAACCTACCTCAAAGGTCTCTTCATAGAATCACAAGCAGTTATCCTCCTGGGTTAAACATCCTTTTTGACATAAGACTGAGTACTTGTCTTCATCAATTCCTGCAAAACATATCATGTGTATCATTGCATTTACATTTCATATCATAATCACTTGTTGCATTACACTACATCCATGTGCATAAGCAGAAATCATACATACATCTTTTCATAATCAAAACACATTTGCATTACATCCATACATATGAAAGAAATCATTGCATTGCATATATCCATACATACATCATACTCTACTCATAGCATAAGCATCACATGATATCATCATAACTTGAAAACATTGTAAGTACAAATGAAGTCATAACCACAATATCGATCTCATATATATATCAAAAATCTTGAACTAGTCAGGGGTGCACTACTGGCACAGTGTACAAAAGGAATACGCTCATGTGAGCTATCAAAGTCAAAATAGTATATCAATGATAAAAAAGAGCACAATATATTAGAACATATCAAAATAGATCAACTGTCAGCCTGATCCTCTGCATCTAGTGGAGGTGGAGGTGGAGGTGGTGCATCCGGTACTGCTTCTGCTCTAGGTGCTCTGGCTCCCTCTAATGCCATCATGTACTGGGAGTACGTAAGGACTCTTTGTGCAGTCGGAACAATAGTGTAATATGTGGACACATAGTAAGCTACCTGTGTTTTCTGATGAATCACCTCGGCCTATAATCTCTGCACCTCTACATGAAGCTCAGTGCACTGTCTATCAACCTCTATATATCTCTCCTCCCACTGCACACTATGAACCTTTAGGTCCCTAACCTATAATCTAAGTCATCTGATAGTCTCCTGTGGAGTATGAGGAATAGTAGGATCAACATCGGCTATTGGCATCTCAGTATCTGGGGTAGTCTGCTCTGTAGTCTCTACTCTCTGTACCTTATGGTTTCTAACCTCTGCACCTAGATCAAATCTTGTATCCTCCTCTATCGGATCAATTCCACCACCCACAACCTACTCTACTGCAAGTACCTCCTCAGCTAAACCAACACCCCCTAGAGTACCGCCCTCTCCCCTAGTCTGTCTATGAGAACCTGTCAATCTACTTGCTATAGAACTAGTGGGACAAGGGGGCCTCATCTGTCCTGATGGTCTCTAAAGAGGAGCCATCACTCTAGGTCTCGGAGGTGTGGGATGCACAATAGGAACCTGTGTGGGTCTAAGACCCTATCTCAATAGTGCTCCGGTCACATCCATAGCCTCCGCCATGGAAGGTATAAGCTCTGTAGGATCTGAAAACCTATGGATAGGATGGTTAGCAAGCCAGGTAATGAATCCATCTGTAACTCCAGCATCAAGTACATCTGGTCTGTACTCCCAATCTCTGCCAACAATAGCACTGTACTCCTATGAACACAAAGCATAGGAGAGCCTCGTGGTCCATCCGAGTCGTAGCTCTCAAGCTATACGAGCATAAGTGGCATAGTCCTTTGGTGCATCTTGCACTTGTCCATATTGCTGCCACACCCTGGTGATGATGAATCTCTCTAAAGTGGAGGATGACCTCCCGATCAGTACATGGCTCTGGAAGAAGTAACTAAACTGCTCTTGAGTAGTAGGCCAAGGCTCTATACCCACATATGGTCTCCATCGAACAAATGTCATATCATTGAGGCATTGCCTCTAGTACTCCACATGACCCATCCGTCCCTATATAACATATCTGGCATATATATAAATAACAGGTTCTTGAGGCTACCTCTACGAGGTGCATACTGGTCTCAACACTGGGATATGCTCCAATGCCTAGATCTGTAGAACTAAAGCCCTAGCTGCAAAAGACTTTCTCTCCTGATACACTACCTCATGCATCTTAGAGAACATATGGGCCAAAAGAAACTAACCCCAAGCCAACTCAGAAGGTGTCACCATCAGACGTGCAACCATTGAGGCCCATCCCATCAATAGACCATTCTGCTGATGGTCAAACATGATAATCCCTCCTATCATCCTGACAATAATGCACTCTAGCCGGTGCATCTGTCCATAATGCTGCACTAAGGTCTCCCAGGAAATAGAGGCAGTCATCTGAGTATCATCTCCAAAGAGACGTCTGAATGCTAATAAACCTGAGTTCCTTGAACTAACATACTTTGGCTGCTTGCCTGCATGGAAAGGAATGCGCAGTATACGATACACATCCTCAGGGGTAACAGTGATCTCCCCAGTCGGCAGGTGGAATGTTTGGGTCTCTGAATGAAATCTCTCAATCAAAGCAATCAAAAGTTCATGATTTACCCTAATCTCAGGTAAATGAATGAGGTACTCAAATCCACAGGAAGCAAGGTGTACCCTCATAGGGTCTGGCAGTGACCCACATAATCTCTGCATAGTTGGATGTGAAATTCATACATGAACATCTAGATATATGACCTACACAGTATAGAAACAAGGAATCCTATCAGTAATTTTGTCATAAAATAGGTTACAAGTGCAAGAATTGAATAGATTACTATGTCAGAAGGTAGGTTAAAAGGTCAGCAATCAGGCTAAGTGATCAAGAAATTCATAAATTTGACCTACTACTGAGTTTTAGGCTCACTGTTTCCATACAACACTTCAGACTGGCAGGGTAAGTCATATGACTTTCTACATCATACCATATGACAAAGCATAGTGATACGATAATGCATTCCTCCTCGTACAAGTTATGAGGGACCCAATGAAACGTCGTACGACTCTTGGGTCCCTCTAATACGAGTTTTGGGGGTTAATGAAATGACAACCTATCTACAGTTCAAAAGTTGTATGAGTCTCTCTGGAGAGTCGTACGAGTTTCCATGCATTCAAAAATTCAAAATTAAAATGCGTACGAAAAATGCTCAAAATGCTATAACTCATGGAAAAATTAACTTTTCAAATAAGCAAAGAGGTCCACCTACCGGATGTCCGTACTGCCGAGGTCTCTGGTGTCTCTGGATGTGCTCAAATCGATGTGAACTCATAGGTACCTTTGATTTTGCCACTTTCTCTACCATTTTTGCTTAGAGGGCTCCACAAGATTTCTAAAGTCAAAAGGTTGAAATGAATTGAAAATGACCCTTCCAGCCTTTATATAGCTTTTAACCTAATTTTCAAAAGTGCTCCATTTTTCATGAAAATTGCACCCTTGGCTAATTTCGACGTTCTAAATCCATTTTTGGGATCAAAATCAAAATCTGAGATCATTTACTATGTCAAAATCATGATTTAAAATTTTTAGACCTAGGACGGTCTACTGCTTGCATAATCGACCTTCAATCATCACAAAAATCTAGTATTCAACTTAACTGGTTATCTTACATCAAACTATCAAAATTTCAACTTGGTCAACCATGGTCAACTCATGGTCAAACCTAGTCAAACTTGGTCTTTGGACCCTTAAACGATGCATAATGCATTCTCAGACGTGTATAACCACTTCTCAAATCACTTAACATGCTTCTGAACTATTCAACGCTGACTTTTCTTGTCAGATTTCAATTTTAATCCCGAAGGGGGCATGGTATTGCACATCATTCAAAGTTTGTAATCTAAATTTGAAATCATATCTTTCCTTAGTAATCAAGACAACAACCACGTCTAGTTGTTGATTCATCAAAAAGACCTCATCGCTTGGGGCAAATCAATCATCGCTCGGGGCATATCAGATTCATTGAGATTTATATCAATCTGGTATTCTCTTAATCTTGTAAACTATATCAGTCTTTTGTAACCATCGGTTCATTAGTGTTATTTCCTTGTTTCTTTGTAACTGACGGGTTCAGATGTGATACCAATGTGATTCTTATCGACAATCAAATTTGGAATCGATCACTCACTTCTTCGCAATCATAAGGTTCAGAATCAGGTGTTTTGACACTTTTTCACAATCATCAGTTCATTGCTATTATAGTTAACATTATCTTTGGTCATTCAAGACCTATTATCTTCATATCGAATCTTTCAATCAATTTCGGTTTCATATCAATTCCAATTTCAAACATCAGTTTCAAACATCATACACAGACTGTCTTTGAACCACTGTGCTTTGCACAACAATTCAAAGAGGGGAAAAATGTAATACCCCAAAAATGGGCTATAGGTTCATTAACCTCCTACATCGACAACTCGAATGAAATCGACATCGAAGTCCTAACCTAAGGCACATCGACACATTATCGAATCTTAATTGATTATCCTAAATTTTGCATTGGGGAATATTCCTTATTCCTATTTATCTTAATTATCTTTAATTTAATGATTATTTGGCGATAAATCCTATTTATCCTAAAGTTTGATTAATTGAATATTCTAAATATTTAATTAATTAGATTTAATACTGCCACTTAATTATTTAATTGGATTTAATTATATTTATTCCTAAATTGTATTATTTTATTTTGACAATAAATCAAATATCCTATGACTAATTGATTAAATTCTTATTTAATTAATTAAAGTCAATTGTCAAATTTAATAATATAGTTTTTGAATAAAAGTTTGATTTAATAATTGATTAACCCATAAATCAATTGTTGTATTTTTAAAATCAGTTAAGTTGAGGATTAATCACTTTATTTATTAAATTAATTCATATTAATTATGCACATCCAAAAAATAGTTAAACTTAAATCAGAAAATCAATTCAAGTTGTTTTAAAAATAAACTCAACTCTCTTTTGAGTTAAAAGCTGATCTCAACTTCTGATTTAAAATCAAAAAGTTGATTTGCATGATTTTTGTGAGTTAATCTATCTCTAATTTCTTGATAACTCAAAAATCAACCTGAGTTTATCAAGAGTGATTTATGGCTTTTTCCATGCACCTCCAAAGCCCTAGATTTCTATAAATTAAGGCCTCAGCTCTTCATTATGATCCATCCATGAATTGCATCCTCACGTTGGCGAATTGGTGATCGAAGAATCAATCTTTGAGAATCAAAGTTGTTGTGAGATTTTTATTGTTTTGAGCATCCATATCATTTAGCATATCATTGTTAGATTAATTGCATGCCATATCAGTTTCTCATATAGAATAGATTCATATCAATTT
This sequence comes from Chamaecyparis obtusa, assembly GCA_027943335.1. NCBI lineage: Eukaryota > Viridiplantae > Streptophyta > Pinopsida > Cupressales > Cupressaceae > Chamaecyparis > Chamaecyparis obtusa. The sequence goes on along the minus strand of BSBK01000506.1, from coordinate 221,645 downwards.
GTTTCATCTTATTGCATAGAAAATTCAAAAATATAGATTAATTTGCATTCATCTCATATCTAGATTCTGCATTCAAATCCCTCGTTTAGGTGTCGTCAAGGTCACTGATCTCGGTCCAATCTAAGAATACATACTCGCACCTACTAGAAGGTAGTAAATCACCCGGTTTGATTATTTTCTATTTCACTGCACGATTTTGATTTCTACTAACCTCTAATGTTTTATTGAAGTGTTGTGTCTACAACTAGGTACAAAATTCACACACACAACTATTACATAAATTAATTTATTTTTTAATTTTTTTAAAATAATCACTAACAAAACTATAATTACATTCTTAAGTTAAATTTTAATAATAAAGAAATCAATTTATAAGGTTAATAAAAATAAATTGATTTCAATGCTTATAATTATTAAAATAATATAATTTTTGTTACTCCTAATTGCATTAAGAGTTGTCATTAGTATCATTCATTCGTACAGTCAATAAACAAAAAGACAATTTAGTCAGTAATAACTACATGCATAGTCATCGAGCATAGAGATTATCGAGCACAGTAGTCACCGAGCACATGGAATTATCGAGCGCCAGTGTTATACCGAAGAAGAGACAACATTTACCAAGTAATCCAGAGTTGACATAAAATTTTGGAATGACACATAATTCAAGGTGAACAACTTTTTATCAAGCTAGAAAATGGTTTACCAAGATCGAGGTGAAAATTAAATATGGATGTAATCATTTAATGATTGAAGATCTCTATGTAATGATATTTTAGGTTATTCACTTGGACTGTTGATCTTAATATTTTCACAACCCTAATTAGGTCAAATCATTTTATTATTATAAGAATTGTCAAGATGTCATTTTGACAAGGATCACGCATGAAGGAGCTGTCATTGGGAGACATCTGAAGATTAGATAGGGTTGTAAAGCACAAGGACATACAGAGTATTTGTTTTTATCAGAAATAGTTCAAAGGCTATCGAGTAGTATAGAAGGATACATTCATCACTACAAGGTGATTTATTAATTATACTTAATAGATTTGATATCGGCAAAGTAAGTTGTTTCAACCAGATCAAACTTCACTGTTAAACTCTCTAGCAATTGTAGCAGATTTAAATCTCTTAACAGGGTAGACTTAACAGTCTTATGTAAAATCTCTTAACCGAGTGCACACTTGAAGAGTGTTGCTAAAGTCATCTAACCAGGTAGATCTAGTTGATCTGTTTGTTACTCTTAACAGGGTAAGATCACCAGAGTTGATCAATCTTTGTAGTCTTAACCAACAACTTTATTTACTGCAGTAGTGAAGTTTTGTGGGTTCCATCCCCACCGTAGTTTTTACCTTCTAACAAGGGTTTATGCAATACCAAAATACAAGTGTTATGTGTATGAAGTTTCATGTATGCATATTTGATTAGATTAGAAGTATTTACATTTTAGTTATGTTATTGAATGAATGGAGATAGTAAATACTACAGTCGGTTAATGAATTACATTGTTACAAGGATTTAGAGTTAAAATTTTTTAAGGTTATTGATTCACTTCTCCCCTCTCAGTAACTCACCTTTCCATAATCCCAACAATTTCATCATAAAATTCTTGATTTAGAAAACAATTCTCTTTAATTATTAATCAATAAAATTTATTAATTAATAATTAACTTTATCTTTCACATTAGCCAATTATAGAAAATATCAACTAATATAATTCTCTAATTAAATAAGATTAAATGTCAAATAATCTTATTTTCAAAATATTAAAAAAGAAAGTATATATATATATATATATATATATATATATATATATATATGTATATATATATATATATTTCTACTATTATTTTTAAAAATATTTTTTTAAAAATAAAATAAACTTTACAACATAACCCAAAGGAGAGCCTCCCTGTGGTTGCCGCTGGCAGCATAGCTATCGAGGGTGGGGGTGGGCAAACCCCCTGTGTCTAAACATTTAACATACATTTTTTAAATTAAAAAAATATTTTTATTTAAATATAAAAAATGTTTGATCTACAACTACAACAGGTTATATATATAATAATAATAACAAGATGGAATAAATAGAACATTGATTATATATTTATATTTATATATATACATATTTTCTTATAAAATTTATCAGCGAGAAAACTAACAGCTGGCTTCTACCAGGAAGCAAAATTACTTAGATAATTCGATTTGATACAAACCTTAAGTGATTTAAAACAAGATTTAATTATGGTATTTTACAACATACCAAGCATTAATAACACAAGATCTCAAAAGCTTAATAACTAGAATTCTAAGTATGATAAGAAAATCCACAAAATATATCATCTAGACCTAACGTGCATGAAGAAAACAATCTCTTTTTTTTAAATAAAAAGAATTTTAATCTATGAAGATTTTCAAACCCTACCTCAAACCACCAATTGAAAGAAACCACAAAAAGACTAGAAAACCTTTGATAAAATTTCAAGCTTTCACAAAAATCCTTCAATTCAATCCTTCCATCCAAAATGTACAAAAAAATCTCTCTCTAGAATAATGGTCAAATCCTCCTCATAAAGAAAAGGAATCTGAAATTCGAACTCCACCATGCAAACCCTGAACTCAACTCAACTCAACAAACTTTGTTCATATCAATCTCTCTTTTGCATAATTTCATCAATTTTCTAATTAATAACTGAATGTATTTTTCTATTTCTTGTTTACATCAATTCACTTAACTAATAAAAATTACTTTATTTTTTTAATTTATTTTAATTGAATGTGCGACTAATTGCATACTTATAATAACCAAATAATATTATTTTAATCATTTTATTATATATCCAATTGATAATTCAATATCAATCAATTAATAGATTTTATCTTTAATTGAATATTTTGAATTTAATAATTAATTAAATCCTTAAATTTCACCATTAGTGCATTTAAATAATTTTTATTAATTAAATACCCTCACATTTAATTTCTTATATTTAATAAGATTTAATTATTTAAACACCATAATTAACCTTAGTAAATCATTTAATCATTTCACAACGATCATACCAACCAGTCAAAGACCAGAAAAAGCTAGCTAAATTTAAAAAATGATAATCATGCTCAAGGGAAAGGTTTGTGAATTAACATCACTTGAACGAATTTGGAAAGGTAAAATATCATATACTTATCCACTATTTCAGGATAATAAAATGGCTTAGGTTGGGATTCAGACCTGAATGTTACGTCCCTCTCTTACCATTGAAACATTGTGATAAGGCATGTTCATCTTGACAATTTAGGGAAGTTGATGATCGATACTCATGGTTTTACTTACCTCATACTTGCATGTGTATAGCTATCATGTATGTTTTACCATTCTGTTTGACGTGTTTGAGGGACGAAGTCATAGTTACCTACTTGCGGGATCCACACAATGTCATGATCATGATGTGGATCCTGCAAGTAGGTAACTATGACTTCGTCCCTCAAACACGTCAAACAGAATGGTAAAACATACATGATAGCTATACACATGCAAGTATGAGGTAATTAAAACCATGAGTATAATTTTTTTTTAGACTTATAAATAATCATCATCAAAGTAACTAACATTATTTAATTGCAAACAAATGATATCTCAAAATTATCTAATGTCAAATCACCATGTAAGGGCATACATCCAAAAATCTCATAATAAAGCTTAAATAACCAATGCACGCATGGAAGTGGATTAAATGTATAAAACTAAAAAAGAAAACTATGGGTGGGCACTACATAAATCCCATGTGCATTTTATTGTCCTTACAAGTTGATTGGAGCTATCAAACTCTTGACTCCATAAGCGATACATATTGAATATTTTGTTGTGATTCTTTTTAGGTTGCATGCTTGGAGAGATTCTTACAACTTTCTCTAATCTTGTCCAGATTTTACTTCATGCTTGCTACAAATATTTGTGCACTATCATTGGTTTTTTTTATCTCTTCATTCCTCCTCTTTTTAAGGGTTCTAGAGGCAATGTTTGGGAAGATTATTGGGTATTCCTCTATGTTGGGCATAGTTGTGTTCAATCTACTTATCTATGGTGGTGTCTATTTGATTCATATTTAGTCTTAGGATGATAAACTCCTTTGGGATCTCATGCGATAGTTTGGATAAATTTGTAAAAACTCAGTACTACAAACTTTTCAAGTCTAAGGATAATGCAATTTGGGAGGCTATCTCTCTTATTTTGAAATATAGTGTTGGTGCTTCTCATACCCATAATGGATTGATTTACAAGCTTTTCTTTACCCCTCTATTGCAAATGGTCTCTTTCCCAAACTGGATGTGTATAATGGGCGACAAACTGGTGGCATACTATTTTTGGTTGAAGATGTTTCAAGCTTAGGGTAATATTAATTTTGAGGTGGTTTTTGGGTCTCTAGGTGCCATTTTTTATTTGATAAGAGAGGGCAACATAGAAAATATGAACAAGGCTTGGAATGTATTTCAAATCATGTGTAATATATGTTGACTACGCTGTCAAAAACATCTTGTACATCAACAATGAAAATTTATTCTTAGATAATGACAAGAGGAAGATCCATGATTTATTCTCAAGTGTGGCCATGTTGGTGGTAAAGTTTAATTAGTGTTCATGTCCCCCTCCTTTTTCTTTGGTTTGTGATGAAGGGTGCTCCCCTTAATACCACAAACACATAACAGAAATAGAGAAACAACAACAATATGCAAGAACATAAAATGGGCTTCTTATTATCTCCACAAATGTGGAATTACAAACTTTTAGAATTACAACATGCAAAGCCACATGGGCATTCCCTTACAATATTCTGTAGGACAAAGCCTTGAATTATTACCTAGATCTACTACCCAGAATTGTCCCGAACTGCCTAAGACAACACTACAACCTTCCTTATATAGGCAATTTTCCACCACCTGGGAAGGTACCGGAATTTTAGCCAACAAGGCCAACCAAACTTAGAATTATTTTATTTTACAATTTATGACATCAAAGTTGGCTCAAAATAACTTTTGAAACCCAAACAAAATTTTTGAAGGAAAATCATTTTCCACCATTTCAGGTGACCCAACTTCTGAAGACCATAAGTCATCCCCAGTTGACCCGATTGACTATTATGACCCCATTCTGGAAAGGCCACGAAGCGCTCTACAACCCTAACTTGTGCAAACACCTGTCACTCAAATTTTTGACCTCATCTGGGGCCTCTAAAGCCTTCAAAATTGAGTACAAAGTTTTTGTACCCTGTTGCCAATACCGAAAATCTTCAATATCTGCAAAGCTAGACTTGATCTATCAATGAAACTTTACTAGCAAGTTGATATGACCAAAATGAACCTCCAGGGAAGAAATCAGAACATTTCAAGATCAGATGACCAATTTACTAAAAATAGAAAGTTTCCACAAATAGCAGCTCTACACAAGATGCAAGATTAAATATTTTTGGGTGATGCAAGATTGCTCTTACACCCAGGATGCTCCTGCATCAAACACCCAGGGTAATTTGAGAAGTGACCCTATCACGACTTAGGTGTGTAGAGGAAAACCAAGATGGTTAACCTCCTCCTTTGTTAGCCATGATGAATCTTCAACAGGCTTCCCTTTCCATTTGACCAGATATTCTTCATATACCCTGTTCCTTGTGCTTCTGCAAACACGACTATCTAGTATGTCCTCAATCTCCTTGATATCTAAACTAGTTGCTAGAATACTCCACTGTGCTGTTGTAACCTCATCTTCAACACCTCCTTCATGATACTTTGTCAAATTTGAAACATTAAATATTGGTAAAATGTTCAGCTTAGTAGGCAACTTGACCTCATATGCATTTCCTGAATCATGCTTCTTCAATATCTTACATGGCCCAAACTTCTTCATTTTCAGCTTCTTATATGTACCAATTGGAAATCACTCCTTCCCAAATGCACCATGACTTCATCTCCAAACTAAAATTCCTTATGCCTTCTTTTCTCATCTACCTTAGCCTTATACTACGCATTCATCTTGGTAATGTGCTTCCTCACCTCCTCATGGATGTTCTTCAAATGGTCTACAAAATCCTCAGCTTCAGCACTACTTATTTCTCCTTTATCTATCTTTCTCAACTCAGATGCATTTCTGGGACTACTTCCATATACAATATGTGGATGATGTGATGAACTAAACTTCAAATTTGTCTTCAACTCTCCACTTTTTGCTAGTGTCATTCTGTGTGCTGCCTTATTTGGAAAACTGGCTCCTGGAATCAAATCCATCTAATGACTGTTCTTTCTTACTAGTGGTAATCCATCAAGCACATTATCAGATACAATATCCTGAAACCCATTCAATAATTTTGCAACTTCTATAGGTACATCTTCTACTTCCTCTTTCCCAGCCTTTGGAATTAAGGTAAAACACATATACTCATGCCGCATACCATCTAAGAAATTTTCTCTATCAACAAAAGTTATTCTTGCATTATCACATACCTTTTCTTTTGTTTCCTTCAATGGCTTTAGCTTATGTCACACTCCATCCTTTGTTAGGGAATAGGTATTCGCACGACCATCATGTACAACACATCTGTCAAACTGCCAAGGCCTACCCAACAACAGGTGACATGCATCCATAGGTATGATATCACATAGTACCTCATCATGGTACCCACCAATCTTGAACTTTACTAGGCACTGTTCACTGACCATGACCTTGTGGTCATCCTACACCCAGGCAACCCGATATGGATGTGGGTGTTTCTGCCTCTTGTACTTCAACTTTGTCACCATCTCTTCTGACACCAAATTATTAGTACTGCCACTATCAATAATCACATCAAAACACTTACCCTCACACTTGCACCTAGTGCGAAACAGGCTCCTCCTTTGTTCAGGTTCATTCTCACCACTCAACAAGACTCTTCTGTTGATCAACATTTCTCCTCTTTCAGCATCTTTAGAATTTGATGAGTTGGCATCCTCATCTACATGTGAAACTCTGGCCTGGCATTCCTTCCTCCTATTTGTCCTTCCTTGGCATTGAGGATATTCAAATGCCCTATGACCTTCTTCTCCACAGTGAAAACATGTTCCACAGAAGCCTCCTCTTCCAAATCCTTGTCCTCTTCCTCTTCCTCTCTTATCTCCATTATTCTGATCATAGAAATGATTGAAATTATCTCCTCTCTAATTCTAACTGTTACTAGCCTCATCCTACTTTTTCAGATCTTCATTTTGATCTCCATATGACTATCCACCAAATCTTCCATCACGACCTCTTCCGCTTTGTCTGCTCTCAAACTTCTTGTTAAGCTTTTCCTCTACTTTTAGGGAAAAATGTATGCCTCTTCAATAATGTTCATTCAAACCAAATTCAGCTCCTCCTGAATGCTCAGTCTCAACCCATTAAGGTAACGGGAAACTTTCTCCTTGTTAGCTTCTGCATGGCCTGTTCTGATGAGGATTCGATAGAACTCCTTTGTATACTCTTGAATAGACCTTCCTGCTTGCTTCAAATTTTGCATCTTCTTAAGTAGGTCAAGCTCATAATCAACATGAATGAACTATCACTTCTATTTATCCACCATCTGATCCCATCTTGTGATTTTATCTTTCCCTCTTCTATTTTGCTCTAATTGAATCTCTTGCCACCAGATCTTCACATGACTTTTTAGTCTGGCCTTCACAAATTTGACCCTATCAGGATCCTCAATATCTTCATACTCAAAATATTCTTCACATTCATTGATCAAGTCGATCAATTCCTCTGAGTTAAGATTTCCAAAAAATGTCAAAACCTCAATCTTAGGTCTTTTCCTGATCTTTGAGATGACTCAGAAAAGTATTTCTTCCTCCACAACTTCGACTTCTCCTTCTTGATCTTCTTCTTTGGCTTCATCCTTGCTTTCGTCTCTAACATTAAGATTCATTCCTCTACGAATCTCCTCTTGCAATGCTCGCACTTGTCTCTTGAGAACTCTAACCTCAGGTGTTACAACACTAGCTCTTCCACCATGTTCCCTTTATGGAGGCATTTTCATGATTCTCACTGAAACCCTAAACATGGTCCTAGTTTAAACTACCTCACAGTCGGTGATTTGTTTACAAAGAAACCCTAACCCACGGTCCTAGTACAAACTGCCTCACAATCGGTGATCTATTTACACACTTAGGAACTCCTGCTCTAATACCACTTGATGAAGGGTGCTCCCCTTAATACCACAAACACATAAAAAAAATAGAGAAACAACAACAATATGCAAGAACAGAAAATGGGCTTCTTATTATCTCCAGAAATGTGGAATTACAAACTTTCAGAATTACAACATGCAAAGCCACATGGGTGTTCCCTTACAATATTTTGTAGGACAAAGCCTTGAATTATTACCTAGATCTACTACCCAGAACTGTCCCGAACTGCCTAAGACAACACTATAGCCTTCTTTATATAGGCAATTTTCCACCGCCCGGGAAGGTACCATAATTTTAGCCAACAAAACTTAGAATTATTTTATTTTACAATTTATTACATCAAAGTCAGCTCAAAATAACTTTTGAAACCCAAACAAAATTTTTGAAGGAAAATCATTTTCTGCCATTTCAGGTGACCCAACTTTCGAAGACCATAAGTCATCGCCAGTTGACCTGATTGACTATTATAACCCCATTTCGAAAAGACCATGAAGCGCTCTACAGCCCTAACTCATGTAAGTGCCTATCACCCAAATTTTTGACCTCATTCGCGGCCTCTAAAGCCTTCAAAACTGAGTTCAAAGTTTCTATACCCTGTTGCCAATACTAAAAATCTTCAATATCTGCAAAGCTAAACTTGATCTATCAATGAAACTTTACTGGTAGGCTGATATGACCAAAATGAACCTCCAGGGAAGAAATCAGAACATTTCGAGATTGGATGACCAACTTACTAAAAATAGAAAGTTTCCACAAATAGAAGCTCTACACAAGATAGCCCTTATTGAAAACAAAACCAAAAATATTTTTGGGTGATGCAAGATTGCTCTTATACCCAGGATGCTCTTGCATCATTTTGTGTCTATGTTCTCCATTTTTTCATCCTATTTGGTGTCTTTAGTTTGTGTAGTTGGTCTCTGGCTCCCTTTCTTGGGCCTTAGTTTATAGCATCTAATTGTCAAGTGTGCCAATTGAACTTGTCTCCCCATTTGCTTGTGTTTGAGGAGATCATGGTTGAGCCCTACTTCCATATTTTGTTTTGCATCTAGCATTTATATTTACTTATTGTAATTTCATATTATATTAATTTTATTCTCTCTCTCTCTCTAAGTTTCAATAATTATATTTTTATGTTCACAAATATATTTATAGACATTTAAACGAAAACATCAAATAGCTATTATTGATAAAAAATATTTATAGCACTACCTCCATGATCAAGAACATCGAAATACAATTTTGTCATTATCAATCATCATTATTGTAGACACCTAAATCTGATTACACAATTATGTAATCTAGTTTAGTTCTCTCCTAAGACATTATTAATTAATTAATTAATTAATGTATGTTATCCCCTAGTTACTTAATCTAATTAATTAACTATAGTTGAATTTATTAAATAAAGTAACCCTTGCTATTTAATTAATTAATCCCCCTTCTTCCATTAATTAAATCAGATTTAATTAAACTCCTTTTCCCTTTTCTTCTATAATCCTAAAGAATTAAATAAATCAAATCTTATTTAATTAAATATCAATTTTGAGCACATGGCTCCTAACTTTAACCCCTAACCTAACCTATCGCAACGACCTAACTCCTAGTTCCAACCCAACCCAACCCAACCTATTCACACATACTAACCTCTTCTAATTAGTTAATTAACCTTGATTAACTAATTATCCCCTCAACTCATTCTCTCTCCTCCCATCACATGCTCCTAATTCTCCCACTTGCCCTCTAATCCCAATCCTAAACTCACCTTAATCATTTGTAAAACCCTAAGCATGAGGATTAAGAAATCTTAATCCAACCCAACTCAACCACTAAAACCAAAATAATTAATTCTTTATTCATAGTGGATTTCATTAAATCATTATTTATTCATAGTGGAATTCATAAAATCATTCTTTATTCATAAAATAATTCTTTATTCATAGTGGATTTCATAAAATCATTCTTTATTCATAATGGAATTCATAAAATCATTCTTTATTCATAGTGGAATTCATAAAATCATTCTTTATTCATAGTGGAATTCATAAAATCATTCTTTATTCATAGTGGAATTCATAAAATTATTCTTTATTCATAGTGGATTTCATAAAATCATTCTTTATTCATAGTGGAATTCATAAAATTATTCTTTATTCATAGTGGATTTCATAAAATCATTCTTTATTCATTGTGCTCATTTTAATATTCAAAATGTGTGAATCTCAACCCTTGATCTTCATGCAATCCTGACCATCGATTTCTCTAAAAATCTTATTAATTGAGCCTCTTCCCTTCACAAATCATCCTCTTCACATTGTATTGTTATGTTGCCCATATGAGAGCCTAAATCATCATCTACAACATCCTAATGCCAAATTTTCTACTCATCTTTGAAGCTTGAGCATCATCCTTTGAGCACACATACCCAATCTTGGACAAATCCAACATCAAGAAGGCTTTTGGTGGTTTGCACTTTCTTTTCAAGCTCTTCTTTGGTCTTATTATATATGTTGAAATAGATTAGTATGTTGAATGTTTAACTTATTTTTATGTTCTTGCTACACTAGTTTTATTGCATACATTTTGGCATGCTTGGTGGGACCCACTTCACGGGTCAAACTAACCTTCTAATGTATTATTTGAGTGTTTTGTGAGTTTCTTGTAGGCTGGAAGGATTGCACTTGGAATTCTTCTTCTTCTTCTTCTTCCTCTAGTTGCAAATTTTTGGCTTACTTTCCAAAACTAGGATGCACTGTGTGAATGTTCGTACGAACCAGCATCTCAGGAGTTTCTTTGTATTTACCCATATCAGAAACAAAGACATTTATAGGGTCCTAGATCTTGAATTTTTCTAATTTTGATGCTTGTTTTGGCTTTATCTTTGCCTTGACCTTCTTTTTTGTAGGTTGTAAAAGGATTTTGTAGGTCATTTGATAAAAAGATCGCTTGCCAAAGTCATCAAAACTTAAAACTACTAACACTTTTGTGGTTGTAGCATGCTTGTAAAAGAATCATTTGAAAAACTACTAAATCAATCTATCTTGCAGGTTGCCTAGGAGATACATGTTAGAAACTACAATTGAAACAATTGTTATATTGTCATTGATGTCAAACCTTAACTGATAAGACAATTGCTATATAGTAGAGTACTATATCTTTTGATTGATGAAGAGGATTTGAAAAGAAGAGATAACAAGAGGACCTAATGAAAGGTTGATTTATGAGATACTACAATGGGTACTTGATTAGTTGGCACATTGACAAGGTAATTAATGTGTTGTTTATCTTTAACACTAGGTGAAGAAGATAATTGATTTTAAGCATAGGCTTAACCGAGCAAAAGAGAAGAAATTCAATTTAAGTCGAGTGATGCTAGTGTCAACAGAGCACCAGTATAAGTTGAGTAAATTTTAGTGTCAACCGAGCATCAGTAATTATCGAGTATCAAAGAATTAACCAAGAGAATACAGTGTTTTCCAAGCAGAATAGTTTCAGCAATGAACGAGTTACTTAGTGATGACCGAGTAGATGAACACAATATTGACTGAGTGTCAATAATTTATAGTTTCTGAAGGAATTGAAAATCGCAGCTGACATAGTTGAATTCTTGGGATATGTAAAACATGTTGACATTAAAGATGAATGACCTTGAGCATTTAATGCATGGTAAAGCATTTTTTATGGATTCAAGAAGTTTTGAGAAGTATCTAGAAGGATAAGGAGGAGAAAAAAATGATGGAAGGATTTGATGAATCTGACCTAAACCTAAGATCTACAAAAGAGATTAAGCAACAAAAGATTAATCTACCTAATCAAGGAGGTATAAGGATGACCTAATTGTGGGTTATGAAAAAGTGTGGGAAGAGGTTGATGTTATTGACTGACGAACCTAAGCAGAAGGCTAAGAAGAGCTGTGAAGAGCTGAATAGAGTTGAGGTGATTGCTTGAAGGAATTTCCATACAGATCAGAGATGGACACGGTAATGAAGGTCAGTCATTAAATCAACATATGAGTGTATTGGATCTATATTTATAAAGTGAGTTGTATATTTCATATCAAAACTTATTGTTACTTTATAACCATTGTATCAGTTAAATCCTTTAATCAAGGTTGACCTAACAGTCATTTCGTGAAACCTTTTAATCAAAGTGACATTCTAATGGAATGTTCTTAAGCCCTCTAACCAGGCCACTCCTAACAAGGTGATTAAATCTTTTAACAGGGTCACACCTAATAGTGTGTATTATAACCTTTAAGAGGGTTGGCTTCTCACAGAGCTCTCTTTAGAAGAGTAAAAATTTGATAGCATGTTACTGGTGGTTTTTCCATATTGGGTTTCCATGTTAAATCTGAGTATCGTACTTGTGTGAATGTTATTTGATGTGTTATGTTGTTGAAAGTTTTATATTCTGCAAGTTGATTACTTTTGGACAGTGCACTGCAAGTTTTATGTTACTGATATATTCTATAGAGACCGAGTGAATTGATGAATAGATCTAATTTTTTTGAAGTGGTACATTTGGACCTAAGGATAATTGATTCACCCCCCCTTTCAGTTATTCTAAAACCATTCTAACAATATGAACAAATATTGTGTATTCATTAATCTTTTTTTTCTAGGCATTTTAAAAAAAGTCCACTTGTAGTGTTTTGTTAAGTGATAGGAAATTATGATCTTAGCTTTTTGAGACAATCAAAAACCTGGACTCATTTGACAATATGCTTTGATGGGGACTTTGGGAATTAACAAGTGTGTTTGATGTGTTTGGGAGAAAACAACATTGGATAGGAGAGTATGCCTTTTCCCCTTGAGGGAAAATCATAAATCTAGACTCCTTTTGTTGCCAATCCATGCTTTTTAAATTCATCCATTAGATGGGCTTACCAGTTGAGATAAAAAGCTCCAGGGAATGACTCAGTGAGAATGAGGTGTTATCCCACCACTCCAACTCATGTTAATCAATTTTTTTTCTTGGGGTTAAAGCCTCGAAAGTTAGATAACATTTGAGCTTATACTTGTCTCTCACTTAACACATCAGTAGGGCCTCATGGTCTCAATCATGTTTATGTGACTACTTGTTCCAAGGTGCTTTGTGGGGCTATATTCCTAAATTGTGCTTGTGCAAACACAAAGAGTGTTCGAATGAAGATCCTTACTCTAAGCCATTAAATAAAAGCTACATGGTTCACCCCAAAAGTTTGATAATCCAAGTGCAAGGAGGATAGTAACATCCCCAAGACACTCACCATATCATTCCTTCTTGAGCATTTGGATTCTGATAATATGACATCATGATTGGAGCCATTGCGTGCTTGGTGATGGTTGTATTCTAATTAGCTCTTGAAGTGTACCTAAGTTTGCGAGTGAGGATTTTCATACTCAACCAACTCCTTAGGGTAAAAAGTGTGTTTGACCATTTGCAACAAGAACGTATAAAAAACATACACAATTCAAAAATATTGTCAATATTGTTGTCACCATTGCTTGTATCCCACAAGATTGCTTTTTCCCTTGCCGGATTGTTTTCAGACATGTGCATGTTGTCTTTTGATTTAAATATTTGAAAGTGAGTCCTTTGTCATTAAAGAGACCAACCCAATAGGAAAATCCAAAATGTGGTTTCCCAAAGCTCTCAAAAACATTTGTCGCAATCACTATCCTTTCAAGATATGATTGATCTAACAAATCACAAGAAAGAAAAGTTACCAATTGCTCTTGTTTACCAAGAGAAGAAAGTTACCAAACGCAAACTCAAGGATCATCAACCTACCATAATTTTCATCAAATAAGAGAACAAGTATCAAAACAAACTTGATAGAGTGACCTGTAACATAAAGATCATGCAATCTGAAGCATGTTTCCAAATAAACCATCATTTTTTAACCTTTTAAAGTGAAGACTAGTTGGCTTATCGCATATCACATCATTTCGAATCCCACAAAACTATCTCGATATCCTTGCATCATAGATCATCCTTTAGAAGCACTTGCATCATCCCCTTAGATAGTCTCATTTAAATCAAAACCATCATCCTTAATCTAAAAATCCAAACAAAATTTTTTAAAAAAAAAATTCAAATCCCAAAATCAATCCAACCCATCCAAACATCCACTTACTGCCACATACTTTTGAGTTGCTCAAATCCTTATCTTAAATCAAAACTCATTCTATAGCTCCACCCTTTTGACTAAGCATTGTCTAGTGTAACTCTTACTTGTCTTTGTAGGACTCATCATCTTGATCCAAATATTGGCTTGCACTAACAAGGATCCCGTCTTCTGAAGATCATAAGTCTATATGAGGTTGACAATACCATCCATTTGATCCCACTTGAGGAAGAAGAAATTCCCATTTGGCAATAGGTAATCCTTAGCTCTTAGGACATCCCCAACATCCTAATCCAATAATAATCCAACCATCCTTCAATCCATCCAAGATCATCCTAAGTCTTTCATCTATCCTTAGGTATCCATAGGATCATCCTATCCCCATCCTTAAATCCCTTTAGGAACATCTTGCATTCATCCTCCACTACATCCTCATTTCTTCATCCTAGGACTTTCATTTCATGCATGTCGAGACACGATCTAAGAAGAGAAATAACATGGACCCCAACCTCACCACTAGTTTGTCTAATCCCAACGATCCTTACAATGCGATGGTAAAATATGATCCACAATCACAAGTACAAATCAAGAATGTGTGGGAAGATCCAACTGAAACACCCACCAAAAATTCTATGGAAGCATTTATGAGCCATCCTGGACATGCACAAATGGTTAGTACAATCATAGATCAGAATTGTCTTGCCATCTTGGAAAACTATGCGTAAGAGGGTACTCCTATTCTAGTATAACTTTAGCCCTTCAATCCCACAAAGCTCATAGACATCCATATTGATGCCTACTCCCTCATTTCTTACATCTTTTCATTTGGAATGCTTGATGACTTGCGAGCTTTGAGAGCTAGGGCATCATTTCTATTACCTTCAAGGCATTGTGTGAAATATTTTTTCTCTCTTTATTTGGTTTGGTGTTGATATTCACTATGTGGTACTCCCCGTTTATGATCATTTCATGAGGAAATGTCTTGATGTCTCACGGGCTGCAAGCTAGGGCATCATACATTGTTCATGAGCTCACTGTTTAATACTGGCATTGTTCATGAGCTCACTGTTTAATATATGGCCAGGCCATTTAAATGGTACCAAACCAACCCAATCAGCCCAACAAAATGTGTCACATTTATTTTTGTCAAATACATTCGTTCACCATTTTGTTCTTGTTCTTCACACAAATATTGCATCAAAAGTAATTGTAAACAATGATTCAAAGAAAAAAGAAACAACTACAATAGATCAGACCCCAAAAGAATACAGTCAACTACAATAGCTCATAGTATCAATGAAATAAACAATGTATAAAACAATTTATGGTGCACAACAGCAACAAGCATGCAATGACAACAATAACATTGCATGATAAAATTCAATACTCTTAATTTTTATTCAAATCTATTCGAAACTCATATCAGCTCATTGTCCAATAGTTAAACTAATCTATGACTTCAAAGGAGGAATTATGAAATATAGTTGTAGGTAGTTATCTCTTCTATAATGATGGATGAGTCAAAGGTAATGATCAATGAGATTGCTACTATTAGATCATACATTAATACACTTACTATTTTGACAGCAATAACATTGCATGATGCCAGAGCTCAAATTCAAAATTGTAAGTGTATTATTTTATTACTGATGTCCCTATTTGATCTAATAGCATCAATATAAAAAATAGAGCACCGACCAATCAACTAGGGACATGAGGTGCTCAAACAGTGAACTCATAAACAATGCATGATGCCCTAGCTTGCAGCCCGCGAGCCATCAAGACATTTCCTCATGAAATGATCATAAACAGGGAGTACCACATAGTGAATATCAACAAAAAAACAAATAAAGAGAGATCAAACACTTTGCACAATGCCTTGAAGGTAATAACAATGATGCCCTAGCTCTCAAAGCTCGTGGGTCATCGGGCATTCCAAATGCAAAGATGTAAACAATGCCGGTATTAACATCCATATTTTGCCATTAAATCAACAAATGCCATCAAAATGAAATTGAGTTAATGAGAAGACAAAGCTCAAATGCCTACCTCAAGTCATGGCTTCCATATAAAGATCAAATGCTAAGGAACTATGTTATAAAATTTCATGCCAAATTTCAAGGCATGAAATTTTATAACTGTACATATATTTTCTTCGAGTCCCCCACATTGTAAACTCAATGCTAAGGAGAAAAAATTATGATGTCAAAAAGTATAAAATTTTATGCCTTGAAATTTTATAACATAGTTCCTTCGCAGCTGCCATATGAAGAGCAATGCAAGGTGGCAACTTTCTCATTTTACCACAGTTAGGGCCCTCTTTTACCATGCTTTATGAGCTTTATGTTTTTACCATGCTTTATGAGCCTTATGTTTTTTTTTAAGTGAAGACAAAGATTATCTTAATTTGTTATCTTTAAATTTTATTCATTTTATGATTTTAAAAATTGAAATAAAAAGTATAAACTTTTAAGAAACTTTTACATCTTTTCATCAAATGACCCAAAACTATCAAGAACCATCATATATGGTCGCTAATAGCCAACTTTCAGAAGAATATGAATGAATGCAAACATACATAAGTGGATGAACATAAATAATGAAGGTACCAGACATTTCCTGAAGTAATGAAGTGTTGACCTGAGGTTCAATCCAGTATGCTCTTGTATGATCCAAAACTTGCAACGAAAGAAAAGATGGGGTTAGATCCAAAGGATCTAAGCAATTCCTGGCACCCTATTATTGATCCTCATTACAATTATGCATGTGCAATGTGAATAAAAACTAGGAGTATTGAATTTTATCATGCAATGTTATTGTTGTCAGTGCATGCTTGCTACTGTTGTGCACCATATATTGTTCTATACACAGTTTATTTCATTGAGACTGTGAGCTATTGTAGTTGACTGTATTCTTTTGGGGTCTGATCTATTTAAGTTGTTTCTTTTTTGTTTGAATCATTGTTTACAATTACTTTTCATGCAATATTTGTGTGAAGAACAAGAACAAAATGGTGAACGAGTGTATTTGACAAAGATAAACATGACACATTTTGATGGGCTGATTGGGTTGGCCTGGTACCATTTTCATTATAGAAGAGATAACTACCTACAACTATATTTCATAATTCCTCCTTTGAATTCATAGGTTAGTTTAACTATTGGACAATGAGCTAATAGGAGTTTCAAATAGATTTGAATAAAAACTAAGAGTATTGAATTTTATCATGCAATGTTATTGTTGTCATTGCATGCTTGTTGCTATTGTGCACCATATATTATTTTATACACTGTTTATTTCATTGAGACTGAGAGCTATTATAGTTGACTGTATTATTTTGGGGTTTGATCTATTGTAGTTGTTTCTTTTTTCTTTGAATCATTGTTTACAATTGTGTGTGTGAATTTTGTACCTGATCTGTAGACACAACACTTCAATAAAACATTAGAGGTTAGCTATAATCAAAATCGTGCAAAATTGAAATCTAATTTAACCAAGGGATTTGTTGCCTTCTAGTAGGTGCGAGATTAATGTTCTCAGATTGTTATTGAGATCAGTGACCTAGATGACACCTAAACGAAGGATTTGAATGCAATTGATCTAGATATGAAATATGAATGCAATTAATCTATATTTTTTGGATTTTCTATGCAATGATATGAAAACTTGATATGGAATCTATGCTAATATGGAAAATTGATATGCTATGAATTGATCTAACAATGATTTAAAAAAGAATCTAAATGAATGTAAAAAAAAAAAATTAATCTCACAATGGCCTTGATTCGCAATAAGCTTTGATTCTCCAAATTCCAATTCTCCAAAATAGTTGTGCAATTCGTAGATGACTTTGGAAAAGTAAGCTTGCAAAATTATGAGATGATTTATGAAGAGCTAAAGCCTTAGTTTTATAGAAATCCAGGGCTTTGGAGGTGCATGAAAAAAAGCCATAAATCACTCAAATAACTCAGGTTGATTTTTGAGTTATTTTTAAATAAAGATAATTAAGTCAAAAAAATCATGCAAAAGCATAGTTCAACTCAAATTAGAAGTTTAGATCAATTTTAAAACTCAAAAAGATGTTGAGTTTCAAAAAGCTAACAACTTGCATTGATTATCCAATTTGAGTTTAACTGGTCCTTGAATGTGCACATGGATAATTATGATTTAATAAATAAATAAAGTGATTTATTCTCAACTTAACTGATTTTTGAAAAATAATTGATTTATGGGTTAATCAATCATTTAATCAAACTTTTATTCAAAAATAATATTATTAAAAATTGACAACTTGCTTTAATTAATTAAATAAGAATTTAATTAATTAATGATAAGAATTTTGATTTATTGTCAAATTTAAATAATAATACTTAAGAATAAATAATTAAATTCAATTAAATAATTAAGTGGTAGTATTAAATCTAATTAATTAAATATTAAGAATATTTAATTAATCAAACTTTAGGATAAATATGATTTATCGCCAAATAATCATTAAATTAAAGATAATTATGATGATTAGGAATATTGCTAAGAATATTCCCCGATGCAGAATTTAAGATAATCAATTATGATTCGATGATGTTTTAGATGTGCCTTAGATTAGGACTTTGATGTCGATTTCATTCGAATTGTTGATATAGGAGATTAATGAACATATAGCCCATTTTTGGGGTATTACATTTTGCCCCTCTTTGAATTACTGTGTGAAGTGCAATGGTTCAAAGATAGTCTATGTTTGATAAAGATATGAAACTGATGTTTGATATTGATATTGATATGAGACAGAAGCTGATTGATATTGATTTGATATGAAGATAATAGGTCCCGAATGACCAAAGATAATGTTCACTATAACAGCAAATGAACCTATGATTGTGAAAAAGTGTCAAAACACCTGATTCCAAACCTTATGATTGCGAAGAAGTGAGTGACCGGTTCTAGACTTGATTGTCTTAGCAGAACTAGCAGGTATCACATCTGAATCCTTCAGTTGCCGAAGAACCAAGGAAAGAACACTATGATCCGATGGTTGCAAAAACTGATATAGTTTACAAGATTAGGAGAATACCAGATTGATATGGATCTTGATGAATCTGATATGCCCCAAGTGATGATAGATTTGCCCCGAGCGATGAGGTCTTTTGATGAATCAATAACTAGACGTGGTTGTTGTCTTGATTACTGAGGAAAGATTGATAGAATTTGATTTACAGACTTGAATGATGTATATGAAATACCATGCCCCCTTTGGGATTAAAATTGAAATCTGACAAGAAAAGTCAGCGTTGAGAGTTCAGAAGCATGTTAATTGATAGGAAAAGTGGTTATACATGTTCAAGAATGCATTCTGCATCATTGGAAGGTCTTAAAAGATCAAGTTTGACTAGGTTAAACCATGAGTTGACCATAGTTGACCAAGTTGAAATTTTGATAGTTTGATGTAAGATAATCAGTTAAGTTGAATGCTGGATTTCTGTGATGATCGAAGGTCGAATATGCAAGCAGTTAATAATATGAATGATCTCAGATTTGAATTTTGATCCTGAAAAAAGATTCTACTTGCTGTTTCATTGGAGGAACCTTCGTGTGAGATTCAGCTCTTGTTAGATTTGAAGATGCGAGTGGAGAATTGTTTAAGCATTGAAGTTCGTTTAGCCATTGTGAGATCATGCAACATGCAAAATGAAATGAGACATGCAAAATGAAATGCAACCTAAGACCTAGGACCTAGTCACTGATCATGTGTCGATTTGTTATCATCATTGAACTTTTAGGTAATCAGATAAATCAATACAATGCCCACTAGCTATGAAATCATAGACATATGAATATCGATTTGTATGCGCAAGAATCAATACAACACCCACTGGTCAACAACCATGGATATATGAATATTGATTTTATTTTCAGAATGTCAGAGTAGATATAAGCACCAAGGCACAAATGCCAGGATGACCTAAATATCATGTCCATTTTGATATAGCAATTTGTATAAGCATCAAAACATAAACATCGTGATGACCGGAATACTCCTTACATTGCAAACACATCAAACAGTCAAGAGATCATTCTAAATCTAATGTGAATTACCCGTACTGACCCTTTATCGTTCACATCCTTAGGTAAGATCATGTTTCACAGTAGAAGAAAGAACTCACTCAAAAAGACAATAGTTAGATCAAACTTAAATTTTCCAGGTATCAATGGTCGAGGTACGCATGGCCATCCAATTCAAGATAGAGGCTCTTATAGTCAGACACCATTTCAATCTGGAATTTCCAAAGTTGTTAGATTTTCACATACAAGAAGACAAAGAAAAGATTATGCCCCCAGTCATCACTCTCTAAATCCTATAAAGAACATCATCGAAGAGCTCAAAGGGACACAATATGCAAAAATCTCAATGCGAATCAGTAAGCATACAAGGAGATAAAAGCATGTAAAAAGCATAGATTGTTTTCAGTTGAGTTTTGATGTTTGATTACGTTGTTGTAGATGCAAAATCCTTTCTGGAGACAAGGCTGACTGACTGACTCACATGAAGCTTCAAAGGACTCTGACTAGATATGTTCTGTATAAGATACATGGGAGACCATAGGATATGACATTGATTTCCCCTAAGTGTTAAACATTGATAGGATACAGACGCTTGAGCTGATTGTTGTACAAATTGACTTATTGAAAACTAGAAATGCAGAAACAAACCAGGAGATATGTACAAACTAAAGCAAGACTGAAAGCTAGGAAAGACCAAGATTGCATTGATAGATGGAGCATTTGGAACAAGTGGCACCCATTTGCTAGGTTTTCACCATCTTGGCAGAGATTCTATTTTTGCTACCAAGGCGCCTATTTCCAGGTTTTCACCAAGGCACTTTTTCTTTTCTCATTTTTTTTGTATTTTTCATTTTTTCAATTTTTTTGTACTTTTGATATTTTTTGATTTTTTTTTGTGAATCATCAAGGCACCTATTGTGAGGTTTTCACCAAGATGTTCATTTTTTCAGGACTTTTTCAGATTTTTATTATTTTTTTAGGATATTTTCACCATAGACTGAATGCCTTAGGCGTAGAATTTCTTCAGATGGAGAACGTTGATTGGTTCTTGGAGCTGTTCTCCTTCAGTCATTGAGAGTTGATAGGCACTAGAGCCAAAAGTAGTAGTGATGACAAAGGGACCCAACCAGTTGGGTTCAAACTTCCCCTTGCGTTCTCGATGGGATTGATTTTTAGGATTTTCTCTCAAGACTAGATCGCCAACTTGAAATTCTCTGTGTCTGACTTTCTTGTTGTAGCCACTAGACATTCTCTTTTGATATACTCTAAGATGATCATACGCTGCTTGTCTACGCTCATCTAGTAGTTCAAGTTCTTGCAACTTAGACACTTTTTAGTCATCATCAGTTATTAGACCATGCATTTTGATTCTTAGTGATGGGATTTCAACCTCAATAGGCAGTACCACTTCAGACCCATAAACTAAAGTGAAAGGGGTAGCCCCTGTAGGTATTCTGATACTTGTTCTGACACTGGTTTTGATACTTGGTTCTGATACTTGTTCTGATACTTGGTTCTGATACTTGTTCTGATACTTGTTCTGATACTTGGTTCTGATACTGGTTCTGATACTTGTTCTGATACTTGTTTTGATACTTGGTTTTTATACTTGGTTCTGATACTGGTTTTGATACTTGTTCTGATACTGGTTCTGATACTGGTTCTGATACTAGTTTTGATATTTGTTCTGATACTTGGTATACCTGATAGCATCTTTTTCCATTGCAAACTCCCAAGCAAGATTATATTGTGCAGTCCCAATGTCTAGCAAGGTGGAGGACAAGATGGATTAGCAAGCTGGTGGAAGAGATGGAAGACAAGAGAATGAATGGGAGAAATCCTCAAGGGAAAACTCTTCAAGAATACCCAAGCTAGGGAAAATAGGTCATGTAAAACACATTTGGACAAGGAATGAAAGACCAACATAGGATAAGTCACAAAAGTGTAATGCCAAAGAAGGAAAGGATGCAGTCCAAAGGAGTAGACATGTCAAGAGACTTCATAGCACTGTGTTTTACTCTTTCTTTCTTGTTATTAGATCAAGACCAAAGGAAAAAAAGATAGCGAAAGATTAGAATGAATGGAGGAAAATAAATATGAAGGCTAAAAAGGAAGGGAATGAAAGCAAGATCATCGTAAGATAGCTCACAAAATAGCCAAATGTTCATGTATAGATCAACATTGTCAAGATCAAAGAGAGAAGATGGAATGGATGAAATATGTAGAAGAACTACGCATAATGCCTGATTGCCAGGTTTTCATCATGGTACTTATCCAAGGCACCACAAGGGAGTGGTTTTCACCATAGGATGAATTTATTTCTCTTTAATTTTGCTACCAAGAAATTTTGCTACCAAGGCACCTGTTTCCAGGTTTCCACCAAGGCACATTTTTAATTTTTTTAATTTTTAATTTTTTTTAATTTTTTGGAAGAAGGCAAGCTTTTTAGATAGTGCTCCTTGAAAGGATAAACCATGATATACCAAGGATTCAAAATGATATGCTCAAAGATGCTGATAAGGAAAGGGAGATGGAAGAGAAAATGGAGGATAAGGTTTTATGTAAAGCGAGTGAGGTTGGAAGATAGGAGGAATATGCAAGTGAGGAAAAATGATAGAAGGTAGAAGGATAATGCATGGAAAGATTGTAAAAGGGTAGGTGGAAAGGAAAGCAAGATCAATGTCAACACATACCTTGAAGGGTGGTGAGAGGATGGAGGAATCATGAATGAAGGAATACGTGAAGGAATATGGTGAATGGATAGCAGAGGTTGTGGTTTAGGCGCATGGAATGGAGGGATGCTTTTGGAAGAAGATGAAGTGGAAGTCTTTGGAAGCTTGAATGTCAACTTCACTTGTTGCTCAACACCAGACTCTTTTAAGAGAGACTTTGAAATCCATATAGCTGTAGGCTTTTCATTTCTTTTTGGTAATTTGGAGAGAATATCTTCAATTATGAATTTTGGAACCCATACTTGTCTTGTAATTTTTTTCTTAGATATCTCTTTGGACTTTATGCTTCCATGTCTATTAGAGGAGACATGGTGATCTTTTTTTGATGGATTCTTGTATTGAACATTCAAGTTACTTCCAAAGAACTTGGGACTTGTGGAAGAAGAAGGAGGATATGACTGGTTTAGATGGGTGGGTGGATGAAAAAGATTTAGGGGTATGCATCTATGTTGATCTTGAGGAAAGATAGGAGATGGAGGGATGTAAGGACCGAAAATGGATGGCAAATTAGGAGAGTTAGGAGAGGAAAGTGAAGGGACATAAAGACCCAAGATGGAAGGAAGGCATGAAGCCCTTAGTAGTGGTGGAAGAGGTCCAAGGATGGAAGTGAAAGACACAAAAGGATAATCAATAAGTTCATCAGCATCTATATGACAACCAAGGATATCAGCATCTTTAGAGTGAGCATTAGAATTTTCAATAGAATCGTGGACATCTTGAATATGAGCACCTTCTTTGATAGGATTATTCAAAGCTTGCAAAGACTTAGGAAGAGTAGAAATTGGAAGCGAACATGGAGTGGTAGAATAAGAAGATGGAAGACTTTGATCTTGACAAGGATCTTTGGATAGCATAAGTGCATAATTTTTTTCTTGATTTTCAATAGACTTAACATCGGAAGTAACAACACCATTTTTACCAACCCTAATGGAAGTATCATATTTGGAAAGCGCAAGTGTAGTAAGGTTATTTTGATTGTCAATAAGCTCAACAGTGTAAGTAGTAGCTTGATCTTGCTTAGGAGAAGACTTAAGACATGGTGGAATGCATGAAAAAGGGTGTATAGGATCAAAAGAACCATGAGGCAGATAAGAGACATCGGAAAAAGGAGTGGATGACATGGAGGGTTCTTGATCTTGATCTTTCTTTATGTTATTTTCTTCATCATTTTTAGAGTCCTCTTGACATAGAGCCACTTCTAAGGGCAAGGAAGCATGTTGGGATTGTATGGAAGACTTTGGAAGAGATGGTGAAGGACTAGCTGAAGTAGGCATTATAGCATATGAAGGCTTAGGCTCTTTAGGTTTATCATTATTGAAAGTATTTGCAGCCAAGTGAAGGTTAGCTTGAGTTTCTTTAAGAGGTAGCCCTGGAGGATAACTATAGGGAACCACATGAAAAGTATGAGGGCTTGTGTCAGATGAATGTTCTGTGAAAGATTTGAAAGACTCGGAAGCTTTAGGAAATGTACGAGTATTGGAGGAAGTAGGGGATGGAAGGGAACCATCACAAGACAAAGGTCCAACATTAACATGATCTTTCTTGAGAGTGTAATCTTTATTTTCAGTAGGAGAGTCCTTAGAGGAGAGATCCTTGTAGTATTGATGTTTCAAGCTAGCACGATGCATTTTATAGTCCTCAGCAGTAGTAGATGGATCATAATCAAGGTATTGTCTACAAAAGCTATCAAAATCTCTTTCAAAATCAGAATCATATGGATCACCATCACGATCTATCCAATGTGACAACCCATTTGTAGTAAGTAGGAACACACGATGAGGAGGACTCTTAGGAATAAAGGTGTCATAGGTATCATTACATTGTCTGTTGTCATAGTCATCATAGTCTCCAAAGCTAGATGTGTCACTCTCCATGGAAGAGGTATCATAAGGGTTATCACGTTGCTCAAATTCTATCTAGGGGCATGGTGACATGTACAAGTCTTTATCAAATGGAAAAGAGGATAGAGATTCCATGGAGAACTCTTTAGATTCCTTTTCTTTCTTAAGATTGTTAAGTTCAACTTGCATAGCTTGCAACTACTTCATCATAGCAGTGATTAGAGCTTCTTTCTCATGTGTACTGATTCTTTGAGACATGTGTACTGATTCTCAATACCTACTGCTCTATTCTTGACATAGTGATTTGTTCGACAGATTTTGGAAATAGGCTGAAAAAGCTAAATATCTGGCAATTTTGACAATTTTCTGACAACTTTTTAAAAATTTTCCAAACGACACTCTGTAGACTCATACGATAGATGGGCAATAATGAAATGACACTTTGAGAAAAATTGTATGAATTTTGGGTAGCAATGAAACGATAGTTGAAAATCTCATACAACAGTTGCAAGATTTTGACTCCGAGAATTTGCTAGCATGAAAACTCGTATGACACTAGGTTTGCTATCATACGATAGATGGGTTGCAATGAAATGACACTTGATGGAAACTCATATGACTTTCTGACCTCCTGAGACAAATTTTGACTCTAGAAAAGAATTTGACTTCAGATTTTGCAAATTTTGAGTTTTCAGATTTGAATTATTTACAAATTTCAATGTCCAGATTTAAAGATTGTAATAGATTTGTCCATTTTCAATAACCAGATAGATAAACAAGCATGCAAAATAGCAAGCAAGTGATTTCAAGCATGTCTGAAAATAATGAACAAGGGAAAAAGCAACCTTGTGCATGAACAATCAAGTGACTTATTCATTCTAATCCTCAGAAGCGCTAATTGTGTATGTTCCAAAAATGTTTTGCAATAATGCACATATACCCTATAAAATGAAAATTTGGCCTCGCTAGGGTTTTTAGTAATGGTTTGACTCTGCAACTTTTATGATCCAAAGGGGTGAACTCCAATCCCGGTGCACCAGGGTTTTGACACAGTCCGATAACTTAATCTTCAGGAGCTACTAGGGAGATCTGACAACCCAACAATGAACCATACCCATGGAGATTTCTTCCACAAGGACATTTATATAGCGGCTGTCACTACCACGGTGAAAATGGCTATGACCGCTTGAGATTTTGTCAATGCAATTTTCCTTGTGAAGGGATTGTCCGCTACGGTTAAACCTCTCTAAAGATGACTCACAATAGTATACCACAAGGGGACTTGGCTCCAGATCTAAGGTTTTTGACACCTTTTCACTTTTAACCCAAACAAAGCAAGCAGATTAATCCGACATGCTAAGACAAAGTTTTGCTTCACCAAGGTCTATGATGCCAACTCCATGTGATCTATCAACCTCTCCGGGGAGAGAATGTATCAATCAATAAGAGAAGGTGCACTAACCAATTTTGATTCACCAAAACTTGTGATGTCAACCCCACGTGATCTATCAACCTCTCCTGGGAGAGAATGTATCAATCAATAAGAGAAGACACACTAACCAAGTTGAATGTGAAACGCACTAAGTATCCTCCCTACCTACAAGGATTCTATCATCAAAAAAGATTTCTCTAGGAATCCAATCTCTCAAGAATCACGAATAGTGTTCATAGGGCCTAATTACTATGTGAGCACAGATATATTCCTGAAAGAAAATCTACCAAAAGTACCCAAAAAGAAGAAAGAGGAACACTTAACGCTTAAAGTGAATATGAGATGAGTCCACAAGGTGGAACACTTAACACCTCACACAAGCTAAAAATGAGTCCCCAACTTAGAAAACAAGTGAGTTTCTAAAAGCACAAAAGGGCTGCCAAGTGGAACACTTAACGCTTCTGTCTTGTTGACCCCTCCCCTTTATGGCCCTGAGATTGCAACCACGGGGTGAAAATGAGGGGCCGATGAATTAGCGAGTCTAATAACCCAAGATAGCAATCAAGATCAATCACAAGTATCTAAGACTACTTAATGAATCCTAAAGGGGTCACAACCTAGTATCAATTATGCAAGTGTGTAAAACACAAGCATAAAAAGAATCACCCAAGCTAGACACACGAGATATTTATTTTAAGTCCCAAATCAAAATGTCATTAGATGAAGGAGAATACTTGGGATCCTTGCAATGTGCTTAGTAGATTTTACCTGATTTTTAGCAATTTTTGTTGAGCTTTACTATGCAAGCAAGCTACGAACTCTCCAACAAGCCAACAAGCAAACAAGATATGCAAGGTATATTCAACTTATGAAAACCCTAGGATTAGATCTAAAAATTAATTTTTAGGAGCAATAATAACTAGAAATTAATCCAAATGACAACTCATATCATGCATTGAATCATATGAAAAATAAGTGCATACCCATCACAAAATTTTAATTTTTTTGCACTGCATTTGACCTAGTCAACAAGATCTAATTTTTTTGATATGATTTTGGCCACAAAAATAGAAATTCAGAATAGAGACCCCTACTAAAAAATAGAGAGCTTTTGAAAAATGCAAAATTTTTAGAAAAATCTTTTCATTTGTGCCCTAGAGACCCATTTTTATCAAAATAGACCATTTTTTGTAAATTGACTATTTGAGCTATTATATTGTGTCTAAATTTAAAATACAAAGAATGGACCCCCTGTAGAATTTAAAGAGCTTTCTGAAAATATAAAAATTTCTTAAAAATATGCTGATTTGCATCAGATATTAATTTTTTCTAAAATTTCAAGAAAAAATTATTAAAAATTCAAAACATCTCATAAAATTCTAAATTTTTTACTGTAGCTTTCTTGATATGTCACCAACCTGAAAAAAAAATTTCAAACCAAAACTCTAAGCCCTTTGGGAGATAAAATTAAATATTTAAAACTTTAGGGTTTTAGCTCCCAAAAAAATCAAAACCAGCATGCAAAGGTGGGTTGCCCCACGATGGGTGCCAGAAATGTGTGTGTGAATTTTGTACCTGATCTGTAGACACAACACTTCAATAAAACATTAGAGGTTAGCTATAATCAAAATTATGCAAAATTGAAATCTAATTTAACCAAGCGATTTACTACCTTCTAGTAGGTGCTCGATTAATGTTCTCAGATTGTTATCGAGATCAGTGACCTAGACGACACCTAAATGAAGGATTTGAATGCAATTGATCTAGATATGAAATATGAATGCAATTAATCTATATTTTTTGGATTTTCTATGCAATGATATGAAAACTTGATATGGAATCTATGCTAATATGGAAAATTGATATGCTATGAATTGATCTAACAATGATATAAAAAAGAATCTAAATGAATGTTAAAAAAAAAAAATTGATCTCACAATGGCCTTGATTCGCAATAAGCTTTGATTCTCCAAATTCCAATTCTCCAAAATAGTTGTGCAATTCGTAGATGACTTTGGCAAAGTAAGCTTGCAAAATTATGAGATGATTTATGAAGAGCTAAAGCTTTGGTCTAATAGAAATTCAGGGCTTTGGAGGTGCATGAAAAAAAGCCATAAATCACTCAAATAACTCAGGTTGATTTTTGAGTTATTTTTAAATAAAGATAATTAAGTCACAAAAATCATGCAAAAGCACAGTTCAACTCAAATTAGAAGTTTAGATCAATTTTAAAACTCAAAAAGATGTTGAGTTTCAAAAAGCTAACTTGCATTGATTTTCCAATTTGAGTTTAACTGGTCCTTGAATGTGCACATGGATAATTATGATTTAATAAATAAATAAAGTGATTTATTCTCAACTTAACTGATTTTTGAAAAATAATTGATTTATAGGTTAATCAATCATTTAATCAAACTTTTATTCAAAAATAATATTATTAAAAATTGACAACTTGCTTTAATTAATTAAATAAGAATTTAATTAATTAATGATAAGAATTTTGATTTATTATCAAATTTAAATAATAATACTTAGGAATAAATAATTAAATTCAATTAAATAATTAAGTGGTAGTATTAAATCTAATTAATTAAATATTAAGAATATTTAATTAATCAAACTTTAGGATAAATGTGATTTATCGCCAAATAATCATTAAATTAAAGATAATTATGATGATTAGGAATATTGCTAGGAATATTCCCGATGCAGAATTTAAGATAATCAATTATGATTCGATGATATTTTAGATGTGCCTTAGATTAGGACTTTGATGTCGATTTCGTTTGAATTGTTGATATAGGAGATTAATGAACATATAGCCCATTTTTGGGGTATTACAACAATTACTTTTGATGCAATATTTGTGTGAAGAACAAAAACAAAATGGTGAATGAGTGTATTTGACAAAGATAAACATGACACATTTTGTTAGGTTGATTGGGTTGGCCCGATACCATTTACATGGCCTGGCTAGATATTAAACAATGAGCTCATGAACAATGTATGATGCCCTAGCTTGCATCTCGTGAGCCATCAAGATATTTCGTCATGAAATGATCATAAACGGGGAGTACCACATAGTGAATATCAACACCAAAACAAATAAAGAGAGATCAAATACTTCACACAATGCCTTGAAGGTAATAGAAATGATGCCCTAGCTCTCAAAGCTCACAGGTCTATTAGGAATAAATGCTAAAGTGTTTGGCATTCATTCTATAGCAATTGTTGTTGCATTCATGATTATGATTGTCATTGATGTCAACACAGTGATTTATCAAAGACTTGCAGAGAAGCGGACAAAGTTTAGATTAGCGCACGTGGGTTATTGCAGTTGGAGCTATGACATTGAGGATATACTCTTTGATATGTCATATGTCTATGGTTAAGAGTGCAGATAGCAATTCATTGATTCATGGAAGTTATGATCATTTTGGTGGAAGTAGTGTTCAGGCAATGTTCTTGAGTAGTGGTTTGTGGAAATCGGATGATATCTCCTAATCGAGATGGAATCTGGTTTTGTACAGTTAAAGGGAAGTTGAAGACACATTGATAGTGACATGGATGATAGCACAAAATTTGAGGTCATATAAGTGAAGATTTATTGTATTTGGAAGCTGACTATTTTATGTAATTTTGGTGTAGCGTGTGGAAAATTTTATTTTGTAATTTTATGCCAACTCATTTGTAATTATTTGAGTGTGGTATAAAGGAAGGAATCTATTTCCTTGTTGTAACGTAATCATTATGTAGTTGTATGAAGTTTTAATGTGAAAGTGTGTAATGGAAGCAGTAGTTGTGATGTTGTATGCATGAAGTGAAGAAAAGAGCTAAGTATGAAAGTGAATTTATGAAGGAAGACATGCGAAGTACAGAGATCTGAAATTGAGATCTGATGTAACAATTAGTGTGGTTTGGCACAATCAAAGAAGAGGTAACATATTATTCTATTGATTAATGCAAAGATTATTTGGACAGTGTGTTCAGTGATCTTACCCTGAAGTTGTTTGGGCAGTGGGTCCTTCTGTCTTTCATAACTCTTAACCAGGTTAGAATCTTTTAACAGGGATTCAAAATCTCTTAACAAGGATTCATATGTACTGAATGTATTTCATAAAAATCTTAACAGATTCCATCCTCTCACAAGTAATATTCATATTAGTGCATCTTTTGTGGGCATCATTCCCACCGGGGTTTACTCTTTGATCAAGAGGTTCCCTAGTCAACATATCTTGTGTCATTGTGTATGAATATCTTTTTATAGTTGGTAATTATATTACTTATATGGTTTAATTCTATTGAAGATGATAAAAGTTATAATTATCAAATAACTGATTCATCCCCCCCCCTCTTAGTTATCTTGGTGGACTTTACTTTCTAACAATTGGTATCAGAGCAGCAAGTCCTTGAAAGAGAAGTTTAATAGCTTAAGGAGATCCATGATGAATTTCAGGAAAGAAAGCCCTAAGTTTGATGGAGTAAATTTTGATAGCTGGAAAGAAAAGATGAAGACACACCTATTATGTTTAGGACCAAGTTATTGGTTGATTACAAAGAATAATAAGACTATCATTGAAGAGGACAATCTTGAAACATGTACTGAGGAAGAGAGAGATCTATTCATGTGTAACATACTTGCAAGAGAAGCACTTTTGACAGCACTACCGAAGAATGAGTATAGTCAGGTAAAATATTTGAAAAAATGTCATGAAATTTGGAATGCTTTACACTCTACTTTTGAAGGTGATGAACATGCAAAAAGAGTTAGATTACATAATTGGATATGTGCATTTGAAGATATAAGAATGTTGGAAGATGAATCTGTTAGAAGTTATATTGGTAGAATGTCAGAGATCATTTCAAGTATAAAATCTTGTGGAGGAACAAAGAAAAAGAATGAAGTGATATGGAAAATTCTGAGGACATTGACTCTTGTATTTAAGCAGATAACACAGATGATTGAACAAGTGATACCTTATACAACAAACTTTACAAGAGAGACTCTTCTTGGAAGATTGGAAGCAGCAGAAATGAACCTGAGATTATCAGGAGACTTACCTAGAATGGAGACAACATTTAGTTCTCTTAGTGTTCACCCTACTTTGTCAACAAGCATCAATGTGAGCAGAGATTATGCTAGTAGTAGTAGATCTAGAAATGAAGAAGACAAGAAGATTGAAGAAGGTATTGCCTTGCTTGTGAAAAGAGAACCAG
Source organism: Chamaecyparis obtusa (assembly GCA_027943335.1). Lineage (NCBI taxonomy): Eukaryota > Viridiplantae > Streptophyta > Pinopsida > Cupressales > Cupressaceae > Chamaecyparis > Chamaecyparis obtusa. The sequence continues at coordinate 190,070 of BSBK01000506.1, read as the reverse complement.
ACAATAAGAACATTTTTAAATGTTGGACTTGTCAAGAATATGGTCATTTTGCATCTAAATGTCCTAAGAGAGTAAAAAAGTACAAAAGCAATTTCAAACCTAGAAGATCTAAAGAATGTTATTATGCTAATGATGAAGATCTTGAAGCTAGTATAGAAATAACTTTAAGTGAAAGTGATACTGAAAATAATGATAACATAGGATTTGTAGCAATTAAAGAAGAAAATCCTGAAACTAATGTTAAGGAAGAAAAAGCTTTAGTTTCTCAAGTTGAAAAGAAAGCTGATTGGATTATAGATAGTGGTTATTCACATCATATGACTGGAGACATGAAAAAGTTCATAAAGTTGAATGAATATGATGGTGGAGTAGTTAGAGTTGGAAACAATGCACCTTGTTTGATCAAAGGTATAGGATCTATTACTCTTGATGGAAAGACTAATACTGATGATGTTTATTTTGTGGATGGAATGAAACATAATCTTTTGAGTGTTGGACAATTAGTTGATAAGGGATATCAAGTTTGGTTTACTAAAAAAACTTGTGTGATAAAGGACAAAGATGAAAATCTGATTAGAACTGGATCTAGAACTAGAGGTAATGTATTTCAGTTGAATCCTACTGAGATGACATGTTTGATTACAAAAATTGATGATAGTTGGTTATGGCATAGAAGGTTTTGTCATATAAACTTTGATAACATTGTGAAAGTAAGTACTACACTTGCCGTAAGAGATTTACCTAGAATTATGAAGCCTACTAACATGATTTGCAAAGAATGTGTAATGGCTAAATAGAAGAGAAGTTCTTTTCCTAGTAAGAAGTTTACATCTACAGAGAAGTTGGAGATTGTTCATGCAGATTTGAGCAGTCCTACCAGGACTAGAGGATTCTATGGAGAAAGGTATTTTATGATTCTTGTTGATGACTTTACAAGAATGATGTGGATTGCATTTCTTAAAGAAAAATCTAAAGCATTTGATAAGTTTAAGATTGTTAAGAATAAAGTTGAGAATGAATCTAGAATGAAGATTAAATGTTTAAGATCTGATAGAGGTGGAGAATTTGCTTCTAGAGAGTTTAACAACTTTTGTGAAGAAAATGGCATTAAAAGACAGTATTCAGCCCCTAGAACACCTGAACAAAATGGTATTGCAGAAAGAAGGAATAGATCAGTGACTGAAGCAGCAAGAGCTATGTTGTTTGAAAATAATTTGACAAAGATATTCTGGAGAGAAGCAGTAAACATAGCAGTATACACAATGAACAGAGTACAAATCAAAGCAGACACAAATAAGACACCTTATGAATTATGGTTTGGACATGCACCCTCAATTAAGTATTTTAGAATTTTTGGAAGCAAATGTTATATAAAGAGAGATGATGATATTGGAAAGTTTGATCCTAGAAGTGATGAAGGTATATTTCTTGGATATTCTTTGAAAAGAAAAGCATATAGATGTTTCAATAAAAGAACTAAGACTATTGTTGAGAGCGCAAATGTTAAAGTTGATGAAAAGTTCAAAATTCAGGAAAGAATGTTTGATTATGAATCTGATGAAGAAACTCATCCTAAGCCTAATACTGGAGCTACTGAATTGTTTTATAAAACTGATAGTGATTTGTTGAATGAAAGCCACAGTGAAGTTATTGAAGAACCTACATTTGAAGAGAGATCTGAGATAGTGACACCTAGCAAGAGTTTGTTAAAGAATCATCCTTTTGAACAGATTATTGGGAGCATCAAAAGAGGAGTTCTTACTCAAAATAAGGCACAAGAACAGTTATGTTTGATTTCTCAAATTGAACCTAAGACTACTAATGAAGCTTGTGAAGATAAAAGTTGGACTAATGCTATGAAAGAACTAGATCAGATTGAAAAGAACAAGACATGAGAATTGGTCCCTAGACCTAAAGACAAGAATGTTATTGGAACTAAATGGGTATTCAGAAACAAGATGAATGAACAAGGAGAAGTAGTGAGAAACAAAGCAAGATTGGTATGTAAGGGTTACTCACAATAAGAAGGAATTGACTATGAAGAAATCTTTGCACCTGTTGCAAGAATTGAAGCAGTAAGAATGTTTTTGGCATATGCAGCTTACAAAAAATTCAAAGTGTATCAGATGGATGTGAAGTCAACATTTCTAAATGGAGAATTGGAAGAAGAAGTCTACATTGAGCAGCCTAAAAGTTTTCCTTTAACTCAAGAAGGAGACATGGTATGTAAATTAAAGAAAGATTTATATGGACTTAAACAAGCACCTAGAACTTGGTATGCAAGACTGGATAAGTATTTGTTAAAGTTGGGATTTATAAAAGGTACAACTGAGAGAAATTTGTACACAAAAGAAATTGAAAATGGTTTGTTAGTTATAGTTATTTTTGTTGATGACATTATCTTTGGAGGAGAAGATGAAGCTAGTGACAAATTTGCTGATGAAATGAAGACTGAATTTGAAATGAGTATGATTGGTGAAATGAAATATTTTTTGAGATTACAGATAACACAAAATAATGATGGTATCTTTGTAAGTCAGACAAAGTACCTGAATAACTTGTTGAAAAGATTTGGAATGGAGGATTGTAAAATAGTTGGACCTATGGTGACCGGACATAAGTTATCTAGCACAGATGAGACTCTTACAATAGAACAGAAGAAATACAAATCTATGATTGGAGGATTGCAGTATTTGACTCATACAAGACTTGATATAGCACATTGAGTTGGAATTGTAGCAAGATTTCAAGCTGAACCTAGAGAATCACATTATGCAGTAGTAAAGAGGATATTGACATATTTAAGAGGTACAATGGACTATGGATTATGGTATGAAAATTTTGATGATTTTACCCTATGTGCATATACAAATGCTGATTGGGGAGGCAGTGTTGATGATAATAAAAGCACTAGTGGAGGAGCATTTTTATTTGGAGGAAGATTAGTTTCTTGGCTAAGCAAGAAGCAGAATTGTATCTCACAAAGCATAGCAGAAGAAGAATATGTAGTAGCAGCAAACAATTGTAACCAAATAATTTGGATGAAGCATATGCTGAAGGATATTGGAAAAAAATTTGTTGAACCTGCTATTATACATTGTGATAACACCAGTACAGTTAGTATGTCTAAGAATCCTGTATTACATTCTAAGACAAAGCATATAGAGATTAAGTATCATGTTGTAAGAGAGAAAGTTGCTGAAAAAGAAGTCAGACTTGAGTACATATGTACAAAGGAGCAGATAGCAGATATATTCACAAAGCCTTTGCCTAAGAATACATTTAAGTATCTAAGAGGTATGCTTGGGGTTATGCCCCAGCCTACTTTTGAGAAGTGATGTAGTTGGTTGCATCCATCCAGTGGTATATGAGCCTTATCTTTCTTCTGGACTGGATGTTGGTACTTCCTCTATGGGGGAGTATGTGTATCTGAGCTGAATCATGAGGACTCTAGTAAATGTATTTTTTTGAAAAGTGTCTTTTGACATTGAGTTGTTGTTGACTTAGTGATGAAATTTTTGTCATTGATGTGAATGGGGGAGAAGTATGCATGAAAAACAATATGAGACATTTGTTGGAGAGAATTGAACATGATAACAAAGAAAGATTTGATTGATTAAGAGGGTTTGAAGAAACAGTGTTGCAATATTGGATTTTTGGAACATTGGATGTTTTTCATCTATGTTTCCATCAATGCCAATGGGGGATATTGTTAGGAATGAATGCTAAAGTGTTTTTCAGCCATTCTGTAGCAGTTTTTGTTGCATTCATGACTATGATTGTCATTGATGTCAACACAGTGATTTACTGAAGACTTGCTGAGAAGAAAATAGAGTTTGGATTAGCGCACGTGGGTTATTGTAGTTGGAGCTATACGACATTAAGGATATACTCTTTGATATCTCATATGTCTATGGTTAAGAGCACAGACAGTAATTCATTGATTCATGGAATTTATGATCATTTTGGTGGAAGCAGTGTTCAGGTAGTGTTCAGGTAGTGTTCCTGAGTAGCGGTTTGTGGAAATCAGATGATATCTCCTAATCAGGATGGAATCTGGTTTTGCACAGTTAAAGGGAAGTTGAGACACATTGATAGTGATGTGGATGACAGCATAGACTTTGAGGTCGCATGAGTGAAGATTTATTGTATTTGGAAGCTGACAGTTTTATGTAATTTTGGTGTAGCGTGTGGAAACTTTTATTTTGTAATTGTATGCCGACTCATTTGTAATTATTTGAGTGTGGTATAAAGGAAAGAATGTATTTCCTTGTTTTAATGTAATCATTATGTAGTTGCATGAAGTTGTAATGTGAAAGTGTGTAATGGTAGCAATAGTTGTGATGTTGTATGCATGAAGTGAAGAAAAGAGCTAAGTATGAAAGTGAATTTGTGAAGGAAGACATGCGAAGTATAGAGATCTAAAATTGAGATCTGATGTAACAATGAGTGCGGTTTGGCATAGTCAGAGAAGAGGTAAAATATTATTCTATTGAGTAATGCAAAGATTATTTGGACAGTGTGTTCAGTGATCTTACCTGAAGTTGTTTGGGCAGTGGGTCCTTCTGTCTTCCATAACTCTTAACCGAGTTAGAATCTTTTAACAGGGATTCAAAATCTCCTAACAGGGATTCATATGTACTGAATATATTTCATAAAACTCCTAACAAAGTCCATCCTCTCACAAGGAATATTCATATTAGTGCATCTTTTGTGGGCATCATTCCCACCTGGGTTTACTCTTTGATCAAGAGGTTCCCTAGTCAACATATCTTGTGTCATTGTGTTATTGTGTATGAATATCTTTCTATGGTTGGTAATTATATTGCTTATATGGTTTAATGTTGTTGAAGATGATAAAAGTTTTAATTATCAGATAATTGATTCACCCCCCCCCTCTCAATTATCTTGGTGGACTTTACTTTCTAACAAGGTCATCAAGCGTTCCAAATGAAAAGATGTAAACAATGTCAGTATTAAACAGTGAACTCATGAACAATGTATCATGCCCTAGCTTGCAGCCCGTGAGCCATCAAGACATTTCCTCATGAAATGATCATAAACGGGGAGTACGCACATAGTGAATATCAATAGCAAAACAAATAAAGAGAGATCAAACACTTCACACAATGCCTTGAAGGTAATAGCAATGATGCCCTAGCTCTCAAAGCTCATAGGTCATCAAGCATTCCAAATGAAAAGATGTAAACAATGCCAGTATAAATAGTGAGCTCATGAACATGAGCTTATTGTTATTAGTTGAATTCTCATATCTCTTTTAAGTTCTTAGACTAAAATCTGCACTTCATTCTTAGATTAATTGCATCTTCATCTTAGATTAATTGCAATTTGTTCATATTTCAAGCTTTCAAAATCCTCCATCATAGTTTGGTCTTTTGGTTGTTGGCTCTCATTCTGAGAGTAATTCAAACACCCCAGCTAATTAGGAGGCAACAAGTCGAATTGATAAAATCTTGCGAATTGAGTAATTCATACTCATCTTCATGATTCGATGATCAAGCAATGACTATGTTATGTATATGGCTAGATTAGAGGTCATTTTTAGCTATAAACATTTTGGCACCCACTGTGGGGCAGAAAAAAAATTTCTGACCTCACTCTTGAAATTTTTCTAATAAGGAATTTGAACTCTATCGTGTGTTTGTACTTCACTGTGTACGAAATTTCATGTGAAATTTCAGAGCATGCCACGTGAAGTTTTTCTCCCAGTAGCATTCTATCGCGTGAAGAAAAACTTTCTCACGCAGGTCCTTGTATTTTCTCGCGTTCAATGTAGTACTTACTCGCGTGAAATTTTCTGATCAGTCATTAAATTTTCCAGATTCTACAATTTACTATTATTTTTTCCTGACATTTACTTTCTGCTGTTGATTTCATATTTTGATTTCGGTTACAGCGTAACAGTGGTCTACAGGTCACTTGTCAAAGATCATAAAAACTTTCTAACAATTTTCTTGCAGGACGGTTGTCGAAGACATTCTAAAAATGTTGTGCTTGTTTATTATTTTTCATTCACATAGTATAACTAGGGCCCCGTTAAAATTTCTTAAGGGTCTTGATAGTGAGCTAGGGTAATAGGCTCTTCATTATATGGAAGTGATGCCCATGGATGAATCCAAGACCTAGATCTTACTAATATGAGAGATACCTGGGGAAGCGGGGAAAGGTAGTGAATCTTTAGCACATCTACTTGTTAGGGATTATGCTCTTCTCTCTTTGAGAGAACCAGAAACCTTAAATCTTGTGGATTTGGTGGAGTGAAACTAGCTCAGTGATTAATATGCTTGATGTGTTTAGGTAAGGTGAAGAGGTAGATAAGTATGCTCTTCTCTCTTTGAGAGAATCAAAAAATCTGACCCTCGAATCCAAGCCAAGTTGTGTCACCTTTAGAGGGCCTGCCAGAAGTTGAACCTCCGAGAATGACCCAAGTGAGTACACACCTATTGCCGATGATTCCACCTCACTATAATAAAGAATGCTTTGTTGAGTCTAAAGACTCCAAAGCCATGTTAAATTCCTTCTCTTGATTTTGACTATCATCTTGAGAAGGCCTTGTCTATTGTACTGAGAGGCGCCGCTCCTAGCCCTTCTTGCAGGGGTTAATGACTTTCAAGTGTTGGTGTGGCTATGAGGCCCTAACCCTATATCAGGGGAACCAAAGGTTAGTGTGAATGGAAGCCCACTAAAAACTTTCCCTAGTTAGTTTCCTACCCAGATCACCTCCAAAAGGAGACATAATCTTTGTGCAGGGAGGGGGAAGAATCTCTCCCATAGATTCTCACTATAGGCATGCACCTAGACATTTGAAGGTGGTATATGACACTGGCCCCTACTTCAAGGGTAACCTTTGAACATATATTATTGAGTCCTTGGAAACACCAAAAACATGGGCACCCTCTAGGGGGTGACATGGTTGTTGATTAAACCGCCCTTCAACCTGTCCAGAAATTGGAAATTTTGTCAAAGAACAGTTCAGGTTGTCTTAGAACTTGAATTTTTACCTTGAAAACTATGTTGAACTATCAAACCTTGGATTTTTCCTATGCAAAATTTCACTCTTCAGAAAAATTTCCTTGCGCAATATTTCATTCTCTCGCACGAAGTTTGGCATCTTTCACGCGGCCCAACACTTTCTCATGTGAACCTGTACCCAGATTTCAAAAATAGCGAGCTTATTCCCATTTACTAGTCAACTTTTTATCTAATCTGATTTTTGTCTGAGATATGTTTTCCTATTCTCCTGTCGTCCACTTGTTAGAAAGTAAAGACCACCAAGATAACTGAGAGGGGGGGGGGGTGAATCAGTTATCTAATAATTAAACCATTTATCAACATTAACTTCAATATCAACTTCAACATCTTTAAACCATATAATTAATGCAGTAACCAACCATAGAAAGATAATCATACACAATGACACAATAACACAAGATATGTTAACTAGGGAACCTCTTGATCAAAGAGTAAACCCCGGTGGGAATGATGCCCACAAAATGATGCACTAATATGAAAGTTCCTTGTTAGAGGATGGACCCTGTTAGGAGTCTTATGAAATACATTCAATACATATGAATCTCTGTTAGGAGATTTTGAATCCCTGTTAAAAGATTCTAACCCTGTTAGGAGTTATGGAAGACAAAAGGACCTACTGCCTAAACAGCTTCAAGACAAGATCTCTAAACTCACTGTCCAACAGATCTTAGGATTATTCAATAGAATAATATGAAATATGTTACCTCCTTCACACTATGCCAAAGCCGCACTCTCTGCTACACAAGATCAAAAATCCAGATCTTTGTACTTCACAAGTCTTCCTTCATCATTGAATTAGCTCTTTTCTTCACTTCATGCATACATTCACATCACAACTTTCACAACTTCATATTACAACTTGTTAGTGTTCGAAAACTCTTATGCTCTAACAGGCTGCCAATATACCCTCAGAGGATTTTAGGAATGGTTAGCTCCAAAATAGAATGATATCTTAAGGTAACTGGACCAACTATAGGGACAAGACTGCCCTCTTCTGCTTCTGGCTTTGCAAAACCAAGGTGGGTACACCTAACCCAGCATAAAATATACTTCACACACTGAGGACTGGGTTCATATAGCAGATGACTAGATAGTAAGAGGGTACTAAATGATAACCATAGATTCATTGACACCTCTACTATGCAAGATAAAATGGTCTTGTGAAGGGTATTACTAGAAATGGTATTGATGTAAAGAGATGCAGGAAATAGCCAAAACCCATCAAACATTGGACTCAACTGAATATACTAATCCTTGATCAGTGCCATTATCCATTGGGAAAATCATCAAATGAAAATATAGAAGCATGAACCAACTACTATCAAAGATTCAAAACCATAAATACAACTATCCCAGCCCACCCACTGCTTATAAGATCCTTCTGTAGACAACCAAAATGAATCTATGCCCTATCTGAAGTATATTTCACTTGATCCTAGATCAAGAACTAAAGACTAGAATAAATGCAGAGGCAACCCAATGCAATGGATCAAAAAATCCAAAACTCACAAGACTGACACCAAGGAGAGACATGAAAGCATGAGAGTAATTGTATTAAGTTTGATGAATCATGTACATGTCTATACCAGAAATGAGACAACCACTTCAATAACCCGCAAAAGATGTCCAGAAACTCTATTCAGCCTCCTACAATGTGACAAAGTTCCCTACTTCCCACTGGAACCAAAATAGAATGGAACCCTGAACAAGTCAAAAAATTGACCCTTTATACCACTAGCTGCCATGGGAACCCAAAATGGGTTGCAACAAGCTATAGACAGCTAGGGCATAGCCTTCACCCACCACATCAAGAAACGGCCAGAAATCCATAAATTTTGGTACCCACTGCCACTGCAAATCCAAATTTGAAATCAAACAGTCACATGCAATGTGTAGGCTTCAAGCTTCATGACCATTTGCCCCTAATCGCGCAATTGCGCAGTCACATCTCACCACCATAGGAAATGGGCCTCAATTCATGCTTGGTCGCATGATTGCATAACCTGAAAATGGGTTATGCAAACATGCGACACCATTTACCTTTACCGTCGATGCTTTCGCTTGCCATAAAATAGCTTGTCACATGTTTGCAAGCCAGAAAACTGGCTCACGCGAACATATGACAAACCGCTACCATGCACCCCGTCGGCCATCAAAACACCATCGAGATACCCAAGCTCGGGCCTGCGTTCAAATCCACCTTCCCACCAGCATGGTCCAATCGAAAACTGCCACGACACCACCACACGGAGCCCACCAAATAGCTACAAATGGGCCCAAGGACACGTGGCACCTTGTCGCATGATCGCATAGCCTAGGAATGGGCTATGCGAACATGCGACCACCCGCAGACTGCAGCCACCATAACCAAAAATGTCAGTTGCATGATCACATAGCCTATTCAAAAGGCTATGCAAACATGCGACTGACCGCCAGCAAACTGTCGCCGCTACCACCAACCGCGTGGAGTGAACACCACCACCCGTCAGCCAATAGAACACCGCCACCGCATTCGGGTGATGCCCATCACTTGCGACCGAGCCCCTAGGACATGTGGCAAGCGGTCACATGATCACATAGCCAAAAACTAGGCTATGCGACCATGCGACAGCCAATCATAGGCTGCCACAACACCACCTCCGCCAGCAGGCCCAAAGCGAACAAACCATCGGCACCAAATCAGACGGTGGGCGCATGATCGCATGGGTAAGGAATATTCCATGCGATCATACGCTGACCATAGATCTTCGATCTCTGACACTAGGCCCCGCTAACAAGTCACTGCCACATGGACCAATTGGACATTAGCCTTACCTTTTAGATGATCAAACGGTTGTCGCAAAAGCGCATAGCCTTAACACATCCTTCGCACTTTAATGACAAATGTTGATCTTCTGACACGTCAGGACCCTCTGCCCAATCTGAAAACTAGGTCCCACCATACATCACACTTGTGCACATAGAAAAGTAAACCGCCAAGCAGCCTTACAGAATTGGGACCCACACGGATAGGTGGCAAGCGATCGCATGTCAGAAAATTTTGACATGCGGCCATGCGACAACCAATAGGGAAGAAGCTGGACCCACCACACGGTTGGACATGCGCAGTTAAGACAAAGTTGAAAACACAAAATTTTTAGCACCAAAAGGCAAGTGCACCAAGCTAGAAGGCAAAGGTCGAAAACAACGTAGGTTTTTGACAAAAGATCAAAAACACACAGGAATAACGACAGACCTAAAGGTAACAGAGAAGCCGAAAACAACATAGGTTTTTGAAAACATCACAGGTTTTTGACACTATGGTAGAATTTTTTAAGTTTTCTCCCGCGAACCTTAGAAAATGAAAATCTTTCTGGGTTTTGCAAAGTAGGAGACCCGACATGGGTAGAAGCAAGGCGACAACACTGAAAAGCACGGGGTAGGAAACTTTAACAAAATCATGTAGGGGAGAGGCCAATCTCATGAGATTTTGCAATGATTGGAAAATAGACTAACACAACTCTTACAATCCTCTCATAACAAGGAAAACATTCCTTCCTTTATACCACACTCAAATAATTACAAATGAGTCGGCATGCAAATACAAAATAATAATTTCAACACGCTACATCAAAATTACATAAAACTGTCAGCTTCCAAATATAATAACTTTCCAATCGTGTGACCTCAAAGTTTGTGCTGTGAACCACGTCACCACCAATGAGTCTCAAACTTCCCTTTAACTGTGTAGAATCAGATTCCATCCCAGTTAGGAGATATCCTCCAATTACCAAAAATCGCTACATAGGAATACTGCCAGAATACTACTTCCACCAAAATGCTTATAACTTTCATGAATAAATGAATTTCTTTTTGTGCTCTTAACCATAGGCTAATAACACAACAAATAACATACCATCAACTACACATAACTCAATCTGCAATATAACATGTGTGCAAAACAAAACTGTGCCTGCTATTCTGCTAAACTCCAGAATATCACTGTGTTGACATCAATGACAATCATAGTCATGAATGCAACAACCACTGCTACAGAATGACTGCCAAAGGCTTCAACATTCATTCCTAACAATCTCCCCCATTGGCATTGATGGAAACATAGATGAAAAACATCCAATGTTCCAAAAATCCAATCACTTCTGCTCATCATCAATCAAATCTTGCTTCGTTATCCTATTCAATCTCTCCAACAAATGTAGTTCCTCAATGTTTTTCATGATTCTCTCCCCCATTGACATCAATGACAGAAATTCTATCACTATGTCAAACAATAGCTCAATGTCAAAAGACACTATTTAGAAAATACATTCACAAGAGTCCTCAATGACTCAGCTCAAATACACATACTGCCCCATAGAGGAAGTACCAACATCCAATCTAGAAAATAGATAGGTCCATAAACCACAGGATGGGTGCAACCAACTACATCATTACTCAAAAGTAGGTTGGGGCATAACCCCAAGCATACCTCTCAGATACTCAAATGTATCCTTAGGCAAAGGCTTAGTAAATATATCTGCTATCTGCTCCTTTGTGCTTATGTACTCCAGTCTGACTTCTTTATCTGCAACTTTCTCTCTTACAACATGATACTTGATCTCTATATGCTTTGTTTTAGAATGTAAAACCGGATTCTTAGACATACTAACTGTACTTGTATTGTCACAATATATGACAATAGGCTCATCAAACTTGATTCCAATGTCCATCAACATCTGCTTCATCCAAAATGTCTTTGTCAAATCACCTTCAAATAACATAGCTCTAGCTGCTTCAGTCATTGATGTGTTCCTTCTTTCTGCAATACCATTTTGTTCAGGTGTTCTAGGGGCTGATAACTATCTCTTAATACCATTTACTTCACAAAAAGTGTTAAACTCTTTAGATGTAAATTCTCCACTATCGGATCTCAAACATTTAATCCTCATTCCTGATTCATTCTCAACTTTATTCTTCATGACCTTAAACTTATCAAATGCTTCATATTTTTCTTTCAAAAATGCAATCCACATCATTCTTGTAAAATCATCAACAAGAATCATAAAATACCTTTCTCCATAGAATCCTCTAGTTCTAGTAGGACCGCTCAAGTCTATATGAACAATCTCCAACTTTTCTGTAGATGTGAACTTCTTGCTAGGAAATGAACTCCTTTTCTGCTTAGACATCACACATTCCTTGCAAATCATGTTAGTAGGCTTCATAATCTTAGGTAAATCTCTTACTGCAAATGTAGAACTTACTTTCACAATATTATCAAATTTTATATGAAAAAACCTTCTATGCCATAACCAACTGTCATCAATCTTAGTCATCAAGCATGTCATATCAGTAGGATTCAACTGAAATACATTACCTCTGGTTCTAGATCCAGTTCTAATTAGATTTCCATCTTTATCCTTAATCACACAAGTTTTCTCAGTAAACCAAGCTTGATATCCCTTATCCACTAATTGTCCAACACTCAAAAGATTATGTTTCAATCCATCAACAAAGTAAACATCATTAGTATTAGTCTTTTCATCAAGAGTAATAGATCCTATACCTTTAATCAAACAAGGTGCATTGTTACCAACTCTAACAACTCCTCCATCATAATTGTTCAACTTTATGAATTTTCCTTTATCACTAGTCATATGATGTGAACAACCACTATCTATAATCCAATCAGCTTTCTTTTCAACTTGGGAAACTAAGGCTTTTTCTTCTTTAATATCAAATTCAAAATTTTCTTCCTTAATTGCTACAAATCCTATGTCATCAAAGTTATCATTATCACTGTCACTCAAATGTCTTTCAATTCTTGCTTCAATTTCTTCATCATTTGTATAATAAAATTCTTTAGATCTTCTAGGCTTAAAATTGTTTCTATACTTCTTAACTCTGTTAGGACACTTAGATGCAAAATGACCATATTCTTGACATGTCCAACATTTAAAGATTTTCTTACCATCTAGTTCTCTTTTCACAAGCAAGGCAATACCTTCTTCAATCTTCTTATCTTCATTAGATTTGGATCTGCTACTGCTAGCATAATCTCCATTCACACTTGTACTTCTAGACAAAGTAGGTCTAATGCTAAGAGCACTGAATGTTGTCTCCACTCTAGGTAGTTCTCCTGATAATCTCAAATTCATCTCTGTTGCTTCCAATCTTCCAAGAAGAGTCTCTCTTGAAAAGTTTGGTGTACAAGGTATCACTTGTTCAATCATTTGTGTAGTCTTCCTGAATACTAGTGTCAATGTTCTCAAAATCTTCCATATTACTTCATTCTCTATCTTTTCACCTCCACAAGACTTTATTCCTACAACAATTTCTGACATCCTACCAATATAGCTTCTAACAGATTAATCTTCCATCATTCTTATGTCTTCAAATGCACAAATCCAATTATGTAACCTAACTTTCTTTGCATGTTCATCACCTTCAAAAGTAGAATGTAAAGCTTTCCAAATATCGTGAGATTTAGTTTAACCTTTTACCTGACTGTATTCATTCTTTGGAAGTGCTGATAAAAGTGCTTCTCTTGCAAGTATGTTACACATAAATAGATCTACCTCATCTTTAGAACTTGTTTCAAGATTGTCTTCTTCAATTATAGTCCTTTCATTCTTTGTAATCAACCAATAACTTGGTCCTAAGCACAAGAGATGTGTCTTCATCTTTTCTTTCTAGCTATCAAAATTTACTCCATCAAACTTAGGGCTTTCTTTCCTAAAATTCTCCATAGATCTCCTTAAGTTGTTAAACTTCTCTTTCAAGGACCTATCACTCTGATACCAATTGTTAGAAAGTAAAGACCACCAAGATAACTGAGAGGGGGGGGGGGGGTGAATCAGTTATCTGATAATTAAACCATTTATCAACATTAACTTCAATATCAACTTCAACAGCTTTAAACCATATAATTAATGCAGTAACCAACCATAGAAAGATAATCATACATAATAATACAATAACACAAGATATGTTAACTAGGGAACCTCTTGATTAAAGAGTAAACCCCAATGGGAATGATGCACTAATATGAAAGTTCCTTGTTAGAGGATGGACCCTGTTAGGAGTCTTATGAAATACATTCAGTACATATGAATCTCTGTTAGGAGATTTTGAATCCCTGTTAAAAGATTCTAACCCTGTTAGGAGTTATGGAAGACAGAAGGACCCAATGCCCAAACAACTTCAAGGCAAGATCTCTGAACTCACTATCCAACAGATCTTAGGATTATTCAATAGAATAATATGAAATATGTTACCTCCTTCACACTGTGCCAAAACTACACTCTCTACTACACAAGATCAGAAATCCAGATCTCTATACTTCGCAAGTCTTCCTTCATCACTGAATTAGCTCTTTTCTTCACTTCATGCATACATTCGCATCACAAATTTCACAACTTCATATTACAACTCTTACAATCCTCTCATAACAAGGAAAACATTCCTTCCTTTATACCACACTCAAATAATTACAAATGAGTCGCTATGCAAATACAAAATAATAATTTCAACATGCTACGTCAAAATTACATAAAATTGTCAGCTTCGAGATACAATAACTTTCCAATCGTGTGACCCCAAAGTTTGTGCTATGAACCACATCACCACCAATGAGTCTCAAACTTCCCTTTAACTATGTAGAATCAGATTCCATCTCGGTTAGGAGACATCCTCCGATTACCAAAAACCGCTACACAGGAATACTGCCAGAATACTGCTTCCACCAAAATGCTTATAACTTTCATGAATAAATAAATTTCTTTTTGTGCTCTTAACCATAGGCTAATAACACAACAAAGAACATACCATCAACTGCGCATAACTCAATCTACAATATAACATGTGTGCAAAACAAAATTGTGCCTGCTATTCTGCTAAACTCCAAAATATCACTGTGTTGACATTAATGACAATCATAGTCATGAATGCAACAACCACTGCTACAAAATGACTGCCAAAGGCTTCAGCATTCATTCCTAACACCACTATCTAAAACTGAGTGTCTTGAGCTGTGAACCAATTGATTTTACTTGAACTCACATTTGTCTCCTTGTTATTTGTCTCATCTTTTGTGCTTTTGTACCTCGTGTCACGATAGTCTTATCTTGGCTATTCTAGCCATTCTCTTGACAATTTGTGCCAGGTGCATCTCACATCTTGGTTGTTCTAGCCTTTATCTCCTTTTCATTATTCCTAGAGATGGAGTTTTAGCATTATCCCAAGTCCTCTCTCAATACTTAAATCTTCATCTATGACTGTTACAACTAGAAGTGGAAACACTTACCCCATTCATGGTACTAGACAAGGTAGAGGTAGATCTCATAATCAGGAAACAAGTTGTCCCAAACCTGTTGTGCAATCTGAATATTGGGAGGGATCCTCAAGTTCTTCATTGAGTACTTTTAAAGATAGCCCGTCTCAATTATCACCTCCAGTGTTCCAAGAGTGTTTTAATCTGTTGTTTCAAGCACAACCTAGTTTCTCATTTCAAGAATAGGACAACTCATTCTTCCAAAACAACTCATTGTTTCATAACTTTGGAAGACCACTTCCTCAAACTAGTCCTATTATTGAATCTATCGATCTTGCTAAAGATAGCGACTCATTTGAACCTGTCGATCCTCTTGATCCTATTCATGCACCAAAAGTTACCTTAGTTGCGCCCTTTCGACATCATTCACATCAGTTTACTAAGTCTTCATTTGTTGCACAATCCTACGTTGACAAGATGGGAGATGCATTCAACTTCCAACCAGGAAAATACAGCCAAACTTATGATCAATCTCAAAACAACTAGCATCATGGTCAATCTTCCAATGACCAATGTCATGCTCAACCTCAAAATGACCAACATTATGATCAATCCCAAAATGTTCAAAATCAGCACCAAACTCAAAACAAACCTCAAGGCAGTCAACAAGTGTATCACTATCATCCTCCTCCTTATGATCAAAATCAAGATCAAGTCCCAAGCATTTATGAGATTCTTGGCAATGATGGTGATGACACAATAACTCAAAATGACATAGATGCTACAAAATCAAACAAGGGTCTTATCAAGATGATGGAGATCCTCCTTCTAGAGGAGAAGGAAAAATACTTTCTTGAGCTGGCCAAACAAGGGGCCAAGTTACCCCCAAACTATCAAGTTGAAATACTTGTGGCCAAAGAAGAAGAAACTGAGACCGCTAAGTTGCAAAAGATGGTCCGAGACATGCAAGATCAGATTAGCCAACTTGCAAAGAACAAGGATAAACCTACACAACAATTCACAATGGAAAGCATTTGTCCTTTCCCCTTTGATAGGAGTCTTCACATGCCACCTTTTCCCAAAGGTGTAGAGTTGCTTAAATATGACAAATACTTGGGTGCTATTGATCTCCAAGACCACTTGAGAGAGTTTGGCACTCTATTTATGGAATTCATGCATGACCAGACATACCTTATGTGTCTATTCCTCATAGCTTGGGTGGACCAGCTATGGAGTGGTTTTCTCGATTGCCCACTGGCATTAAGACTTTTGATGAAATGGCTAATCTATGTCTCCAACATTACTCACATAATATTCAGCATCTAGTCAACATCCGAGATCTTTTCAATTTGAAACAACGACAAGGGGAATCTTTCCTAACATTTCTCCAAAGGTGGAGACAACTATGTACAAGGTGTCCTCAAAAGCTACCAGAGTCTGAAAGGCTCAATATCTTTTTGGACAATTTAGTCCTAGATTTTGGATACCAAGTGCAATTACAAGGTCCCTTAACCTTTGATAGCATGATTAAACAAGATGTGAGGATAGAGGCATTTATGTTTAAGAAAGGGGAGTTAACTTTGAATAAGGACAACAAACAAGGATTTTCCTCGAACAAGGACAAAGGAAAGGCTGTTAACAAAAACATAGATGTTGTAAATGATGGAGTGGTTGACAATGTCACCGTGAAGCTTGCTAAGTCTATTTTCAATCTCTCTTCTAGCATACAGGCGATCAAAGCTACTGAAAATCCTATGATGGAAAATCAGCAACCTTCAATATTTTCTAGAAACAAACCTTGGGCCTCTTGACCCAAGTGCGAATTCACTTCCTTGGGAGAGCCTCTTGATGTGGTCTATAAAAATCTTGTGCAGAATTAGATTCTTGCTCCTTTGGAAAAATGTCCCTATGACCCGCAACCACGACCTCATTGGTGGAATGACAATGCATACTGTGACTATCACCAAAACATTGGTCATAAGACTTCTAATTGTCTCCAGTTGAAACATAACGTTCAAGATCTAATTGACAACAGTGACATTGTTGTGGACAACCATAAAAAAAAATTAGATCATCGGGCATTTAAGGATCCCTTTCCTCCTCATGAGAAAAGTGAGTCTTCCACAGCTAAGAATACCAACGCCAAGGTTAACTATACATATACTACCAGTGATAATGTCATCAACATGATTGAACCTATTAGAGTTGAGTATTGTGATGTGATCACTTTCAAGGGGAGTGGCAATGCTCCTAAACCTAAGACTCCTTTCATCTTGCATAGCTCCATGTCTCATTCGTCTGAATCTGAAAAAACTCAGGATTGCACCAATGTTGTTACTTGATCACGTGGAAGGATTGTTTTGAAAGGTCCCGATCCTCCTGTATCTGCTCTGAAACAAACTGTGGATAAGACTCTTGACGGTCCTACCAACAAAACCTTGAAATTGATTCCTACACCTAGCACTGCTAGTTATAGCATCTTAGATCAGCTCCAGAGAACCAACACTCAGATTACCATTTTTGAGTTGTTGAAGATCTTTCCTGCTCACAAGAAGATTCTGGATAAAGTCCTCACTGAGGCAAACGTCCCCAAAGATCTTGATGTCAACTAGTTCCAATCTATGGTGGGTCATTTGACCTCACCTCATTATTTTTCCTTCTCCGAAGAAGATGATCACTCTCTGATCCATCTACATAACGCTCCCTTGCATATAGAATTCATGATAGGCCCTAAGCGTGTTCATCGAGTGCTCAGAGACAATGGTGTTGGCCTCAATATTTGTTCTTCTAAGTTGCTTATCCAGCTAGGTTATGATGAGGATTGTATAGATTCCCACAAGAAGATTACTATCAAAGCTTATGATGAAGAGGAATGCAAATCCCAAGGTTTAGTTGTGATGTCAATCCAAGTTGGCCTTGTTGAGAGAGATGTAACTTTTCAAGTTCTAGACATTCCTCTTGCCTACAACATTTTGTTAGGTAGACCATGGATTCATGAGATGTAGGTTGTTCCATCTACATACCATCAATGCATTAAGTTTCCATTCCATGGAGTGGAAGTCACTGTGCCTGCTAATACCAACTACTTTTCAACACACTCACATAGTCCGTAGATAGCTTTTTCCTAGCTAATAGAGAGTCTACTAAGTTCTATGATGCCAAGCTCAAAGAAATGGAACAGACTCTAAAACTTAAGGATACAGGAATGGGAGAATATCGAATTGAACCTATGTTATCACTATCTTCTCTCCCTCCATCTCCATGTTCTTATGGGAGACCTTCTGAGAGTAAAAAACCTTCTGATGGCTGTCCTAAAATGGTCTATGATGGCACCTTTGTACGAGCCTCTACACCTTTAGAAGATGAGGATGAAGAAAGAGCTATCACAACTTGGCTCTATAAAGGGAAAGAAACATCTGAAACAACTACTCCATCTCCAGACTTAGAACAAGAACGATACAGTGAGGCCTTCAAGATCATGAAGTGCTTTGGCTACAAAGGGAGTGGTCCTATAGGAATGAATGGAAATGGTTTGCTGAAACCCATTGAAGCTATAGGTCACCACACAAAGGATACTACTGGCTTAGGCTTTAAAAAGATCCCCTTTCATTTAGGGATAAACAAATTTGTGCCTGAACCTGAACCTAAATTTGAAGATACACTCCAGAGGTAAATCCAGAGACCAACTCTGATGAGGATACTTTCCCATATCCTATTCCTCCAGAACTTGCTACACTCTTTGCAGAACCATATGAGCCTATCATACATGTCCATCTGGTAGAGACTGATACTAAATCTGATGACACCACTTCAGTGCATCAATTTACATATGATCAATAGAAGGAAACTCTAACTGACAATTCTAGTTTTCAGTGTGAACCATATGTACCACCACATTTTCAAAATCAGTTTGAACAAGAACAACTTCACAAAGATGTCAATACCACAAGAGATGGGAATGAGTCTGATGGTACCACTAGTGCTAATGGAATTCCCACATCAAGTATTGACTCACATGAGTATGAGTTTGACTCTTTGTCTAATGCTACTTATAATAAAGATATAGATATGGTGCATACATTTGAAAACCCTCTCGAAGTAGGTGAAGGGTCTAGTGTTAGGACGCATAAATTAGACTCCATCAGTGTTAACTTGTCCTCTACTTTTGACATGGGGTCTCATAGGGATTTGAACGCTCCTTTGGATGAGATCACTCCAGGTCTTGACTTGCTCATCCATGCTTTTGATGATTATACTGTGAACGCAATTGAACCAGCCAATACTTCTCTCTCACTCAAAAATCCTGAGTTGATAAACTAGAACTCCCCCTCCTCATCCAATGAAGTCCTAACATTCTAGAATGATTACACTCTAGCCTGTTACCTCCATGCTATTGAACCTATAATGTCCTGCACCAATGAAGGTAGTGTCAGCATGATAGAGCCAGATATCAAGTATCTTAGTCAAAAAAATAAAAGAAGAAAAAATAGATGCTCTGATGGTGAAAACCACATTGTGGCAGTATCCGAGCCAAAAATAGTAAAAATAAAAGACGTATCCGAGGGTGAAAACCTCTCTGAGGTGCCCAAGGATGAGATACTTGATACACTCCCAAGCCACTTTTAAGAGAGATCATCAGTATTGATTGAGCTGACACAACTAGTGAATTTGGGTACAAAGGCTGCTCCACAAATTATTCATCTAGCATAGTCATTATTTGCAAAAGAAAAGGAAGAGGTCACTAGCTTCTTTTAAAGAAAGAAAATAAACTTTTCATGGACTTACTCTGATATGCCTGGATTGGACCCCAATCTAATCATGCACCATCTGTCCATTGCACCAAGTATTAAACCTATCAAACAGAAGCTTCGAAAGATGCATCCACGCGTGGCACTTTTAGTCAAAGCAGAGCTAGAAAAGCTTCTTAAGGCTGGTTTCATAAGGACTATTGACTATGCAGAGTGGATTTCAAATATTGTTCCAGTCACCAAACGTGATAAATCCATTCATGTGTGCACAAACTTTCAGGATCTAAATAAGGCATGTCCAAAAGATGACTTCCCATTGCCCAATATTGACATGATAGTTGATATGACAACATGCTATGAAATGTATTCCTTGATGGATGGCTTTTCTAGCTATAATCAAATAAAAATTGCACCAGAAGATCAAGAAAAGACCACTTTCACATGTGCTTAGAGAACCTTTTTATAGAATGTCATGCCCTTTGGGCTTAAGAATGCTAGAGGAACATATCAGAGAGTTGTCACTACCATTTCCATGATATGATGCATAAAACAATGGAAGATTATGTGGATGACACTTTGGCCAAAAGCATGTAGCAAAAAACTCAACTTACAGATTTGGGTCCCATACTTGACCACATGGAACAATTTAGTCTCAGACTTAATCCCAAAAAATGTGCATTCGGTGTCACTTCTGGGAAACTCTTGGGTTACTTCATTTCAGCTAAAGGCATAGAGGTTAATCCTGAGAAAGTTCAAGCTATTATGGAAATGCCTCCACCTAAGAACATCGGTCAAATGAGAGGACTTCAGTGAAGGCTACAATCTATTTGGTGCTTCATTTCATAGTTGGCTGATAAGTCACAACCATTCACTAAAACTTTGCATAAGGGTGTGACTTATGAATGGAATGAAGAATGTGACAAGGGACTCACTCAAATTAAATACTATCTTGCTAATCCACCTATATTGATGCCCCCTATTCATGGGAAGCCACTCATACTATACATCTTGGCCACAAAAACATCTTTGGGTACTCTCCTAGCTCAAGAAGATCAGAACAACAAAGAGAGAGCCATTTATTATATCATCAGAACATTGGTTTCGTATGAACTGAACTATTCTATTATTGAAAAACCTTGTCTCGCAGTAGTGTTTTCTTCACAGAAGTTGCGGCATTATATGCTCACTCACACTACAAGGCTCATTGCAAAAATTGATCCACTAAAGTACTTACTAAGAAAAGTTTCCCTCATGGGTAGACTAGAAAAATGGGTTATGGTACTCGGTGAATTAGACATTGAGTATGTGGAAAGAAAAGCTATTAAAGGACAAGTGATTGTTGATTAGTTGGTGGAAGCTCCTCTAAAAGATCACCAGCCTTTGAACATTGAATTCCCAGATGAATCCATCATGCTTCTCACACATCAGGCTTGGAGCATGTTCTTTGATGGATCATTCACTCAACAAGGATCAGGTGCAGGCATTCTATTTATAACACCTCAAAGATACTCATTGCCCAAAGCTTATAAAATGTTATTTCCCTACACAAATAACATCGCTGAATATGAAGCTCTCATCAACAGTATGAAGATAGCCATTGAATGGTGTGTGGATGAGCTCAAGGTCTTTGGAGACTCTCAGTTAGTTATCAACCAAGTTAATGATATCTACCAAACAAAGGATGATAAGCTAGTGCCTTACAAATGAATGGTGGATGATCTCAAATAGTATTTTGCACACATTTCTTTTTAGAAAATTCCAAGGGCAAACAATAAGGCAGCTGATGCTATGGCCACTCTTGCCTCAATGTTACAGATGCCAGAAAATGACTTTAGACATGACTTCCTGGTGGAGACATTACGCTACCCAGCCTATGACATTCTTGAATCTAGGATGATATGTTCAGTCATTGGACATGATTCATCTCGCTACCACCATATCTATTCCTACCTCCATGACTAAATCATTCTCGACACCTATATCAGGAATGAAAAGAATCACCTAATTCCTAATGCTTCACAGTATGTCATCATAGCAAATGACTTGTATAGACGGGGTCTAGACAGTACCCTCCTTAGGTGTCTAGAACTTGATGAGTCCAAACATGCGTTAGCTGAGGTACATGAAGGTATATGTGGGTCTCATTTGAGTGGTCTGATGTTAGCTTGTAAATTTATTATAGTTGGTTACTACTGGCTAGATATGGGGAAAGAAGCTATTCAATATGCCAAGGCTTGTAAACAGTGCCAATTTCACAAAAATCTGATCCATGCTCCTACTAAAGAACTTATTCCTTTCATCATTTTCTGGCCATTTCAACAGTGGGCCTTTGATTTGGTGGGTCAGATACATCCTTCCTCTTCAAGAGGGCACAAGTTCATCATCACCACTACAGACTATTTTACTAAATGGGTTGAGGTAGTCCCTCTGACTATAGCTGATGGCAAGTCTGTGGCTATGTTTATACTAAACTATATCATCTGTAGATATGGTGTACCCTCATCCATTATCACTGACAACGGGGGACAATTCAAGAACAAGGACCTGAAAGAGTTATGCACCAAATTCAAGATCATTCAGCATTGGTCATCTATCTATTATCCCTAGGGTAATGGACAAGCAAAAGCTTCTAATAAGACAATTCTCAAAATCTTGCATAGAACAGTTCATAAATCTGGTAGAGATTGGCATCTCCATATTAATCTGGCTTTATGGGCCTATAGAACAAGCATTCGAACACCAATGGGGGTCATGCCCTTTGCCTTGGTTTATGGAGTAGATGCAGTATTGCCTATTGAGGCTGAGATTCCTACATTGCGAGTCTCTCGTAGAGGCCTCATTACTAATGAAGACATTAGAATATCTCAGCTACAAGAGCTTGAGTTACTGGATCAATTTTAGAAGGTGGTGTTCAATCATCTTCGAGCATATCATAAGAGAATTTCCAAGAGCTACAATAAGAAAGTCAAACCAAGGGAATTCCAAGTGGGTGATCTCATCCTGAGAGAAAACCCCAAGAATCAGCAACAGCAGGTCCAGAAAGGAAAATTTGAACCAAACTGGCTTGGTCTATATGTTATCACTACAACAATTGGGTCTAGTGCATACCAACTATCTACTATTGAAGGAGAACAACTCAAAGAGCCTATCAACGCTCTTCACTTAACATTTCTTGTGTGCTTATGTACATACTTATTGATCCTGAAAAAATCCAAAAAATGGTATATTGTCAAAAAATCCTAAAAATTGTAAAATTTCCTGAAAAAATGATCATCTTAGTGAAAACCTAGTAAACAAGGGCTTTGATGTATCTATTATCTTGGTGAAAACCTGGTAAACAGGCGCCTTGATAATACTCAAAAAAAAAATACAAAATATAAAAAAAAAAAAAGAAATATTCAAAAATACGAAAAAAAAAGAAAAAGAGAAAAGTACAAAAAAATTGAAAAAGAAAAAATGTGTCATTGATGAAAACCTGGTAAATAGGCATCATGGTGAATAGAGTTAAAATGGATTCAACTCTATTCAAATGTAAAAGGAGAAGGGGGGAAATATGAGATCTATTCCCTAACCCAAATTCTCAAAGAAGAGATCCAGTTTGATCAACCAAGAGGTTAATACATAATTGAATCAATTTATGGAGAATATGGAAGAGAAAGAGAGTAAATCCAATATTTCCCTATGAATGAATTTTATGCTTGGAATATGAAATAATTGAAATACAAATACTAACCTCAAATTAGGGTAGATCTAGAAAATGTCAAATTATGATGTCTGTGTGTACTTTCAAGCAATTCTGAAACCTGTTCTAGACTGGAAATGCCGAGACAGAGAAAACCCATAAATCTTTCTCCAAGATGAGCTCAGGTCGGGTTTGACCCTCATAAAAGGTCAAATACTACATTCTTTATTTGAAGTCTCATTCGAATTCTGTTCACAGATCTCAGAAGTTTGCCGAAAAGGGTATCCAAATTCGCTCTCAGATCCGAAATTCTGCACCTGTACCTACAAGAAAATGGGGTTTTTTTTTTTGTTTGAGGGGTTTGCCTTGGTCAAACCTTGGTTTGGAATCAACCTTAATATTGAAATTGAAATAGGAATGCTAGCAAGTAGTAGAAAAGGATCTAACAATGAAGCTATGCAATTCAATAGATATGTAATTGTATTTTGAATGTAAACAAGTATATTGATATGAAAGCTTAAACAAAACAATAAATGTAAATCAAACCTCCATGATTGTATGCTTAGAATCCACCTTGATAAGAGAATGAAATGGATCTTGAAGGAAGATCACACCATCATGATGGCTAGATCTAAGGTTTGCATGATGAATCTTGAATGCTTGAACCAAATCCCTTCAATGGCTTGAATGCTTGAATCCTTGATCTTCAATGGAGAACTTGGATGGAGAAGAGGACTTGAATACTTGAATGGATGCTTTCTTGATCACCTTGAGAGCTTGCACATGAAAACTTGATTGCCAAAACTTGATGATGAAAAATGACAGAGGAAGGCCTCCTTTTATAGTGAGCTAGGGCACAATCCTCTAGAGGGGCCACCTTGGAGAATTAAATCCCAATTAGGTCCTAACCTTTAGAAAATATATCTACATTAAATGCAATTAAAGGATTTACCATCCTGAAACCTGAAATGATTAACCCAGAGGTGGGAAAATAAATATCCCGAAAGCCTAATGCCCAAAAATTTAGGATTCTGGAAATTTGAATGAGTGGGGAAAATTTGAGGTTGGACCTAACCTAGTCAAGTTTGAGCTCGATCCTGAACTAGTTAGGATCAACCTCAAATTTGACCCTGGGCCCAAATTCAGTCAGAACCAGGTCAGGAGGTCCCAGGGATGCCCAGAAACCTAGAAATGATATTAGATAGGGACAAAATGCCAAGGATAGACATAAAATCCTATGATTACTATGATGAAAGCTAGGAGGACTTATTTCTGAATCCTACCTAGAAAATAGAGCCATGGAAGAGGGAAATTAAGGAAAATCCTCAAGATCCTAACCCTAATTTCACCTAGAACGAAGAAATCAAGTGCAAGGAAGAAGTGGAAAGTGGGGAGAAAGCCAAATACATGCAAAGACCCAATCAAGGTGCTTAACATGACCCCAAACCACTTACTCGGAGGGCTAAATGTTCTTATCATGGAAGTGCTTCCATTTTAAGATGATACATTAAGCCCCCACTTTAGCAAGCATATGGACTCGATGCAAACTCTTGGTAAAGGAGAAGAAAGAGAAGATCCTAGTGGATTCACAATGAAATAAAATAACACTTAGTTAAGGAAACACACCCCTAGACTAAGGATTCTTACTCAACATATATGCATGAGGGTGTCAAAAGAATAATGGTTAGAACTAAATAACCCAAATCAATTAGCATAAGAAACCTCGCTAAGAAATATTTTTTATACTAATATCATATTTTGAAAGCTATTATAAAATCATAAATGTTTATATAAGAAAGATAAGAACAACACTATAAATAACATAGCTCCATGATCTCATCCTATTAGCATGAAAGCAAAAAGAGAGAAAATAGAAAGTGATTACCTCACCCAGTAAGATGCCTGCCTTACCGTGAATCACCTTGGAGGGAGAGCCCAACAGTTTCACCCATAAACTGTGCTTGCAATTGTAATGTGTCTTCTGACGGCTTCTAGAATATTCATAGATCCACCTTCTTGTATCACTATGAATATAAAATGCATGTCTCCTCAGGATTTAGCAACTTATGTGTGTTACCTTCGGAAGATTTAGCATATAGGTGTGTGTCTTTTCAGGATTTAGCAACTTATGTGCGTTACCTTCAGAGGATTTAGCATACTGAAAAATTTGAAAACTACGTGTCTCCTCAGGATTTAGCAACTTATGTGCATTACCTTTGGAAGATTTAGCATATAAATGTGTCTTTTCAGGATTTAGCAACTTATGTGCGTTACCTTCCAAGATTTAGCATGAAAAAATAAAAAACTATAGTACCAGGGAGGCCCTATATATGCCCCCCTCCTTAATATGGAAAAAACATACTATTTTGACATGTTAAGGAAAGAAAGGAACAAGGATAAAGCCTTCTTCAGCATCAAGACAATATACATAGACAACACCTAGTCTAAGCCAAGGTCACAACTCCTATGAGGCCATGGAAGGGATGAATGTAAAGAGATATTATGAAAGAAGTGAAAAGAAAGTAACCCTTATGAGGGATAGCACACTGCTCAATTTCCAAGGTGAGAGATATATCAGCCATGGGAACCTAATGTCAAACAACAAAAGAGGTTGGTATCAAGGGCATAGGTCCTTCATGCAAACCAAAATTTTCATGTATGATTGGATGTCACATAATAGATAGATACTGCTTACCCAAGGAAAGAGGTGAATCCTGAAAAGACAGAAGGAAATGGCATCCTTTCCCCCCAAGTGTAGGACAAAGATGGAAGAGGATACCTACTTCACAATGCAAGGAGATATCCTATTCAGCAACAATGTATACTATATCCTTAGCGAGGGACATTGACCCCTACATCCAAGAATATAGATAATCATGAAAAGGATATGTCACTCATGGAAAAGGATCCTCTAATGAAAGAGATCTTATCAACAAGACCCCCACCAAAGAGGAGTGCTTTAAAATAAAATATCATCTTTCAATAGGTAGGAACAAAGATTCAATCATCAACCCCCCTGCAAACAAGAGGAAGAGGAATCTTTGGAATGAGGGAAATAACCCTAACACCAAAGCAAGGGTGAGAGTTTATAAAGAACATAATTTGAAAAATAGAGAAGTGAAGACTTAGGACAACAAATTCTCATATAAGAAGGTTATCCATAGTTAGAACATCTGTCAATATGATGAAATAATATTGCAATATAAACAAATACCACTAAGCTAAGGAAAGCAGCTCCCTAGACAAAGAGAAATAAAGAGGTACCTTGCCCCCCAGAGATAAAGACAAGGGATACCTTTGCAAAACAAATGTCTTAGAAAAGATATCTTGAAATATTCTATGGATGATTAAAAACATAATGCAAAACCATAGAAAAATAAGAGAGAAAGAATACCAATTAAGCCAAAATAAAAAGACCTAATGGATCCTAGGAGATTGGATGAAGATACACCTCTTGCCCCCCAGTCATGAGATAAGAGGGAAAAGAACATCTACATTATATCTAAAGGAGGGGAATCCCCTATATCAAAATTATGAAGGAATTGTAAAACTGCACGAGAGTGAGATATAATTCCTAAAGCAACTCTTTCTTTAACATATGACTTGAAATGTTTACAATCAGCAAGTAAGTGTTTGTTACTATAATGAAAAGGACATTTATATTTGTATAGAGCATCTATCAACATAGGTCGAAAGATTTCTTTCTTGGAATTCATTAGCTCAACATATACCTTCTTAGCAATTTCTTGTCGAGTATTAGGGCTATCTAGGTTAGGTGTGGGGAGAGGAGGATGATGTTTAGCATCACCTACCTTAACTTGAGATTTTGAACACCCAACACCATACATATTTGGTTTAGGGGGTATATGAATTGGAAATCTAATACCATGTTCATTAATGCCTAGCCCTAAACCTTTATAACCTTGTTTAGTCACCATATTATATCCAGTAGTATACAGATTATGTAAAGCTTCTACAGGAGGTGATTGTTTATCATGCTCATGAGTAAAGGTTGCATAAGGTGGGATAATAGGTTTTGAAGAAGTTTCTTTACCCTTTCCTTTAATATCATCATGAAACGGAGGAGAAGGTAAATCAAAGAAATCTTGCACATCCCCATCCTGAATGATAGCTTGAATCCCATCATAAGTATGGGAAGACCGAGGATTAACAGATGGAGAATTAGGTATCGGAATAGGAAGATTAGGATTAAGATTAGAATTGATAGGATTAGGATTAGGATTGATAGGATTAGGAATATTAGGAGATGATGTGTCATCTACCCAATTCTTCACATAATCCAAAAGATGAATAAGGCTACCACATAAATCACTAACAAAAGTTTTAAATGTAGGCAGACTAGTGTCAGTCAACTCCACAAAAGAATAAGCAAGAGAAAAGTGAAGGGTCATCAACATAATGAAGTGAATGATACTTTCATAAACATCATAGGTATGATAAAGAGATGCTAAAAGAAGAGTAATGAAGAACATAACTACACACCAAAGCATCTTAATAGTCACCATAGAAAATGAAATGCAAGAAATATTTTTGGATTTTATTGAATATATTATTTTTTTGGATTTTTGAATGTAAAATGCAAGAGCGTAAACTAGATCTAATCAAATGCAAGAAAGGATCTAAAATCTAACACAATAGGGCATCAAATTCCACAAAAGAAAAGGAGAGTAAGTATGTCGAGTTCATCAAAATGAATAGAGTTAAAATGGATTCAACTCTCTTCAAATGTAAAGGGAGAAGGGGGGAAATATGAGATCTATTCCCTAACCCAAATTCCCAAAGAAGAGATCCAATTTGATCAACCAAGAGGTTAATACAAAATTGAATCAATTTACGAAGAATATGGAAGAGAAAGAGAGTAAATCCAATATTTCCCTATGAATGAATTTTATGCTTGGAATATGAAATAATTGAAATACAAATACTAACCTCAAATTAGGGCAGATCTGGAAAATGTCAAATTATGATGTCTATGTGTACTTTCAGGCAATTCTAAAACCTATTCTAGATTGGATATGCCGAGATAGAGAAAACCCATAAATCTTTCTCCAAGATGAGCTCAGGTCAGGTTTGACCCTCTTAAAAGGTTAAATACTACATTCTTTATTTGAAGTCCCATTCAAATTTTGTTTGCAGATCTTGGAAGTTTGCTGAAAAGGGTAACCAAATTCGCTCTCAGATTCAAAATTTTACACCTGCACCTGCAAGAAAATGGAGGTTTTTGTTTTTTGTTTGAGGGGTTTGCCTTGGTCAAACCCCGGTTTGGAATCAACCTTTATATTGAAATTGAAATAGGAATGCTAGCAAGTAGTAGTTAAGGATCTAACAATGAAGATATGCAATTCAATAGATATGTAATTATATTTTGAATGTAAACAAGTATATTGATATGAAAGCTTAAACAAAACAGTAAATGTAAATCAAACCTCCATGATTGTATGCTTAGAATCCACCTTGATAAGAGAATGAAATGGATCTTGAAGATGAAAAAAAGGATCTTGAAGGAAGATCACACCATCATGATGGCTAGATCTAGGGTTTGCATGATGAATCTTGAATGCTTGAACCAAATCCCTTCAATGGCTTGAATGCTTGAATCCTTGATCTTCAATGGAGAACTTGGATGGAGAAGAGGACTTGAATGCTTGAATGGATGCTTGCTTGATCACCTTGAGAGCTTGCACATGAAAACTTGATTGCCAAAACTTGATGATGAAAAATGACAGAGGAAGGCCTCCTTTTATAGTGAACTAGGGCACAATCCTCTAGAGGGGCCACCTTGGAGAATTAAATCCTAGTTAGGTCCTAACCTTGAAAAAATATACCTTTATTAAATGAAATTAAAGGATTTACCATCCTAAAACTTGAAATGATTAACCTAGAGGTGGGAAAATAAATATCCCAAAAGCCCGATGCCTGGAAATTTAGGATTCTAGAAATTTGAATGAGGGGGGAAAAATTAAGGTTGGACCTGAGCTAGTCAGGTTTGACCTCAATCTTGACCTAGTCAAGATCAACCTCGAATTTGACCCTGGGTCCAGATTCAATCAGAACTAGGTCAGGAGGTCCTGGGGAAGCCTAGAAACCTAGAAATGATATCAGACAGGGACAGAATGCCAGGGATAGACATAAAATCCTATGATTACTATGATGAAAGCTAGGAGGACTTATTTCTAAATCCTACCTAGAAAATAGAGCCATGTAAGAGGGAAATTAAGGAGAATCCTTGAGATCCTAACCCTAATTTCACCTAGAATGAAGAAATCAAGTGCAAGGAAGAAGTGGAAAGCGGGGAGAAAGACAAATACATGCAAAGACCCAATCAAGGCACTTAACATGATTCCAAACCACTTACTCAGAGGGCTAAATGTTCTTATCATGGAAGTGCTTCCATTTTAAGATGATACACATGGTAGCAAAAATAGAATGTTTTCCAAGATGGTGAAAACCTGGTAAACAGATGCCTCTTGTTTCCCAATGCTCTACTTATTGCAGCACTGCTTGGCTCTTGCTTTCCTACTTTAGTTTTCCTTCTCTCTTTCCTGCTTTAGTTTGTTTCTTTCTTTAGTCTATTTCCTTCTTTAGTTTGCTAGTTCATGCACTTACTTCCAGTTGTCTTCGAGATTATGCTCAACTCTTCATGGATTTGAACTAGTCATACTTGGGGGCATCTTCCTGGTCTGGGGGGCATTGTCCTATCGCTTTTAAAAGTTTTGTTCATGCATCAGTCACCAGTGGTTCTCACTAGTTCTGTCTACTAATGCCTAGCTACTTTTGAGATTTCTCTCCTTGAGGATCTCTCGTGTATCGGTCGCCATTGGTTCTCACTATGCCTGCCTACTGATACCTAGCTCTTGTTTGACCCCGTCTCTTTCAGGATCTCTTCCTTACAACAGTCACCAGTGGTTCTCACTGTGTCTGTCTACTGATGTTTCATTCATGCTTGGTTCTCTCTTTCTAGAATCCTCCTTGTATCGGTCACCAGTGGTTCTCACTGCGTCTGCCTGCTGATACTTGGTTAGGACTCTGATATCTCCTTGAGACTTCATCTCTCGCGATGGTCATCAGTGGTTCTCACTGCATCTGCCTATTGTCATTGTCCTATTAAGACTTTGAACATTGTACATTTCTGATTCAACTTCAATCCGCTTGAACACAAACTTAAACTGGAACTAAAACTAAATTTGTAACTCTCTAAGGCATGTTGAGATTTTCTCTTTTGTGTTTTTGTTCTTTCATTTTATCATTTCCCCTCGAGCGAATCTAAGACATCTTTCTTGAATGAGAAATGTGAAGATTGGGGGCATGATCTTTTCTTTTCTTTCTGTTTGTTGGTTTAGTTCCAATGATCCAAAGAATCTATATAAGAGGGGTGTCCACTATGAGAGCCTTCATCTTGTGTTGGATGGCCATGTGTACCTTGACTCCTTTTTTATGGATGCTTTGGTGAGGTTGGTTATTCTCCTTGTCTGTTTTGAGTGACTTCTTTTTGCTACAGGTGAAATTATAAATGCTCATCCTACTAAGTGAACGTAAGGGTCATTGCAAGCATTCTTTGGCAAAAGGAGGAACTCTTGTGTGTCTGGTGTGTTTGTCCACAAGCAACATTTAGGTCATTCTAGCAATTATGCTTTGATGTTTATGTTAACTTGCTAAATCAAAACAATAGGTAGGTGTTTAGGTCATTCTAGCTTCTTGTGCCTTAATGCTTGCACCTCTTTCCGACAACTCTAAGAATTATGCCATATTCATATTCTCATGATTGCAATGTCAGTGAGGATTGTATGGCACCTTGCAATCATCCCATATCTAAAGACTCTATGATGATAATACTATGAGTCCAAAAACCAAGTCCTAGGGCTTGCATCTAGTTCATGCTTGCATTTTCATTCTAGGCTTGCATTGAGACAGTGTTTTGGTACTCTCTTGATTGTCTTCTTCTGGATCTATTCATCGAAGGTTCTCATCTTTTGTCTCGGGTTCATCTTAGTTGCACAAGTGTCCAGTCCTCATTCTTGATCTTCAAATATTCTTTTGGTTAGTACCTTTCATATGTTGCAACATCCTGCATGAGATGATTAGTACCACATATATTGCATGTACATTGTGTTTCCATAAATCCATAAATCCATATGCATACATTCTACATCTACATATCCATATCCATGTGCATCCATTATAAGCATAAATCAAATCATACATTACATTTTGCATTTCACATTTCATTCATTATATGCATACATTCTACCATCTATCATCACATTTTCACATTACATATTCATACAATAAAAGAAAGCATGTGCATCTCATACATATCTAACCCATACATCTAAATCATCTAGGAAACATCTCCTAAAACATGAACATCAACATTAAAGCAATATATAAACAAGTGCAATGATATCAAAGAGGCGATCTCATATATATATCTCACAGTCGATCAATGCCAATGTACAAAAATGATGCTACTTGAGCATAGTATCAAAAATGGGCTACAATATGAATATCAAAATGAGCTAACTCTGCCCATCGCCACCTGTCGGAGGTGGAGATGGAGGGGCCTGTTGTGGTGGTCTCTGTGGTGGAGGCATTGGTCTTTGTGGTGGTGCTTGTGGAGGTGCATGTGGTGGAGGTCCCTGTGGTGCTCTGATGTACTTAGAAAATGGAGGCACTTGCTCTGATAGATCCAACACAATGCCAACATACGCTGCATAATAATACACTACCTACGCAACCTCATATCTGGCCTCTACCTGTACCCTAGCCAATGCCTCCTTGAGCCCTCTGATCTCACTCTAATACATGGGTCTCCTTTACAATCACCTACGTGTGGTAATCATCCCTCTCTCGCTACACTTGTCTCACTCTCTCTCAGCTCTTCTTGAGAGCCTCCTATACCTGTGCTAGCTAAGGTGGTCCCTATGTGGCCTGATTGGACATATCAATATCCTTGACCTGTGCCTCCTTATTAGGAGGCATCTTCTGTGATGGGTCCCCTATCCTCTGTCTAGTGGACCTCTGCTAGGTCCCACTACTGCCAGCACCTACATCTGACCCCATAGTCCTTGAGGGGATATCCACCTGCCTTGTCCTCAGCCTCAGTACCCTCTATCTCTGATGTTGTTGTTGTGGCCCCTGCTGTGCAACCTGTTGCTATCCAGGCTACTGTACTAGTATTTGTTGTTGTTGCTATTGTGTAGGCTACTGCTACACCCCCTGGCCCATGCCAATAGGATCTATAAATCTAGGGAATGGGTGTGCCAAGAAGTAATCTTGATATGCAAGCTTCATCCCTGCATTGGTGACATCCACCATGTAGTCCCAACGAGCTGGAGGTACTTGAGCCTCAATAGTGCATCTTCCCTGATCTAGCCTAGGCTGCCAGCCCTTCTTCATCTCATTGATGAAGCAAGCATATGTCACGTACTCCTTGGAGATGTCTTGTTGTCTCCCAAACTGCCTCATGACATGTGTGAGCAAGAATTGCTCAATGACACTAATAGCACATCTAATCAGTGGACGTGAGACGAACATGTGTGATAGCTCCATTGAGCATCATCCCATAGCTCTATGGCTACCCAAGGCCTCCATACAATTGCTGCCATATCATCAAGCTGCCCATGCCACTACTTTGTCTTACCCAGCGCAGACTAGGTCATAGGGCCTGCATACCTATATATGTAGGGCTCGAGGGCCTGCCGAGTATCATGAAATATCGGCTTGCAAACAGGGAGATCATCCCAAGCCCAAATATGTAAAACAAAAACTCCAGTGGCCATGGTCTTGGTGCTTTGATACATGACCTTGTGCATCTCATGGTACATCTATGCGAGCATGCACTCGTCCCATCCGAATCTGATGGCTGGCCTATCCAGCATCCGCTGCAGCATCCTTCCCCAACCGCACTCCAATCCATGCTGGCCTTGATCAGGAACTAGGTAGCAACTCAGGAACATCGCTAAAACAATGACTAATCAGTGAGCACCACCATATCTGCTGACCAGCTCATCCCACGAGATGGCCCGACCCATCACTAACTCATACCTAAATATGGCTCTCAGTGCCAGTGAACTTGCCCTCGGCTATATATCATACTCGACATGGGTGTCATGGAAGGGTATCCTCTGTATCTGGTAGACGTCCTCCGGAGTGACTGTCATCTCCCCCATCAGCAAATGAAATGTGTTCATCTCCAAATGGAAACGCTCGACAAGTGCACCTAGCAGACTTTGATTTACCTGAATGTCAGGTATATCACGTAAGTATGTCAATCCTAGCCCATCAATGTGGGCACCCTCGGCATCGGTCAATCTCTATACTAATGTAGTAATGACTAGATGATGCGACCGGAATGTGACATCTAGGAAGTCAACCTACAAAGCAAGCAATGACATTGGATCAATATCTCAACATGGTGGTTCTTAGAGCAACAACAACAATGAAGCATTGCATCTATCCTAAACAAAACTCTGTGACGCTCTACTTGGCTGATTTCATGAATAATTGGATGAAGATTTCAAAAGACTATAGCATATTTCCCATGCGAGCAAACTATTCTCTCGCGTGAGACAGGATCCTCGGTCACACGAGATTTCATCACTGAGGATGAAATCTCGCATGGCATCGCTCTGCATCTTGCACGAGCTTGTGGAGATGCCTCTTGCAAGAAAGTCCCAACCTGCATGAGGAAACCA
Organism: Chamaecyparis obtusa; assembly: GCA_027943335.1. NCBI lineage: Eukaryota > Viridiplantae > Streptophyta > Pinopsida > Cupressales > Cupressaceae > Chamaecyparis > Chamaecyparis obtusa. The sequence goes on along the minus strand of BSBK01000506.1, from coordinate 155,621 downwards.
TTTCCTCAGGCAAAAGGTGACCTGGACCAGTGCGAGGAAACTATTTCCTCGCATGACATTGGAAGAACTAAGCTTAAAAGATGGTAAATCTAACCTAAATGACCTAAAAAAACATTAAAAATTGAAATGCGGGAAGGTTTATCAACTACTTACATGTGCGTCATAGTCCGATAGTCAGCTGTGTCGTCAGGAGCACTCAAATTGATGTGCATGCACTAGAACACCCTCTATTCTCTCTCAAAGCTCTCAAATTTGCAAGAAGACAAAGTGAATAATGAATTGAAAATGACCCCTCCGAGCCTTATATAGCTTTTAACCTAATTTTGAAAAGTGCTTCGTTTTGTGCAAAAAACTTTACCCTTGGCTAAATCGACCATTCTAAATCCATTTTCGAGATCGAAATCGAAATCTGTCATCTCTAGATGGCTCAAAATCATGTTTTAAAATTTTGGGACCATTGAGATCGGATGCTTGTGTAGTCAACCTTCTGGTGCCATTTTCTTGCTGGAATCTTGTCTCATCTTCATTTTCTTGAGATCTTCAATGTTTTCATCTAAAGTCAACTCTAGTCAAATATGGTCAACCATGGTCAACAGGACCTTTAAATTGCTCCAAATTGCTTCTGTAGCTTCTTGAATCTAGTCTGATTGCTTCTATTCTGCAACCTCTTGTTGTTAATCATCCTTTTGATATGTCATCTTTCGATTTCACTCCTAAGGGGGTAGGATGATTGTATCATTTGAATCTTGTCAAACCAATCTCATATCAATTTGATCTAAATTAAAGTCCACATCACTTGGGACATCTCATCTCTAGGGGCATCTTTTGGCCTCGTATCTTGTCATCTATCTTTTAGGTATCTGAGAAATCTAACTCGGATCCTCAAGGATCAAGCTTCATTCTGGAGATGGTTCTCAAAATCTCATTAGGTATTGGGGCAATCTAACCCTAATTCCTGAAATTCAAGCTTCATTCTGGAGATGGCTCTTGAAATCTCTTTTTAAGACCGTTATCTGGGTAATCTAACCCTAGTCTCAGAGGGCTAAGCTTCGTATTAGGGAAATCTAACCCTGATTCTAGAGATAGTCCTAAATCTACATCTGTCATCTTTGATCAATGGGCATTGGGGCAATCTAACCTCGATTCCTGTCTCCTCTCAAGTTGTTATTAGACCGTTGTCTTCGCAATCTAACTTAGACTTCGGAGAATCATGCCTCATTCTGGAGGTGGTTCTACAATTCAATCTAATCGATGTCTTGGCAATCTAACCTTGACTTCTGAAATTCTCATCATCTGTCGCATCAGACTATTCTTTGAATCAACGTGCTACTCGCACATCAATTCAAAGAGGGGAAAATATAATACCCCAAAATTGGCACCTTACAATTTCAATCAATTTTGGTGCATTTTCTTCAATTTTACATCATTAAAGTCTTATTTTACTAGGCAATTTTCTCTCTCCTACCTGACTTTATTTGACTTGGTGTCAATTGCAAAAACCCTAAATTGTATTAATCTCACACTATAATTAATTCCTAAGTATTTGACTTTATTAGCTAAATAATCCCTATGATAATTTGATTTAATTCTAAAGTCCTAAGTGTTTTAAATTAAATTAAAATCCACCCCCTTTAGCTAATACACATAAAATGAATTAATATGATTTAGTTATTTGAATGGATTATCTTTATTTGGATTAATAATTCAAATTATTCGAAGGGTCACCCATATGTGGCGATAATTCATTCTTTTAATTAAGTAATTCCTCAGTATTTGTCTCAATTGGAAATAAAGAGTCGACCGTTTCATTTCAAGAAACTCTTCATCCTTCCTCCGGGCTTGTCTATATTATGAAACTCATTTTCTCATTTGAAAGAGGCAATGGTGAGAGTAACAAAACTATAGTCGATTTTAGTCTCAATTATTTCATATTTCCAAGCTTTTATTGCACATTAGTTTAATTCTCATTTAGTGTAATTGCATTCTCATAGTAGTGTAATTTTCTTATTGTTATTAGCTGAATTCTCATATCTCTTTTAAGTTCTTAGATTAAAATCTGCACTTCATTCTTAGATTAATTGCATCTTCATATTAGATTAATTTCAATTTGTTCATCTTTCAAGCTTTCAAAATCCTTCATCTTAGTTTGGTCTTTTGGTTGTTGGCTCTCATTCTAAGAGTAATTCAAACACCCCGGCTAAGTAGGAGGCAACAGGTCGAATTGATAGAATCTTGCGAATTGAGTAAATACTCATCTTCACGATTTGATGATCAAGCAATGACTATGTTGTGTATATGGCTGGATTAGAGGTCCACGTTCAGCTATAAATAATACCCACCTCAAAACTATCTATACTTACCTGCGCCATCAAACCGCTTCCCACTGGGAATAGCCACTCCAACACCTATCAATTCATAATGAGAGGAGATGAAGAATGCTCTTAAGGAGCTCAAGGCTGGTAATGAGAGAAAGACATTTAAGTTCTAGGAGGTCTGTCCCTACCCTTTTGATAGATCCATCACAATAGTCCCCTTCCCCAAACATTTTGAAACCCCCAAATTTGACAAATATCGGGTGAAGGGAGATCCTATCATCCATGTCAAGGATTTTTACATAGCATGTCAAGAGGTTGCATATAGCGATAAATTTCTTATGCACCTTTTCCCTAAGATCTGGGGAGGAACTGCCATCAAGTGGTTCTACAAAATACCATATGGATCAATCACAAAATTTGTCAAACTTTCTGAGAAGTTCATGGGGCAATATGCACACAACATCAAGAATGATCTCTCCTCACTGGATTTATGCAATTCCAAACAAAAGGGGGGTGAGAGCCTGGACGAATACCTATAAAGATAGTAGAACCTTACCATGAGACTATCATATCAACCACCAAAAAATTATCTCACCAAAATATTTATTTATAATCTAGATCCAAAGTTATCCCACTTCCTAAGGATGAATTGCATAAAGACCTACCAGGACATCAAAGGAAAGGGCATGGATATTGAATGAGGCCTTTTGGATGAAGGCACCATTAAGAATTATAAGGAAATCTTGTAGGATGGTCCCATTAATGACTGACCTAGGTACTGGAACAAGAATAAAAATGTTGTCACAGATTGATCCACTGATACCAAGCATGTACAAGTCATTCTGGTTGGTCCTAATTCCCTTGCACTAGTGTGTCATCAACAAGCACCCACTTACCAACAATGCCAACTACCTTGTCAACCTCAATCCAACCAAACCAATGTGATATCAGTTACCCAAGGCTAAAACAAGTCACGCACCTAGAATAACCAAAAGTGCACATTCACTCCTCTCAGTGAACCATTGGATGCCATCTTCTATCGTATGGCTAGTGCTAACCTAATTATCTATCCTTAGACCCATCTATTTGATGATTCAACCCTCAAACCACCCTGGTACAAATACAATGATTATTGTGACTATCACCATGTCAAGGAACACGCTACCATGAAATACATGAAACTCAAACACTATGTCCAGGACCTCATCGACAAAAAAGAGATCTTGGTTGACGCACCTACCCAAACATCACCAAATGTCAACCTGCAAATCTACTAGAATGTGTTTCCTCAATACAACAAAGGTAAGAACCCATCCAAAACCAATCCGCCACCTCAGAACCAAGGCAAAGGAAAACAAGGGGACAATGCTGATAGAAAAGACTACAATGTTGCCTATATCAATTATGACAAGTTTGTTGATTGCATCTCCCATGTTGAGCCCACTATAAATGTAATCCACGTCAAAGACAATGATATTCAATTTATAATTACCACATGCAAAGGCCAAATATCTATTATCAGTGCTAATCCTATGACTGCCCCTAATGCACAGTACAACCTCCTAGAGCACCTTAGGAATACACCTACCCAAATTTCTATCCTTGATCTCCTCCGCACTTCATCCCTCCATCAAGAGATCCTTAATAATTCCCTCCAAGAGACACATGTCCCCATAGACATCAACACCATCCAATTCAAAAACCTCATGGGACACTTATCTACATCCTCCACCCTCTCCTTCAAACCTTCAAACATGCCATCCATTGAGCTAGATCATAATCTTCCACTCTACATTGTCGTAATGGTCAATGACTTTGTCATCAAGAAGGTCATGATAGATAATGGTTCGACCCTAAACCTGTGCACACTAAATTTTGTCCAATAGGTGGGGCATACAGAGGTTGACATTTCTCATGAAGTCATCACCATAAAAGCCTATGATAGCTTGGAGCGTACCTTAGAAGGTACTATTTTGTTACCCATCAAGCTAGGCCCAAAAATTCAAGAGACCACTTGTCATGTTCTTGATCTTGACCTTCCATACAACATTCTCCTCGGGCGACCTTGGATCCATTCCATCAAAGTCATACCCTCCAGCTATCATTAGTGCATCAAATTCCCACATCAAGGCACTGGAATCACTATCCATGTAGATCCCCAGCCCTTCACATATTTTCATGCATTGGAAGCCTCCTTCCCCCATTACACCCAGTATCCTGGCATTGACATTGGCACATCTGTCGCTAGTTCATCTCGATCCCACTATGATCTAGAGACTATCTTATTCTCCACCCTTTCTAGTGTCAAGATCAACAACAGGGGTTGCCGCGAATACAGCCTAACAAATTCTTTTGTAGTAGGGGCCATGCCCCTAGATCCACATACTTAGGGATGCCCCTATCTTCAAACCAAACCCCCTCAAGAATATCCTAAAGTCAAACAAATGGGTCCATCAACATTCGTCTCCCATAGAATTGTGAATAACCAGGAAATGTGTCATGTCCCTCCTTACCCCCCTAATCATAACAATAAAGAGAAATAGATAAATGAGATAAAATAGTTGTAATAATATTTTAATTAATATATAAACAGACTTAATATATATTATTTGAACTCAAAATATATAATAAATATATAATAATAATATACTCTTTTATTGTAATGATATTTAACAATATATAAATGAATATATAATCTCAAATTATAATATAGTTATGAGAACACTATGAATAAATATAATAAACAATAGATATATAAATGAATGAAAATATAATACAATTATATTTTTAATAAATAATAATAGTTTCATATATAAATATTAATTATATTATACATGTAATATGTAAAACATATATTTATATATATTAATTAAATATTAATATGATACAAATCTTAAATATATTAAAGTATACATATATATGTTATAATGTATCTCTTCAAAAATATACAATTAAGGCAGCGATCAAGTGATAGGGAGATGTCTTTTACCAAGACTCTTACCATTCACCATATTAGATATAAAATGCCATTCACAATATCTCACATGGGAGGCAGGGAGAAAGATATGGGAACGAAAAAGAGGAAATAAAATAAATTATTTTAATATTGAAATTAGATCATAAATTCATGGGAACTATTATTATCGATTAAGTATATCAAGATATTCATTGGCAACATCTCCTTTGATATACATTTAGGAGGAAAAAAAACTTAAGAGGACACAAACCCCAAGATATCATCTCCAACGTGCAAGAACACAACCATTTTTGAAATCAAAGATTATCATCATGTATGTTGGGATAAGGTGAATTAGCCTTATCATGATTTATTGTTTTATTTATTCTTTTTGGAAAGATGCTAAATGAAGACTAAATCTTCCACAAGGATGGACTTGGAGAAGAAAACAGAATGTTTCCTATTTTTCTCTGATTTATTCTCTTTGCTTTGTTTTTAATACAAGAGTTGTGCATAAAGGAAGTTTCTAAAATAGTTTGTAGATGCATTGAATGTAGACACTTTAGAAATTGTTTCCTCTTGTACGAAGACTATATAAGTACAAGGAATTGTTGTAGAGAATTGAGATAGAGAGAGAATTGTTTGAAGAGCATTGTTATGCTGCCAAAATTATTCTAGATTTAGATATCACAGCTGATTACTCTTGTAGAGTTGTGGCTCTGGAGATTGTATTGTAATGCTGATAATACAATCGAGTCTGGCTTTGTAGTGGTGGGTTTTTTCCCATAAGGGTTTCCCACGTATATCTTGTGTTATGTGTTTGTGTATAATCCATTTTATGTATGTGTTTATTTAGCTTGCAATACTCTAAGGTTTTGTGAGATAAATTTCAGCATCATCTCTCTTGTTAGAATTAGCATTTTCAAGCGTTTCCATACTTTGGCTTCCTTTCAATTGGTATTAGAGCTTAGCCAGGCTTTGTTATTGTTGTTGGGTAGATGGGTTTTTTGTGCTGATCGAGTTTCAGTGGGAGTTTTGCAGAGGAGTTGTTTTCATAATCTTATTGCAAGTTAGATATGGCAAGCACATCTAGAAGACTAGAGATGGATAAGTTTAATGGCAGCAATTTTGAGCTATGGAAACTTAAAATGGAGGACATGCTTGTAGATAGAGATCTATGGGTTGTGATTTCTTCAACGAAACCTCAAACTACATCACAGGAAGATTGGGATAAGATGGATCGAAAAGCCAAGGATCTAATAAGACTTTGTTTCGCTGATTTTGTACTCCTAAATGTTCATGAAGAGAAGACTCCAGCTATTCTTTGGAAGAAGCTTGGTGATATTTATCAAGGGAAATCCTTGGTAAATAAGTTATTTCTAAGAAAGAAGTTGTATTCTTTGAGAATGGAGGAAGGAGGTTCTGTTGTTGATCACTTGAATACATATAATATGCTAATTGCTCAGCTGAATTTTGTTGGTGATAAGATTGATGATCAAGATAAATGCATGCTTCTTTTATGTTCTTTACCAGACTCATGGGATCACCTTGTTATGGATATTGGAAGCCAACAACCACTTTCAAATTGGAGGATGTGGTTGGTTAGTTGTTATCTGAAGAGATGGGAAGAAAATCTTTTGAAATGGCTAAGGAGGCCCTAATTGCTCGTGGTAGAACACTGGAGAAAAGAAAGAAAAAGGACAAGAAGGGAAAATCCAAGTCTCCTGGTAAAAAGTCCAAGGCAAAATATTGGAATTGTGGTAAAGTTGGTCATCTTTGAAAAGACTACAAAGAGGAGAAGAAAAAGAAAGGTAAAAAGGATTAATCTGATTCTGACACTGATAAATCTTCTCAAGATGATGTAGATGTTTTTGTTGCAGCCTTGGCAACACATGCATCAGAAGAAGTGTGGTTGATAAATTCAGGTGCTTCTTTCCACATGACATCTCACAGAGATTGGTTTTCAAAGTATGAAGAGTTTGATGGTGGAAAGGTGTATTTGGGTGATAACTCTCACCTGAATATTGTTGGACGTGGTAGAGTCAAGATTAGATTCCTTGATGGTAGAGTGAAGGGGATCGATGGTGTATTGCATATCCCTGGTTTGGCAAGAAACCTACTTTCAGTCAGCAAGCTTGGTGACGTAGATGTATAGGTTGTTTTCTCGAGTGTTGGATGCAAGATGACAAGAGGCTCTATGGTTCTTGCTAAGGGTGTTAGGATGGGCACCTTGTATAAGATGGATGCATGCATGATTCAATGCAATAGCGCTTCTATGAAGTCTAAGAAAAGGGCTTTAGATTCTTCATCCTCATCAGCAGATCAAGAAAAGAAGAATACCATTGTTTCAACATCTGATGGTCATACTTTTTGGGTACCTAAGGGTGCTAATACTTTGGAGATGAAGCTCCCTGCTAAGAAGACAATGTTATGGCACCAAAGAATTGGTCACATTGGTGAGAAGGGCCTTAGAGCTCTAAAAAATAAGATCCTTATTGAAGGCCTTAATGATTGTAATATGGAGTTTGACTTCTGTGAACATTGTATTTATGGTAGACATCATCATGTTTCCTTTTATTCCAGTTCTCATAAGTCTTATGGGGTTTTGGATTATATTCATTCAGATGTGTTTGGTCCAGTTAATGTTCCTTTGATATCTAGATCTGTATATTTTGTCTCATTCATAGATGATTATAGTCAAAGGACATTTGTGTATTTCCTCAGAAGTAAATCTAAAGTTTTTAGTTGGTTTAAGGAATTTAAATCCTTGGTTGAAAATCAGACTAGTAGAAAAATTAAATGTTTGAGGACTAATAATGGTGGTGAGTTTTGTTCAGCAGAATTTGACAAGTTCTGAAAGGATCATGAAATTCAGAGACATAAAAAAACTCCATACACTCCACAACAAAATGGAGTTACAGAGAGGATGAATAGAACATTGATGGAGAGGGCTAGGAGTATGTTGAGTGGTGTTGGCCTTGAAAAAAAATTTTGGGCTGAAGTTGTAGCCACTACATGTTATTTAATTAACAAGTCTCCTACTTCAGCACTTGTTGAGAAGACGCCCATGGAGGCATGGTCTAGCAAGAAGCCCTCTTTGAGACATATCAAATTCTTTGGTTGTGAGGAATATGCTCATGTGCTAAGTGAGAAAAGATCAAAATTGGAGAACAAGGTAGTTAAGTGTATCTTCATTGGCTATGGTGTCGGTGTGAAAGGTTACAAGCTTTGGGATCCAATTGCAAAGAAGGTGCTCTACAGTAGAAGTGTTATATTTCATGAGTTGAAACCTTCCACGGTTTATTTGCAGCCAAAGAAGGAAGAGAAGCATAAAAAGGAAGTAGTTCATATTCCTACTACCCCTAAGGAAGAATAACTACGAGCTCTTGATGGACTTGATAATGAGGAGAGCCTAAGCAGCTCTAAAAGTTTTGAAGAAGAGAAAGAACCTAAACCTCAAACTTTGAGGAGGTCTACTCGTGATAGACAACAACCTGATAAATTTGGTTATTCACCTGAGAGGTTTGGATATTCTTTGTTGGATTCCAGTTGTATACTTTCTTTGATTTCTAACACTGATGAGCCTAGGATAGTTAGAGAGGCTATAGGTATGCATGATGCAGATTCCTGGATGGAAGCCATGAATGAAGAGATGGCAGCATTGAAGAAGAATGTTACATGGGATTTGGTACCTTTGCCTCAAGGATGGAAACATGTTGGATGCAAATGGGTGTTTAAAAAGAAATTGGGTCTAGATGGCAGTGTTGAGAAGTATAAGGCAAGGTTGGTCGCGAAAGGGTACTCACAGGTGGAGGGAAATGATTATGGTGAAATATTCTCTCCTGTAACTAAGCTGACATCTATTCAATTCTTGTTATCACTTGCAACAGCTTATGACTTTGAAGTTGAGCAAATGGATGTGAAGACAACATTCCTTCATGGTGATTTGGAGGAGGAAATTTATATGTCACAACCAGAGCATTTCATTGAGAAAGGTAAAGAAAACCTTGCTTGTAAGTTTAAGAAATCTCTACATGGTTTGAAACAGTCTTCTAGAATGTGGTATCAAAAGTTTGACACCTATGTGTTGTCTTTGGGATTTATGAGATCTAAATCTGACCATTGTGTATATTATAAATCTGAAAATGGTCCCATTCTTATCATAGTCTTGTATGTAGATGATATGTTGTTTATTGGGAATGGTAAAAGAATGATTTCAAATTTGAAGTCTTAGTTAATAGCATAGTTTGAAATGAAAGATCTAGGTGCAGGTAGATATATTCTTGGGATTGAGATCATCAGAGATAGAGCTAGTAGAAAGCTTTGGATGATCTAGAGGAAGTATGTTAACTCTGTGTTGGAGAAATTCAGCATGATAGCTTTCAGGCAGTTAGTTGTTCCAATATTACATGGGATGAAACTTTCTATGGAGGATTGTCCAAAATCTCCTACTAAGATGGAGGACATGTCTAGAGTATCTTATGTGAGTGTTGTTGGTAGCTTGATGTATGCTATGGTCTGTACAAGGCCTGACATTGCCCAAGCAGTGGGAGTCCTTAGTCGGTATATGGCTAATCCTAGAAGGGTGCATTGGGATGTAGTTAAGAGAGTGTTCAGATATTTGAGGGGCACATCTGAGTATTGCTTATGTTTTCATGTTAATCATACTATATCTCAACATTTTATTTTCATTCGTGGATAGGTGGATTCAGATTGGGCAGGTGATATTGACACAATAAGATCCACTAGTGGATATGTTTCCATGATGTTTGGTGGTGCAATTAGTTGGATGAGCAAGCGATAGGTTGTAGCTTCTTTGCCCACTACAGAAGCAAAGTACATGGAAGCTACTCATGCTTCCAAAGAGGCCATTTGGCTTAAAATATTGTGTTATGATATTGGTTTTGATGTAGGACAGATTACTATCTATTGTGACAGCCAGAGTGCTATCTGTTTAGCAAAGAATGCTACTTTGCATGCCAGAACAAAGCACATTAATGTATAGTATCATTTTGTTCATGATATGGTGGAAGATGGAAAGGTGAAGTTGTTAGGAATGAATGCAAAGTACTTTGGCAGTCATTCTGTAGCAGTTGTTGTTGCATTCATGACTTGGATTGTCATTGATGTCAACACAGTGATATTTTGGATATCAGCAAGAAAGTAGGTACAATTTTGTTTTGTGCACATGTTTTATTGCAGATTGGCTTTTGCGTAGTTGATGGTATGTTCTTTGGTGTGTTATTAATCTATGGTTAATAGTGCAAAAAAAAATTCATTCATTCATGAGAGTTATGAGCATTTTGGTGAAAGCAGTGTTTAGACAGTGTTTCTGTGAAGCGATTTTTGAAAATCGGAGGATATCTCTTAGCTGGGATGGAATCTGATTTTGCGCAGTTAAAGGGATGTTGGAGATTCATTAATGATGACGTGGTTCATAGCGTAAACTTCGAAGATATGTTTGGAGAAAGTTACAGTATCTGGAAGCCGACAGTTTTATGTGAATTTTGTGTGTAGCATGTAGAAATTATTATTTTGTAATTGAGGACCGACTCATTTGTAATTATTTGAGTTTGGTATATAAGAAGGAATGTTTTCCTTGTTGCAATATGTATTTGTGAAGGTTGAGATGCGAATATATGCATGAAGTGAAGAAAAGAACTAATTCAGTGATGAAGGAAGACTTGTGAGTACAGAGATCTGGAATTGTGATCTTGTGTAGCAGAGAGTGCGATTTTGGCACAGTGTGAAGGAGGTAATATATTTCATATTATTCTGTTGAATAATTCTAAGATCTTTTGGACAATGGGTTCAGAGATCTTTCCTTGAAGCTGTTTGGGCAGTGGGTCCTTCTATCTTCCATAAACTCTTAACCAGGTTAGAATCTTTTAACAGGGATTCAAAATCTCCTAACAGGGATTTATATGTACTGAATGTATTTCATAAGACTCCTAACAGGGTCTATCCTCTAACAGGGAACTTTCATATTAGTGCATCATTTTGTGGGCATCATTCCCATTGGGGTTTACTCTTTTCAAGAGGTTCCCTAGTCAACATATCTTGTGTTATTGTGCAATTATATATGGTTATCTTTCTATGGTTGATTAGTACATTAATTATATTGTTTAAAGCAATTGAATGGTTAAATTATCAGATAACTGATTCACCCCCCCCCCCCCCCCCCCTCTCAGTTATCTTGGGGATCTTTACTTTCTAACAGAAGTTGGAAAAGGTTGCTACTTTGGAGAATGTTGCAGATGCATTGACAAAGCCAGTGAGCACTGAAAAGTTTAGATGGTGTGTTGGTTCTATGGGCCTTGGGGCCTATGCTGTGATACAGTAACTCCTGTAAGGTCTTTGTCAAGTGGGAGATTGTTGGGATAAGGTGACTCAGCCTTATCATGATTTATTGTTTTACTTATTCTTTTTGGAAAGATGCTAAATGAAGACGAAATCTTCCACAAGGATGGACTTGGAGAAGAAAATAGAATGTTTCCTGTTTTTCTATGATTTATCCTCTTTTCTTTGCTTTTAAGGCAAGGATTGTGCATAAAGGAAGTTTCTAAAATAGTTTGTAGATGCATTGAATGTAGACACTTTAGAAATTGTTTCCTCTTGTACAAAAACTCTATAAGTACAAGGCATTGTTGTAGAGAATTGAGATAGAGAGAGAATTGTTTGAAGAGTGTTGTTATGCTGCCGAAATTATTCTGGATTTAGATATCATAGCTGGTTACTCTTATAGAGTTGTGGCTCTGGAGATTGTATTGTAACCTTGTTGTTGATGATACAATTGAGTCTGGCTTTGGAGTGGTGGGTTTTTTCCCGTAAGGGTTTCCCACGTATATCTTGTGTTATGTGTTTATGTGTACAATCCATTTTCTATATGTGTTTATTTAGCTTGCAATAGTCTAAAGTTTTGTGAGATAAATTTCAGCATCATCTCTCCTGTTAGAATTAGCATTTAGAAGTGTTTCCACACTTTGACTTCCTTTCAATGTAAACTATTTCTTCAGTTTGGTCGAATACCTTGTATGATGTGATATTGTCTATGTTTCTATTTGAAGAATGGTGGGTTGTAATTAGATTACTAATCATTGGAAAATGTTAGAACATGGAAGAACAACACAATGCGATCTTACTCATATAGTTGAACGCAGACCGCGGTAGATACATGTTCATAATGATCAATATACAAAGAAGTAAGTTAAAGGTACATTGCTGGTACCCATTATGAGACAGTGCAGATCACAGCGTAGTATATTTGAACCCTATTATAGATTATGAACCATTATACGACCTCAATATCAATAAGAAGAATTTGAACAAAGAATCTTTTATATATATATATATATATATATATATATATTCCAGTTGTCTCCTTATATTGAGAATTTCTTTCTCAGGCGCTGGTTGCAAGCACATGAGTTTAATTCAGAAATAGCTCCATACGATTGCAGGCATAAAACACAACATTCTAATCTTTACAAAATTCTAATTCATTATATGAGATGGAAACCATATCACTGTTAAGTGATATTGATACACCAGGCATAACAAGTATTGGAAGAACACATCTGACAAATTACCAAACAATATTATCGATTGAAACATCTAATACAGTCCAACGTAACTACCAACAAATACCTATGGAGAAGAGTTGATGTGGCTTATGCTCAGACGACACTTACATGAATGTAGTCACATGCAACACCCATGGTGGAATATGTGGCGATAAAGGAAATTGGAGGGGGATAACAGTTAGTATAAGTTTGTATCAAAGTAGATACCGTCTTGTAATAGGTGACTTACACATCGCTATCTTCTTGAATCAAAAACATCATCATACCAATACCAACTGCGTAGAAGGGATGATTTGGTGAATTCACGTTGAGCTTGATGGAGATATATTTCAAACCAAAATATTACATCTCTATTGATAGGAGATTCTTAAGTACATACACCAAAATTGCTTCGAACAAGCTATATAATATCACAGACTTTACCGTTATGGATGAATGTGTAAAACACGACATAACTATTGGCAGAAATTGTAATCGAAGAGATTAAGGAGATTAATCACCGACAGTCATATAACCTATGACATACATAGTTTGTGAGATCCACGAGCCTCTCTAATGGTTTTGAAAGTGAGGAAGAATAGCTAGATAATGAAGAATAAACTATATGGTTGTTCAAGCACCTTGTTCAAAATCAAGATAAGTCATGTTTCAGAATTACTCTTAGAAGTTAAGTTAAATATTATAATGAAATGTTCACATTTTTATTCAAGTTATATTTGCAAATGTATTACAATTCTTATTTCAAGTCAGAATTACTACCTCAAGATTTAATTTAAGTAATCCTTTAATAAGGACATTACAAAATGGACCCTAATATTAATAGATAATTGTACAAAGATCCTCCACCTCCCGATACTAAGCTCCTCGGATACTTCAAGGACAAGTACCCTGCATCATATAAATGGGCCACTGAATAATGAAACTATCAAGGTGGTGGCCTAGGACTTGAAGAAGCTAGAGAAAAAGACCCAATGGAAGCCTCAAAAAATCCACCACATCGAAGCCTTGGATTCAATACCCCTTGCTTGCATATACAAGGACCCAATACTACAACTAGGGGCACTAATTCACCCAATGTTACCCTCTTAACATCCAGGATGAACTTGTGGAAATCAAAGACATCCCACAAGAGGAAGAAAAGACGTCCTATGATGATATTTTTTATGATGAAACCTTCCTAGGTGATTTTGTCCTCTGTCAACTTGCCATTAACCTAATTACCCTCCCCCTCATCCATCCCAAACTCATAGAATGAGACCAACCAAGCGTGGTGATCGCTTCTTATAAAGGCTCAAAAACTAGGTGTAATTCCAAACTCAAGGATTGGACATCCGACAAAGCAGTTTATCCTCTTCATAAAAACTCATTTAGTATGTCAGACCAGAGACGTATTACTTGAAATGGGCCAGAAAAGTATATGCACCAGGTATCACTCAGCCATACATTTTATCGTTGTTGTAGGAAAGAAATGCTAAAGAAGAACTATTCTATGATTGCAAGGAATGAATGCTAGAGTAATGCCTAAATTGAAGTTGTAGAAAAGTAAGTACTGGAATGGGAATTACAAAAATATAACTGCTAACAAAACTTGAAGACTCTTACGAACTATGCCATAGTACTTCTGTTGTTCCACTTCTTTGCCTGCAAGAGGCGTCAGCTGATCTGTAGCTTTGGCTGCAGGAATAGTTCAACACTTGGCACTAAAATAGCAGAAATGCGAGAAATGATTCTAACTAGTATGAATCTATCTAACTGTGGATTTATCACCAAGTGGGGCCCCTTGGATGAGTATCCTAAATTACACATATTCTCAACTGAATCTCAACACTTCATTTATTTATTGATTGAATGATGAAGTACATGAATTTCATGAAAACAAGAAAAGGGACTGAAAACTATATTGATAATAAACTTGACAATGCCCTTTGTCTCTCATGTAGGAGCAAGGCTTTATGTAAAGGAAAACTCCTAACTACTTTCCTAACTGCACCATAGAAATAGGTGGATCTTTATTACAACACTACCGACTAAAAGGAATGAAATATTTTAAGACTAAAATAGATTAAATCCAGAACGGAGGAAAGAGTTGTCGTGACAGCAAATTTAACTTCCCACTTGTGCCTAGATCTTCTCAGGGAATTTAACACGATGCCTTGCTCTTCGCTGGAACTACCACCTTGTTTTTTGGAAACATTCAACTGGCGCTACACTAAATGCTTCTCTAGTAGAAGTTGTAGGAAGACCGAGTTGAGCACTCCATGAATAAATGCGCTATACCTGGTCAAAACAATATTTTCTATTTCAATGCACTGCGCCTTCAAGGGTTAGGATAAGACATTTATGATAGTAATTATCAGAACACGCATGATCATTCATATTCAAACAACTACTCTACTCATTTAAAACACAACCATATCTTTCAAAATAAGAAATATAGTAATTCATCCAAGCATTGCATATTTAAGTACATTTGAACCAAGTTATATGTCTGATGGCAGCATGCCATATAATAGCAAAAAAACATAGAAGTCTTAAGGTAAATGTATCAAAATAAGGAAAAATATCTAGCAAATATCATCCTAGGGTATCTTAAAATATGGCATTAATATGCCTCATCATTTTGCCCCTACAAAGACTAGTGCCTGTCCTCAGGCACTGAAGTATTTTTAATTTTTGCTAGCACCCTAAAGTCTCCTTCTTGTGTTTGCTCGATCAATTAACTGCACACCCTCCAGTAGAATCTGTTCATTCTGTCAACCATTACACACCATCTTATCTCTAAATCTTCATCCAGCTCATCATCCACACAACTATATAGTGGCCACACGAGTATAGGGGCTAGAAAGTGAGAGGCACCCATCTTTCTCATCTCGGATGTCATCCCAATTCTATATATTAGTGGACCCTTTGCATGGAAACTCTGAAGTTGATGACACTATGTGGCTCTGCCTTTTTTAGAGACATGATCAGTCTGGCCCACCTCTACTATAATCCATCTACAACTCTATTTCCATTAGCTAAGGATAATCTTTCAAACTCTGTATGTACCTGCTCTCTATTTGCCAGTATCCTTCTCTTGTGTGTGGAGTCATTAAAACCATAGACAATTTCCAACCACTCACAATAGATTTGTCTACGTGTTTTTCTCTCAGGATGCAATGGAAGTGAAATATTGCATTTAAATGCCCTATACTTGTTCAATTGTTCTCTATAATAGATATCATTATTGACCCAATAAAGTAGTGAGGACAAATATTATATATCTCCCACAAATAACAGGGGATTCCATTCAATGTTTGATGGGACAACATAATTGTGTAGATAAAGTTCACAAAGAAAGTTCTTGATGAAGTCGGGTGACATCTCATAGGTGGCCACAAAGGCTTAAGGGGTATCTATGTCAGCACTTAAATCTCTAATAATTCTCACAAATTTAAACAGTAAGAATTGTTCCCTCAGGCACAGAGCATACACCCTAGGTGGTGGTCGACATTCTATAATCTTGGGAACCAATTTGATAACCGAATCCATCTTATCCTGTAAGAGCTTGATTTCTTGTTTTTGCTGCCCTATTTCCCCTTTTAACCTGTCCCTTTCTATTTCCCACATTGCCTTTTCATACTAAATCTATTTAAAATAATCCAAGGACAAAGAAAGTATCATTACCTGGTCTCGATTGCTGAGTGGAACCAGGTGTTCTGGTCTTGCCTCATGACTCTTGTTGAACTAGCATGAATGCGGCCGAAACATCATCTGCTTGCACATTCCCTAGATGGGAAGAAGATACATCAAAAACATCCATTTTCTCTATTTCTTTTGGTCTTGAGGCCGCAAGTTCCTTTTCCATCACATCATCACCTCCCATGGTTGGATTTTTCTCTTGTGGGTCCATGTCCATAGGTTTCTCAAGAGGAACTTCATGACTTGAGCCAGCCATCATAGGTGAGTCCTTTGTCTTTTTCCTTGTGTTCAAATAGACATTGCGTCATACTGGTGTTTCTTCTAATATTGCAGAGCATTTTTGTGGATTGGTTCTTGTTGAGGCAGACATGGCTATAGGAGGAACAAGGGCATCACCTACTTCATAGCTAGACATTTTTCCTTTCCCCTTCTCATTTTGCATGGCTTCCTAGGGACTATGAGTTTCTACAAGAACCTCAATTTCTTCACCCTCCAAATTAGGGTTTGGAACTTTTACTGTTATATTTTCTTGATGAAGAGGTGAGTTCTCTTGAGTTCTTTCTGGAATGACAGGTTCTTCATTTTTAGGAATGGATTTAGTAGAAGTGTTTTCCTGAGCTTCATGATGCTCAGGGTGTGGCCCTACAGGCACAGGTCTGTCCCTATTTAATTGAACATGAGGGGCGACAAGAAATTCATCCCAGGTCATGGGAGAATTATCATGTAGGGCTTTCTCTACTAGTAATTTTATTAACCCATGATAGGTAACAATATTTTGTCTACCCTTTCTCACTTCTTCCGAGCTCAAATTCAATAGGGAGTATAGGACATTTGGAACATTAATTAGGTGTCCATGCCGCAAATGGCTCAGAAGTTTAAAATGCATAGCACTTAGAAAAGAAAATCTTCCTTTGAAAGTAATGTATCTTACAATATTAACAGTTAACTAAGGGTAATCACCTGGAAGAGAGATTCTTTTAGTACCTGGCTTGCTACTTTCCATTGCAGTGTCTATTGGTAGGGAATATTCAGCTCTGGTTGTGCGGGCATCATGGCCATGCAAAAAAGGTTCATTTATAGTAGGAAGTCCATAGACTTCTACGATTTGTACTTCTAAAGCTTCAACTTGTAAACATTTCACATATGCCACTCCATTACTGAATGTGCGTAAAAATTCTACTACAATGGCTTCGTCATGACCATTTAATCTGATAAAATAATTAAGCCAACCCACATGATTGAATTCCCAAACACTAGGTTGATCTTGCAACAAGGACTGGTTTTGACCGAATAGGCTGCCCACCCATACTTGTTCACTCAAAAGTCCCTGCAACCTTAGTTCTTGACTTCAATCTTTTTCACAATTTCTCCTAATTTCTAAACTTCCCACTCTGCACTGATTCAAGGTTTCTTGCAATTTGTTTGGTAAATACGGGAGGTAAAATAGCAGAGAATTTGTGAAAATTGAAGCTGGCTTTGGTTTTCAAGTTTTTATAAAAGGACTTAAGGCCGTAGACTAAATCTGGCAGATTAATGATCAGACTGTTTAAGCTTTTGTGCTAATAATGACAAATTAATAAAAATCTTGGGCAAATTTATTTCATCTCATATTAATTGACTACCCACTATGAAAAGGATGCAGGTGTCCTTACATGCTCGGTTTGAAAGTACATCATTTCTTGGAAAGAATTGCTAAATTAAATGAATCTTAAAAGATAATAATGTTTAAATAAGTAAAGAGTATGTGAGAGAATAGATGATTGTGTACCTGATGTGAAAGTACCATAAATGTTGATATCTGAAGTGATATGATGATGTGTATCATGCAAAGAGAAGTACGGTGTAGAAATACATGATGGATGAATGAATGGAAGAGAGAAGTGTGATGGGATGGGTTATTTATTATGACAGAGAATATTTTCATAGGAAAAAAAAACTTTATTATGATTGCAGTCGTGCAGAGTTAAAGTGATGATGGACAGTTGTAGCCGGCTGCAAGAGAATCACCCATAGGAGGAGGTCCATCTTTTGGTGTAAAGCCTTCAGTTGGAGGAGGTCCATTATGTGTAGAGGGTTCATCAGTTGTAGGATATTGATTAGCTGCAAGAGGTTCAGTTGTGGAAGGAGAAATCTCAAGAACTCGCCCTTTTTTTGTGGTGTGTGGTTTGTGGTATAGAAGAAGTCTGTGCCCATTTACTAATAATTTGAAATGTACTGGGTCAATGGTTGATAACTAAACTATACCATTAGCATAGACATTTTCTATTTCATAGGAACCTAGCCACTGTGTAGTAAGCTTACCTTGGGTTACTTGAGAGTGAGAGTCATATAGGAGAGCCCAGTCACCAGGAGCAAATCATTTGGTGAGGATGTGCGAGTCATGCTACCTTTTGCATTGTATTTGGATCATTTCTGCTTGTTGCAAGGCTGCCTTTTTCATTTCATCCAGTTGGTTCAACTGCAGGACCCTTTCACGTTGTGTTGTTGGAAGATCAATGTTTAATTGTAATGTTGTTCTCAATGTTTTATGCTCAAATTCTATCGACATTACAACATTTTTTCCATAAACTAGTTCAAAGGGTGTGAAACTGGTTGTTGTCTTCCAAGTTGTCCTATATGCCCAGACTGCTTCTTGTAACCTTGTGCTCCAGTCCCTTTTATGTAACTACACTATTTTGGTTAAGATGGCCTCTATTTCCCTATTAGTGACCTCGACTTGACCATTCGCCTGTGGATGATATGGACTTAATGTCCTATAGCGAATGTTATATTCATTCATAAGTGCAGTAATCAGCGTTAATGTGAATTGAGCACCCTAATCAGTAACCAGTTCTATTGGGACACTATACCTTGTGAATATTTCTACATACAAAAACTTAGCAACCTTGTTATCTCTAGTATGTTTCATAGCATGTACCTCCACCTATTTAGTTACATAGTCAGTACATACAAGAATGTAGGAATTGTCATTTGAGGATGGAGTAATGGGTCCGACAAAATCTAACCCCCATTTGTCAAATGGAGTTACTACTACCTGTAGGAAGAGAGGCATCTTGTCAAATTTTGTTGGTCTTCCCATCCTTTGGCATCGGTCACATTTTCTTGTATAGTTTACTGCATCTTTATGGAGGGTTGGCCAATAATATCATGTGTTCAGTACCTTCTTTGTTGTTCTTTTAATTTGGCTGCAAAATTCCCTCCACAAGGCTCATCATGACATGCATGGAGGATGTCATATGTTTCATCCTCCCTTACAAACCTTCTCAATATTTGGTCAGGCCCATTATAGAATAGACAATCAGCAATCCATGAGAAATTGAAATTTTTTTCTATGGGGAGTCTCTTTTCTTTTGGTGAGAATAGGGAGGTACCTTTTGAGAGACCAAGTAATTGGCAATATCTGCATACCAAGGAGTTTTGGCTGAAATGGAGAATAGGTGATCAACAAGAAAGCTATCATCAATAAGTTATGGTTCATCCTTGTTCTACAATCATGAGAGAAAATATGCAACCATATTTGACTTGCTTGGCTTATCCACTATGGTGATATCAAATTCTTGTAACAATAGAAGCCATCGAGCTAGTCTCCCCGTGATTGCAGGCTTATTTGCAAGGTACTTAATTGCTGCATGATCAATATGCAAAAATATCTAGTATCCTGTTATGTAGTGGTGGAATGTATTAAGGGTATAAATGACTGCCAAAAGATCCTTTTCTGTGACTATATAATTCAGTTTGCTCCTTGGAGATTCTTGTTGATGAAGTATATAGCATGCTCCATTGTGTCATCTTTTTGGCCAAGCATGGATCCTATGGCATGATTTGAGGCATCAGTATGAATGTGGAATGGAAGTTCCCAATTTGGTCCTCATAAGACTAGGGTTGTTGTGAGGACTGACTTCAGTGTAGGAAGGCTTGATTGCAACTTGGAGTCCAAGTAAATTTTGAATCTTTGGTAAGAAAATAATGTATGGGATTGGTCATTTTACTAAAATCTTTGATGAACCTTCTGTAATAGCCTACATGTCTAAGAAAACTTCGGACATCTTTTTTCTTGGTTGGTGTTGGAAGGTTTTGAATGACTTCAATTTTGGTCGGATCCACTTGGATTCCAACGGTAGATATGTAGTGGCCAAGCACTATCCCTTCTTGCATCATCATGAAGCACTTTTTGTTGTTTAGAGAGAGATTATGTTCTTCACATCTTTTTAGGACCTTGTCTAAGTTGTTCAAGGCTTTCTCATAAGTTTCACCATATGTTGTGAAATCATCCATATAAATCTCCATACAGTCATGAGAGATATTAGCAAAGATGTTGATGACTTCTCTCTGAAAGGTTGTTGGAGCATTATAGAGACTAAATAGAAGAACTGAATAAGAAAAATCCCCCCAAGGGCAAGTGAATGTTGTCTTTTCTTGATCTTCTAGGAAGATTCAGATCTGGTTGTACCCACTATACCCATCTAGGAAGGAAAAATACTTTTTGCCTGCTAAGGAGTCCAATACTTGGTCAATGAATGGAAGAGGGAAATGATCCTTTTTAGTTGTATTATTGAGTTCTCCATAGTCCACACACACATGCCATTTTCCTCCTTTTTTTGGCACAATTACTAATGGAGAAACCCAATGACTATTGGATATGGGATAAATAAATCCAACATTGAGGAGTTTTTGCAATTTTTATAACAATTTCTTGTAATGCTGGGTTCACTCACCTTTGAAATTGCATTACTAGAGGTTTATCTTCTTTTAGATATATCCTATGAGTGCATAATTTTGGATCCAAGCCTTTCATGTCAGAATAGTCCCAAGAAAATTCTCTAGTATGGGCCTTCAGCATTTTAGTCAAAGATGTTTGCTGCTGAGTGGTTAGTTTTCTATTGATGTTCAGGAAAAGGCTAGGAGACACCTCTATTTGCTTAGTCAACTCTATCATGGATGCATTCGTAAATGAGGGTGCTTGTATCTCATGGGGAAGCAATTGGTGGTAGAGTTCTTTGACTATAGGAGAACACCATTGGCAATCATGGCTTAAAACTTGTAGAGAGCAGTTGTTGGAAGAATAACCCAGAGAATCCGGGTTTGATCCATACTGGTTTTGCAGGATATTGGTGATCACTTTATCTTTGTCTTGAAGCTACAGGAAAGGATCTCTTTTTATCATCATTAACTTAGACACTGAATTGATAACCTCAGCTTCTTCTCCTATGTTAGGCCATATTGGTGAGGCTAATTCCATTTGGGGTTGGGCAAGGGGGTAAAGAACTAGAGTCTTTATATGTTGTTCGTCAGAGATGGTCACATCCCCTGAGTGACATCCAATATAAGCATTAGTAGTTCCTAACCAAGGTCTGCCAAGTATAATTGGGTATCCTCCTAAGGTAGCTTTTGGTGATAGGATCATGAAATCGGTTGGGTACGACCAAGACTCAAGGTCGACAACTATGTCTTCAACCACCCCATCAGGCTTTATAGTGGAACTGTTTGTGAGATGTAGGACAATGGGGGTGGTTCAAAGGTTGTTTATACCAATTTGTTGCATTATATCCCTGGTCATTACATTTATAGCGGCTCCAAGATCTAGCAATGCATTTTTAATGGTTGTCCCATTAATAATGACTTCAACGAGGCTTCCTTAGTCAGAATATTTTGGGATGGTAAGCTTTCCTAACATAATGTCAGCTAGCTTACCTAACACATGCATTGTCTAAGGATCCTTTTTCTTGCGACCAAGTTTCTTAAAGAGGGCTTCTTTTATGGCTTTTCCATATGTAGGAACATCCTTAATTGCTTGAAATAAAGGTATTTGGACATTGACATTCTTTAACTGATCAAGGATGTTAAATTATGTCTCCTTAGTAGGCTTAAGATTGTTGTGCTGCAATCTTTGTGGAAAAGGTGGTCCAGTAGGGTGGTCAGTTATAGGCTATGTTACTAGAAGGGGAATAGTGTTTCCTATTTGTGTAGGCTCCTCCTTGGGTACTTCAGTTATGATTGGATGCTCAGGAGTAGGGATAGTAGTCCCAGACTAAAGGTGTATATCATCAAGTGTGATTGCATAGGTAGGATACTGCATGGGATACTACATTTGGTCAGTAGTATACACACGTTGTTGAGGTGTGGGAGGCATGTTGTTTGGGTTTGATTGTGGTTGTGTAGGAAATTGGGTAGGCTTTGGAGGTTGATTATTAGCTACTACTGGTGGTAAGAGTGTTTGCTACTGTGGTGGCTGAAGAGGTGGATTCAGATATCCTCGAGGCTGATTTGGCCATTGCTGGCCTCCTCGCCATTGAGGGTTATGTTGCTAGTTACCCTGTGGTGGTTGTCATGCCCCCTGAGGTTGTTTCCAATTCCCCTGAGGGTTCTACCACTGTGAACTAGGGTAATTTTGCCAGTGATTCTGATAGTTGTTCCAAGGAGGATTTTGGTAATTCATAGAAGGTTGCCATTGATTGTTATAAAATTGATTACTAAATGTAAGTGGGTCCTTAGGAATACCTTGTCTTTGCACCCATGGTCGTCACTGAGAAACAAAGAATAGCTTCTCATCTGCTAGTTCAACTGGCTTATATTCAGTTGGCATTTGGGTAGTTTCCATATTAGAAACCATCTTACACCGGCAATCTATCTTCTTTTGTCGACGGTGTGGACAGAATTTAGCCAAAATAGCTTATGCTTCCTCATGCTTCTTCTTTGCCTGCAAGGTATCCAGTTGTGTGCCCATATTGTTGATGATATCCTACTTAAATTTGAATAAGAGATGGGTTATCTCTGATCTGGTAGCATCTGTGCCATTTGTCTTTCCTATTGTGGCTTTGTATCCCCTTCCTGTCTTACCAGTAGCTCTTGAGTACTTGAGGCACATCTTCTTTATATCATCCCAAGTAGATTGGGTTATATCTCCTCCTGCCATCAAGTCTAATGCTTCAGTGCATCCATCTTGTATAACTCTTAGGAAAAGAAGCTTATGAGATTCTTCATTATGCGCATGCTCTGTATTCCTTTGTAGACTATACATGA
Source organism: Chamaecyparis obtusa (assembly GCA_027943335.1). NCBI lineage: Eukaryota > Viridiplantae > Streptophyta > Pinopsida > Cupressales > Cupressaceae > Chamaecyparis > Chamaecyparis obtusa. The sequence goes on along the minus strand of BSBK01000506.1, from coordinate 132,066 downwards.
ACCATGAGACATAGTCTTCAAGTGTCTCATCCTCTTTTTGAGTCATTTTAAAGATATCTTCCCTCACATATCAGTTCCCTGACAATACTCCTTATACTTGAGCAAGAATGTAAATTGTATTTCTCTCCAATTATGGACAACATCCTTTCCTAGGCCCATAAAACAACGCAAAGTAGACTCCTTAAGGGTTGCAAGAAAGAGTTTGAGCTTGTGAGCATCGGTGGTGTAGTCATAACTTCTACATAGGATATCAAACTCAAAGAGAAAGGTATTCGAGTCTTCTATTACTAGACCATAGAATTTTGGTAGGGTGGAAGAAGGTATATTTTTAAGGTTTTTTTTATCTCAGTGTTCATTAATAGGCAATGGAAATATCACGGGATTCACCAGCTTGACAGGATTTATAGGCTAAGGAGGCGGTGGATAATGTGGAGGTTGGTAGATGACCAGTTGTAAGGAGTTTTCTTGTCTGATAGGATTCTCAGGAAATTGGGTTCTTAGATGAGAGAAGACTTTTGCAAATGCGTTAATTTCATGTTGTTCTTCAAAAGAGCCAAATTTTTCTTCTTCAGAAGATGAGGAGGATGTAGTTTTAGGGAGGTCAATGGTAGCATCAACAAATGAACTTTCCTCTTCAAAGAGGTGATTGGATTGATTTGGCAAGTACCTTCCTCTGGCCTCTCTTCTTCGATTATGCATACAAGTAGTAGGGAGTTCCTCTAAGAGAAATGTATTCTAATGAAAGCTGGAAATAAAAAAAATTCTAAGAATGGCTTAGAGAGGACTTGGTTTGGCACCATCCCTGACAACGGTGCCAAAAATGATCGCTTCTTATAAAGGCTCAGAAACTAGGTGTAATTCTGGACTCAGGGATTGGACATCCAATCGAGCAGTTTATCCTCTTCATAAAAACTCATTCGGTATGTCAGGCTAGGGACGTATTACTTGAAATTGGCTAGCCAAGTATATGCACCAAGTATCACTTAGCCATACATTTTATCATTTCTGTAGGAAAGAAATGTCGAAGAAGAACTATTCTATGATTGCAAGGAATGAATGCTAGAGTAATGCCTAAACTGAAGTTGCAGAAAAGTAAGTGCTAGAATGGATATTACAAAAATATAAATGCTAAAAAAACTTGAAGACTTACGAACTATGTCGTAGTACTTCTGGTGTTCCACTACTTTGGCTATAGGAGGTGTCAGCTGATTTGTAGCTTTGGCTGCTGGAATAGTTCAACACTTGGCACTGAAATAGTGGAGATGCAGGAAATGATTCTAACTAGTACGAATCTATCTAACTATGGATTTCTCATCAAGTGGGCCCCCTTGGATGAGTATCCTAAATCACAAATATGCTCAACTGAATCTCAACACTTCATTTATTTATTTATTGAATGATGAAGTACACAAATTTCATGAAAATAGGAAAAGTGACTAAAACTGTATTGATAATAATCTTGACAATTGATGCAGGAGCATCTTGGATCCTTGGCAATCCTGTGTCACCAAAAACATTTTGGAGTTTGTCTATGTTGCTTGGTTCCTACTTTGACCAATTTGGTTGGTAGTTGGTCAGTTTCCTTTGGTTACTAAGTGTGGTCAGTCATTTCTTGAGCGGTCGGTTATTTCACTGGCACTCGGCATTGCTTGTCTGTTGCTCAGTTATCCTTGCTCACCGACGGGTTTAGTTTTGATTTATGTTGAGGCCAACTTGTACATTTATATTGGATCATGGATTTAATATTGGTATCCATCATTGGGAAGTGTGTGGTCCTAGATCTGACCGTTACTTCTATTGATTGTGGATCTAAAGGCTGACTCGGTTTGGTAGCCTCTTGTATAAATGTAGTTGTTTGGTTGTAGTTTAGGAGGCAATTTATCATAGAAGATAGTAGACATTAGAAATCAAAGTTGTGACAGATGCTCACATGTTTGAGGACTTCTGAGATTCATTGTAATATCAAGCCATAACTGGGAAGGCCTTACAACTTGGCATGTATGATTCCACATGATGAAAATATATGAAAACTTCTGCATTCTCTCTCTCGTTGTTGTGTTTGTTTTCTTCCGCATGTGTTGAGTAGGCTTGGATCATCAGGGTGTGCTATCTTTTGGCCCCTCTTGACCCCTGCCTTGCGTCAGATGGTGTCAGAGCAAGGTGAGATCTTGATTTAGGTCTGTGGATCTAGGTTTGTAGGTTCCTCTTGAAGCCCTAGTTGATTGTTGTGGGGTAGCAGATTGCGATCTAACCTATAATTGCAGAGGGTTGTCAAGATGGTTCATGGGAGGTGAGATGCAGATCCAGGATTGTCTGACATGCTAAGGCAAATTGCTACTAGGTTAGAAGCAGTTGAAATAGCCCAAAGAAGAGGTAGACATCTTAAAGATGTTAGTGATGATGAAGTTGAAGAAGAATAGGCAAATGCAGAACTTGCACCTATTATGGATCAAGGTGAAGAAAGATTATTTGTAGGCTTTGACAAGTTTGATGTCAACACCACATTTTAATCCTCCTGAGTATGGTGAAAAGCTAGATTCTGATGAATTGGTGGACTGGATCACCAAGATGGAAAAATATTTTGAATATGAAAACATTCCTGAAGATAAGAAGGTGAAGATTGCAAGCACTAAGTTGAAGAGTCATGCATCCTTATGGTGGAAACATCTGCAGCTAGATAAGAAAAGGAAGGGCAAAGACAAAATCAAGGTATGGAGTAAAATGGTCAATAAATTGAAAGGAAATGAATTATCTTGTGATTATCAGATTAACCTAGTTCGGCAAATGCAAAGTCTGAGGCAGAAAGATAGCTCGGTAAAGGAGTATACTGAGGAATTTTATAGATTAGATATCAGATCTATACATGATGAAGATGATGTGGAAAGGATTGGTAGATGCCTGAATGGTTTGAGAGTTTCCATCCAAGAAGAAATTAATATGGTCAAATTGGAGAAAATTGAAGAAGCTTATCAATTTTCTTTGAAGGCCGAGGAGATATTGAACAAAAGACATGAGCAGAGATAGAGAGGAAGAGGTGGTATATTTCCTAGAGGAAGAGGTAGATCCAATGGTGAAAATGGTAGATCTGAACCTAAGAAGACAAATCTAGACAAAGGCAAGACTGAGTGGAAAGGTGAAAGTTCATCTAGAGGTAGAGGCAATAACTACCGAGGTGGTTATAGCAGAAGAAGTTTCTGAGGAACGTGCTACAATTGTGGAGAAGAAGGACATAGATAATTTAAATGTACACAAGTGAGTAAGAAGGCTGGTAGCAGTAGAAATGATTTGGTGCAAGAAGAGTCATCGAATGAACCTGAGAAAGAAAATAACTTGATGGTAAGGAGAGCACTATGGAATGAAATAAAAAAGGTGTTAGGATAATAAGCAGAAAAATGCAAATATTAACAAACAAGAGAGAACAGAATAACATAGAATTTAACATGGTTCACCCAATCCTTGGGCTACGTGGGAGCTATAGGTCTTGGTCGATTAGTCTCCAAGTGGGAGGATATTGTTGTGGAGTTTGATTAGGCTCCACATACATAAAAATCTCCCACTTGGAGACTAATCAGACTCCACAACAATATCCTCCCACTTGGAGACTAATCAACCAAAACCTGTAGCTCCCATTGGAATAATGAAACCATCCTGGACTCAGCTGTTCTTTTATTTTGTTCAGTCTAGAAGACCAACTGAAGTTGAACAAGAATTCAACTTCTCCCTTGTCACTGCCTTTGTAAACATATCTGCTAGATTATCATCTGTATGTATCTTCTCCAACCTTAACTGTCCATCATCCAATATTGACCGAATGAAATGATATTGCAACTGTATGTGCTTTGTTTTTTAGTGCAAAGCAGAATTCTTTGCAAGATGAATGGTACTCTGACTATCTGAATACAAATAATTATCTGTCTGTGGATGTCCCAATTCTTCCATGAAGAATTGAAGCCATATCATCTCCTTGGCTACCTCTGTAGCAGTAACATACTCTGCCTCTGTAGTGGATAAAGCATTCACCTTTTGTAACTGAGAAATCCAACTCACTGTTGTCCCACCAACAGTAAATACATAACCTATAGTACTCCGTCTGGTATCAATATCTCCTGCCAAATCTAAGTCAACATAGCCATGAATAGTAGTAGAAGAGCCCCCAAAGTGTAAACACTTATTGGATGTACCTCTCAAATATTTGAGAATCCATTTGACTGCATTCCAATGCTCAATCCCAAGGTGACTCATATACTAGCTAATGACTCCCACTGCATGTGCAATATCTAGCCTAGTACATACCATAGCATACATTAAGCTCTCTATAGCTAAAGCATAAGGTATCTTGGACATTCTTGCCTCTTCTTCTGGTGTCTTTGGACACATTTCTTTAGTCAATTCCAAATGACCAGGCAAAGGTGTAGTGACAGCTTTGGCATCCTTCATGTAGAATCTCTGCAACACCTTCTCAACATAATCAACCTAAGATAGAGTTGATTTTCTATTCTTCCTATCTCTACAAATTTTCATGCCAAGGATTTGTTTTGCTGCCCCCAAATCCTTCATAGCAAAATATTTTGCTAACTATTGTTTCAACCCCTTAATATGATCCATGTTAGAACCAGCTACAAGCATATCATCAACATATAAACATAGAATAATGTAGCTGTCATTATTTAACCTCTTGAAATAAACACAATGGTCAGAATTACATCGAGTGTATCCATTCTCGTGCATAAAAGTATCAAATTTAATATACCATTACCGAGGTGCTTGCTTCAGGCCATATAAACTTTTCTGCAATTTGCACACTAAACTCTCCTTACTCTTGACCTCATATCCCTGTGGTTGTACCATATAAATTTCTTCATTCAAATCACCATGAAGAAAGGTTGTTTTAACATCAAGCTACTCTAAATGCAAATCTTCAGTAGCCACAATACTTAAAATAGTACGAATAGAAGTCATTTTAACAACTAGAGAAAAAATCTCATCAAAATCAATACCATGTTTCTATGCAAATCCTTTTATGACTAATCTGGCTTTAAATCTTTTCTTACCTCCATCTTCTTCTTTCAACCTGTAAACCCATTTATTCTGCAAAGCCCATTTTCCTGCAGGTAACTAACATAAATCCCATGTTTGATTTTTCAGCAAAGAGTCCATTTCATCTGTCATTGCAGACTCCCACTGAAGTTTTGTATCCACCTACATAGCTTCATTATAACATTCAGGTTCACCAGCATCAGTTAATAAGATAGAATACAAAGAAGGTGAAAATCTATTTGGAGGTCTACTTAGCCTTGTTGACCATCTAACATTCACTGGGGTGTGTGGTATTTGTTGTTTTTGTTGCGGAGCATAAGGAGCTACTGGAATATTATCATTTGGAATATCATCCTGCACGACATAATCATTTTCTTTCTTCTCGTGCTGCTGCAACAGATCTTTGTACAATACTTTCTCATTGAATATGAGATCCCTACTTCTTACAATTTTATGATTTTCAAAATCCCAAAGCCTATAACCAAATTCATCAATGCCATATCCAACAAATACACATTTCTTTGACTTAGCTTCCAGCTTGGCTCTATTTTTAGAATCTATAAGTGCAAAAGCTTCACAACCAAAGGTTTTGAGAAAATAATAACTCACCTTCTTACCACTCCATGCTTCCTCTGGAATACCATAGTCCAAAGGAGTAGAGGAGTCTCAATTGATTAAATAAACAGCAGTGTTCGCAACCTCTGCCCACATATTTTTGGGCAGCCTAGCATGCAACCTCATACTCTTTGCACGCTCCATTATTGTCCTGTTCATGCATTCAGCCACTCCATTTTCTGGTGGAGTCCTTGGTATAGTTTTCTATCTACGAATACCAGTAGAGGCACAATAATCTTCAAATTCTTTGCTGCAATACTCACCACCATTATCAGATTTGAGACATTTTAATCTTTTTCCAGTCTCATTTTCAACTAAGCTTTTCCATTTCTTAAAAGTTTCAAATACATCAGATTTCTATCTAATGAAATATATCCATACTTTCCTAGTTGCATCATCAATGAATGTAACATAATACTGAGAGCCACGAAGGGAAGATACCTGAGCTGGACCCCATACATCTGTATGCACAAGCTCTAATTTTTCATCTTTCTTTTCCTTCCCACTCTTTACAAAACTAACTCTCTTTTGCTTTCCATACACACAACTTTCACAGAAATCCATATTAACACATTTCAGACCAAGTAAAAATTTCTTTGAGTGAAGTAATTTCATACCTTTCTCACTCATGTGCCCGAGTCTGTTGTGCCACAGTGCTGTGTCAAAATCTACAGCAACAGTTTGATGTTCTTCTGCTCAAATTTAGCCATTGTTCTTGAATATTCATTATCTTCTAAAACAATTAAAGTAGAAGGAACAGTATGACCTGTACAAAGATATAAGGTTCCTACCTTCACACCTTTTGCTACTACTAAGGAACCTTTTGAAACCTTCCAATTTTTATAATTAAAAGTAACTATGCAACCCTCATCAGCGAGTTGCCCTACTGAAATTAAATTTATACTCAGCCTTGGAACATGTCTTACCTCTTGTAGTAGCCAATGATTCCCATTATGCAACTTAATCTTGATTTTTCCTTTTCCAACAATTTGACAAGGTTCATTATCTCCCAAATAAACTAGCCCAAAATCCTCTTGGACATAATCAACAAAATAACCTCTATGGGGTGTAGCATGAAATGAAGCCCCCGAATCTAACACCCATGAATCATCAACATTTTCTAAAGACAAAAGCAAAGCGTCCTCTTTAGATTTTTTACTTACCACATTTGCCTCCTTGTTTCCATCATTTTTGTCTCCTTGATCTTTCTTCCAAGACCAACAATCTTTCTTCTTATGTCCTGGTTTTCCATAGTACCAACAATCGTTTGGCCCTTTGGATTTGGATCTCTTTCCCTTTGATTTTCCTCTTGATTTTCCATGATTTCTAGATTTGTTTCCTCTATCTCTTGTTCTGCCTCTGCTTTCTACATTCAATACACTACCCGATGTGGATGCCCCTGAGCTTTTCCTACAAATTTCCTCACTCAATATAACACCAACAACATCATCAAAATTTAGAGTATTTGAACCAGAAACAGAATTACTAACAGCCATTACCAAGCCATTCCAGCTTTTTGGCAAAGAACACAAAATCAAGAGAGCCCTAACCTCATCATCGAAAGTAATTTTAACTAAGGTTAACTGACTTGTAACTGTATTAAACTCATTCAAATGATCAAGGACTGATCCACCTACCATTTTCATATTAAATAAACGCTTCATAAGAAATACCTTGTTTGAAGCTGAAGGCTTTTCATGCAACTTCGCTAGGGTGTCCATCAGATCTTTAGCTTTCATTGCTCCAGTAATATTGAATGTCATCAATTGTGCCAGGCATAGACAAATACTCCCTAGTGCCTTCCTATCCAAAATATCCCAATCTTCCTGAGACATTATTGCCTCTTTCTTGGCTATTCCCTCTAATGGCTGCCATAGATCCTTCTGATAGAGATAGTCCTCCATTTGCATCTTCCATAACTAGAAGTTCTACCCATTAAACTTATCAACCTTCAGCCTACCCTTGTCTACCATTTCTCCCACTTAACCGAGAGACTCTCCCACTAACTCGTGAGACCTGCTTCAGAGAATAGATGAAAGAAAAAATAAAATAACCTTGCTCTAATACCACTTGTTAGGATAATAAGCAGAAAAATGCAAATATTAACAAACAAGAGAGAACACAATAACACAGAATTTAACGTGGTTCACCCAATCCCTAGGCTACATCCACCAACAGCGAGTCCAATATCTTTATTATTATCCAGTGATTACAATCTGAAACCTGCAACTCAATACCATCGCAGGAAGCTACAATAATCCCTCATCCAATGAATCTCAAACCCTAAGCCCTTTTACAAGTATTTTTGACATAACAAAATTAGGGAAAAAATACTCCGACTAATAGAAAATAGATGGCCGACACTTTACAATATGCCCCTTGACCCCATCAGGGGCTCTACCCCTTGACCCTGCCTGGGGCTCTGCCCCAGGACCCCGCAAGGGGCTCTACCCCTTGACCCCATGGAAAAGTCTGATTAGGCTCGACATACATAACAAAAGTAAGATCTGGTAAGGAAAAGTTTGTTCAAGACCAAATGTAGAGTTTCTGATAAAGTTTGGAAGGTAATCATTGACAGTGGTAGCTTAGAGAACTTGGCATCTGAAGAGATGGTCACAAAATGTAGTTGAAAAGGTTGGAACATCTAAAGCCCTATCAAATTTCATGGATCAAAGATGAGCATACACTCTTGGTAAGTGAACAATATAATGTGAATTTGAAGATTGGAAAATACTATGATAAGGTGTTGTGTGATATCATGCCTATGGATTGTTGTCATATTTTGTTGGGTAGACCTTGGCAATATGATAGGCATACTATATATGATGGAAGATTGCATAAGTATACTATTGTGGCTAATGGAAAGAAACAAATCTTGTTGCCATTGATGGAAGAACCTGTTAGTAATGTTTTCACATCTATGAAAGTTTGCTTGATGGAAGGAAGGAAGTTTGTTAAAGATTTGAAAAGGAATGATGTATGTTTTGTTGTGATTCCTAACAAACTGAGTAAGAAAATAGAAGATGATTTTCTTGAGGAGATTGATAAGTTACTCACCGAGTATAGTGAAATCATTTCTGATAATTTACCTGATGGTTTGCCACTAAAGAGGAGCATTGATCATTGTATGGATTTAATCCCTGGAGCTAGTTTACCGAATAAGGCACCTCATTGGCTAACACCTACCGAGAATTAGGAATTGAACCGATAGATTCAAGAATTGCTAGAGAAAGGTTTGATTAGAGAAAGTTGAGTCCTTGTGCAGTACCTGTTGTATTGGCACCTAAGAATAATGGAGAATGGAGAATGTGTACTGATTCCAGAGAAATCAATAAGATAACAGTGAAGTATAGGTTTCCTATACCAAAAATAGATAACATAATGGACAGTTTGACTGGAGCAAAGTATTTCACCAAAATTGATTTGAAAAGTGGATATCATCATATCAGAATCAGAGAAGGTGATGAATGGAAGACTGCTTTCAAGACAAAAGAAGGTTTGTATGAGTGGTTGCTTATGCCTTTTGGTTTAACTAATGCACCTAGTACTTTTATGAGGTTGATGAATGAAGTTTTGAAGAAATTCTTGGGTAAATTTGTGATTGTATATCTTGATGATATTTTTATATTTAGTAAGACTAGAGAAGAACATTTGTTGCAAGTTAGACAAGTTTTGCAAAGATTGAAAGAGGAAAAGTTGCTGATAAATCTGAAAAAAGTGTTCATTCATGAAAGAGGAGATTGTGTATTTGGGATTTGTGATCTCAGCTGATGGTTTGAAGATGGATCCTGAAAAGGTTGAAGCTATTTTGAATTGGCCTACACTTGTAAATGCTAGTGAGGTAAGATCATTTCATGGTTTGGAAATTTTTTACCGAAAGTTCATAAGAAATTTCAGTTCAATTTGTAATGCTATGACTGAGACTATGAGAGGAGACAAAAGGGAATTCAAGTGGACACATGGAGCTGACAAAAGTTTTGAGAATTCGAAGCAGAAGGTTGTTGAATTACCTATTTTGGCATTACCTAATTTCAGTAAAGTATTTCAAGTGGAATGTGATGCAAGTGGAAGTGTAATTGGAGCTATGTTGAGTCAAAAATGTAAACCTATTGTTTTCTTTAGTGAAAAGTTGAATGATGCTAGAAGGAAATATTTTGTGTATGATCAAGAATTCTATGCTATTGTTCAAGCACTGAAGAAATGGAGACATTATTTGATACCAAGTGAATTTGTATTGTATACTGATCATAAGGCTTTACAGTATTAGGGTAGTCAGAGTAAATTGAATCAGAGACATGAAATGGGTTGAGTATTTTTAGAGTTACACATTTGTGATAAAGCATAAGAGTGGAGTCACTAACCAAGTTGTTGATGCATTGAGTAGAAGGAGATCTTTGATGACTGAGATGAAAATTGAAGTTCTTGGTTTTGATGAGATGAGGGATTCTTATGAAAATGACCCTGATTTTTCTGAGCCATGGAGAAAGTGTAGAGCACCTATTCAAGATCAACAAGATACTAAATGGGATGAATATTTCATTCAGGAAGGTATGTTTTTCAAAGGTATTCGGTTGTGTATACCAAGAGGAGTAATGAGAATTAATTTGATAAAATAGAAACATAGTAGTGGTTTGGCTTGACATTTTCGTATTGATAAAATATGGAATTTTCTTAAGGAGAAGTAATTTTGGCCGCAGTTGTATAAAGATGTTCAAAAATTTGTGAAAAGTTGTGGAATTTATCAAGTTGCAAAAGGAGTAAGTCATAATATTGGATTGTATGTATTGATTTTTGTACCTGAGAAACCTTGGATTGATATCAATATGGACTTTATTCTTGGCTTACCGAAGCTAGTAAGAGGTAATGATTCTATATTTGTTGTTGTGGATAGATTTTCTAAGATGGCACATGTTATACCTTGTAGAAAGACATCAAATGCAGTACATGTAGCAGATCTTTTCTTTAAGAAAATTTTTAGATTGCATGGATTACTGAGGAGTATTATCTCTGACCGAGATAGTAAATTTGTTGGATACTTTTGGAAGACCCTTTGGAAGAAATTTGGCACTGAGTTGAAATATCATCCTACATTTCACCCACAAATCAATGGACAAACCGAAGTTGTGAACAAAGGTTTGGGAAATCTTTTGAGATGTCTAGTTGGAGACACACCGAGTAATTGGGATTCTGTGTTGGCACAAGAAGAGTTTGCATACAATAATTCAGTGAATAGGAGTACTGGAAAAACACCATTTTATATTATGAATGGCATACAAGCGAGAGGTATATATGATTTGAGAGACATTGATGATGAAAATAAGAGAAGTGTTGAAGAAGTAAAGTTTGCTAAGTACATGAAGACATTGCATGAAGATGTGAAGCTAAAACTGGAAGACAGTAATCAGAAATACAAAGACAGAGCTGATAGATCAAGAAGACATAAGACTTTTGATGTTGGTGAAGAAGTGATGGTTCATTTGAAGAAAGGTCGATTTCTTGTTGGAACATGTGGAAAGCTAAAGATGAAGAAGTTTGGACCTTGCAAGATTTTGAGGAAATTCGATAGTGGAAATGCATATGAAATTGAGTTACTTGATGACATGGATATATCACCGATTTTTAACATTGCTGATTTGTATGAGTATCATGAACCTGATGAAGAAATGACAGTACCGATAGAATATCCTAAGAAGCAGAATGAAGAGATCGAACAGATTTTGAATCAAAGAGTTGGCAAGAGCACAAGAGGAAACTAGTATATGGAATATCTAGTTAAGTGGAAGAATAGATCGATGGAAGATAGTTCATGGATTTCACAGTTTGAGTTGGATGCAACGTGGATCATACCTACCAAATGATTCAGAGAATCATTTCAAAATAACCCCAAGTGTCTAATGCAGGAGCATCTCAGGTCCTTGGCAATCCTGTGTCACCAAAAACATTTTGGAGTTTGTTTGTGTTGCTCGGTTCCTTCTTTGACTGAGTTGGTCAATAGTTGGTCAATTTCCTTTGGTTACCGAGTGCGGTTGGTCATTTCCTGGGTGGTCAGTTGTTTCACTGGTGCTCGGCATTGCTTGTCTGCTACTCGGTTATCCTTGCTCACCGACGAGTTTAGTTTTGATTTTTGTTGAGGCCGACTTGTACATTTATATTGGATTGTAGATTTAATGTTGGTATCCATCATTAGGAAGTGTGTGGTCCTAGATTTGACTGTTACTTTCATTGATTGTGGATCTGAAGGCTGACTCAGTTCGGTAGCCTCTTGTATAAATGTAGTTGTTTGGTTGTAGTTTAGGAGGCAATTTTTCATAGAAGATAGTAGACATTAGAAATCAAAGTTGTGATAGATCCTCGCATGTTTGAGGACTTCTGCGATTCATTGTAATATCGGGCCATAACCAAGAAAGCCTTATAGCCCGACATGTATGATTCCACATAATGAAAATATATGAAAACTTCTGCATTCTTTCTCTCGTTGTTGTGTTTTTTTTCTTCTACATGTGTTGAGCAAGCTTGGATCATCAAGGTGCTCCATATTTTGGCCCCTCTTGACCCCTACCTTGCGTCAACAATGCCCTTTGTCTCTCACGCAGGAGCAGGGCTTTATTTCAAGGAAAACTTCTAACTACTTTCCTAACTGCGCCATAGAAATAGGCAGATCTTTATTACAACACTACCGACTAAAAGGAAGGAAAGCTTTTGAGACTAAAATAGATTAAATCCAGAATGGAGGAAAGATTTTTCATGATAGAAAATCTAACTTCCCACTCGGACCTAGATCTTCTCAGGGAATTTAACACGCTGCCTTGCTCTTCACTAGAACTGCCATCTTGTTCTTTGGAAACCTTCAACTGGCGTTGCACTGAATTCTTCTCCACTGGAAGTTGCAGGAAGACCGGGTTGAGCACTCCATGAATGAATGCGCTACACCTGGTCAAAACAACATTTTCTATTTTGATGTGCTACGCCTTCGAGGGTTAGGATAAGACATTTATGATAGTAATTATTAGAACATGCATGATCATTCATATTCAAATAACTACTCTACTCATTTAAAACACAACCATATCTTTCAGAATAAGAAATATAGTAATTCATCCAAGTATAGCATATTTAAGTACATTTGAACCAAGTTATATGGTTGATGGCAACATGCCATATAATAGCAGAAAAACATAGAAGTCTTAAGGTGAATGTATCAAAATAAGGAAAAAGGTCTAGCAGATATCATCCTAGGGTATCTTAAAATATGGCATTAATATGCCTCATCACATGGCACACATCAATGAGTTTTGAAGTGAGGAAGCACTCCTAAGATTCATGGGAGCTTCAAATCAACAATCAAACTAGGGGCAAGAATCAGCATACGTCTATAAGCTCAACCCCAAGGGATACTTCGAGGAAGAGGAAGTCTTCAACCACAAAAATAAAAATAAAAAAGAAAATAACGAGTCCTTATGTGAAAACCCCTCTAGGGCACATTCTGACTCCAAAATAATAAAAAGAAAGGGTGCATCTTCTAGTGAAAACCTCCCTAAGGTGCTGAAGATGAAGACTTGCCTCTTCCTCCCATCAAGGACTACAGACCAGAACAGTCATCTATCCTAATTGAAGACAGCAAGCTTGTCAACATGGGAACAAAGAGATGTCCATGAATCACCTATATTGCAACATCCTTATCTGAGGCCGAAGATCTAGCTTTCACAACACTCCTCCTGGAGGCAAGCATCAACTTTGCATGGTCATATGATCACATGTTTGGGCTAGACCAAAATCTAGTTGTTCATCACCTTGCAGTAGATCCAAATTCAAAACATGTTAAACAAAAGCTACGCAAAATACATCCAAAGGTAGCCCTCCTAGTAAAGGCATAACTCAAGAAACTCCTACGGTAAAAGATCAACCATGCCATCAATTACTCAGAATGGATATCCAACATGGTGCCAATCACTAAACCATCAGGAGAAATCAAAATTTGTATGGATTTCTGAGATCTAAACAAAGTATGTCTGAGAGATGACTTCCCACTGCCAAACATTGACATGATCGTTGACCTAACAACATGACACAAGATGTTATCCCTAATAGATGGTTTTTTAGGATACAACCAAATCTGTATAGTACAAGAAGATCAACATGAGACAGCATTCACAACTCCATGGGGTGCCTTCTATTTCAACATGATGTCATTTGGGTTAAAGAATGCAAGAGCTACATATCAAAGAGCAATGACCGCTATCTTTCACTACATGATCAACAAAATCCTTGAAGACTATGTGGATGACATCCTCACCAAGTCAAGAACGTGATTTGAACACCTTGATATCCTTGAGCGTTTGTTCAATCACCTACATCACTATGGTCTAAAATTGAACCCAAAGAAATGTGTCTTTGGTGTCACATTAGGAAAGTTGTTAGGGTTCATTGTGTTGCAGCAGGGCATAGAGATTGATCCTAAGAAAGTAAAACCAATAATGGAAATGCCTCCTCCCCAGACAGTCAAATAGTTAAGGAGCCTACATGGTAAGTTTTAGTATGTCTATAGTTTCATCTCATAGCTGGAAAATAAGTGCCAACTATTCACACACTTGTTGCACAAGGATACAAGTTTCAAATGGGAACTGATTTGTCAAAGAAGCTTTGAATAACTTAAGGAGTACCTGGTTAACTCACCCATACTCATGCCACCAATGTCAAGTCGACCTCTCATTTATACATATCGGTAACCATGATAGCACTAGGGCCACTCCTAAAACAACTTGATGATAATAGAAAAGAATGAGCTATCTACTACATCGATCGCACACTTGTGGACTATGAGCTAAACTATTCCCCCATGGAAAAAACATGTCTTGTAGTGGTTTTCACCACTCAAAAACTTTGGTACTACATGTTAAGTCACACAGTGAAGCTCATCTCAAAGGTAGATCCTCTCAAATACCTGCATGCTCTCAAGAATGACACTTTCAGGTCAGATGGCAAAGTGGGTTATGCTCTTAAGTAAATTCGACATCCAATATGTTGACAAAAAGGCAATAAAGGGGCAATTCATTACAGATCAGTTAGCTAAAGTACCCCTAGTTGATGCATACCCTTTGGTGATGGAGTTCTTGAATGAACATCATTGCATGGTCAAAGAATATCCTACATGGAAGTTATACTTTGATGGATCATACACATCTCATGGATCAGGAGCAGGGATCCTCGTTGTCACCCCTCAAGGTGACTACATCCCCAAGTCATTTAAGCTTGGATTCCCTTGAACAAATAATATTGCAGAATATGAGGTGCTTATCTCAGGCCTCTGAACAACTATTCAATGAAATATCACCAAATTGTAGGTATTTAGGGATTCAAAACTGATCATCAAACATGTTCTAGACAAGTTTCAAACCAAGGATGACAAACTACTACCATACAAAGAGCTTGTGGACAAATTGAAAGAACAATTCATCAGTTTACAGTTCACACAAGTGCCCAAGCTTCAGAGCAAAACAACAAATGCTATGATGACTATCGGGTCATTATTAGAAATCCCTCGAGATGTTGCGCAATGTGAATTTATAGTCGAGCATCTAGACACACCCACTTACAAGAACATTGACTATGAAATGATGTGTTTTGGTTGGTACTCAATCCCCATGGTACCATGACATCTACGCTTACCTAAAAAATGGTATCATATTCCCTCACCTCACCAACACCCAACACCAAAACCTTATTCATAGAGCTTTCCGCTACACTCTTGTAGCCAACACCCTATATCATCACGGATATCACAATATCCTCTCTTGATGTCTAGATTTGAATGAGGTTTTCTTGGCTTTACAAGAGGTTCACACTAACATTTGTGGTGCCCACACAAGTGGCATGGTCCTAGAAAAGTAGCCACTTAGACTTGGGTATTATTGGCCGACAATGGAGCACAATGCATGTGAATTTGTAAAGCAGTGTCTGCCCTATCAAAAACATGCTAATTTGATCCATGCACCAGCACAAGACTTACATCCCATTGTGCCACCATGGCCCTTTTCATTTTGGGGCTTTGACCTCTTTGATTTGATCACCCCCTATTCCTCAAATGGACATAAATATATCATAAATGCCACTAAATACTTCACAAAGTGGGTTGAAGCGATTTCACTCACCCTAACTATAGGCATTCAGATATCCAAGTTCATCCTCTACCATGTCAATTGTCTCTTTGACATCCCCTCTACCATCTTCATAGATCATGGAACCCCATTTGAAAATCATCATGTGGATGATCTATGTGCTAGATTATGTATCCATCACCATTTCTCCAGCCCTTATTTCCCAAAAGGAAATGGCCAAGTTGAGGCAACCAACAAAACTATTATGAAAATCCTTCAAAAGGTTGTCAATGATTCTAGTCATCACTGGCACCTCCAAATCAATCCTCCCCTCTGGGCCTACCACACTTCATTATGTACTCCCACCGGCACCACCCCATACTCTTTGGTATATGGTGTTGAAGTCGTCTTACCAATTGCAATCGAGCTTCCTCTTCACTACCTGTGTCCATGAAGAACTATACAATTGATGAAGACTATCGCACAACACGCCTTACCCAACTAAATTTGTTAGACGAAAAGAGGCAGCAAGCTTATGATCATCTGCTTGTATATCAGAATCAACTCAAAAGGAGCTACAACAAGAAGGTCCACCCTAGAAAGTTCCAAGTGGGAGACATGGTCCTAAAAGAGAATCAGAAGGTGTAGGCCAATTGAGAAAAGAAAGGCAAGTTTGAACCTACTTGTTTGGGTCTTTATATTGTCACAACCTATTTTGGCTCAAGAGCCTATCAGTTATCTACACCAGAAGGGGAGCCCCTAAATGATCCCATTAACATCATCCATCTGAAGTGGTTCTATGCCTAAACCATCTCCTGTGTATTTGAAAAAACCACTAAAAATTGAAAAAAGTCCTAAAAAAATCATTGTCTTAGTGAAGACCTGGTAAATAGACGCCTCAATGATATTAAAACATCAAAAAATCAAAATCAAAAGAATTTATTTTTTTTAAAAAGAATAAAATATGCCTTGGTGAAAACCTAGCAATAGGCACCTTGGCAGCAAAAATAGAATCTTTTCCAAGTGATAAACAAGAATCCCTTGTAAATCAAATACTACATCTATCAGTTTGCAGCTTAGCAATCGATCAAATTGACATACACTTACATCATCCATGAAAAGATGTTAGTGTCATCTGTTCAACATGCAAATTAGTTATCAAATGATCGATTTGGTTTTCTATTAAATATGATACAATTGAAAGAAATTGAGATATATCTTTCCAAGAATTCTTTTAACTTCATGTACATAGAGAAGATGATAGACTAGTGTTGAGAGCTTCAAAATGACTAAAATGATCATCAAAATCATGAAGCTTGTTACTTTCACATGTTTCACATTTATTAGATTTAAAACAATTGAGATATATCTTTCCAAGAATTCTTTTAACTTCATGTACATAGAGAAGATGATAGACTAGTGTTGAGAGCTTCAAAATGACTAAAATGATCATCAAAATCATGAAGCTTGTTACTTTCACATGTTTCACATTTATTAGATTTAAAACAA
Source organism: Chamaecyparis obtusa (assembly GCA_027943335.1). NCBI lineage: Eukaryota > Viridiplantae > Streptophyta > Pinopsida > Cupressales > Cupressaceae > Chamaecyparis > Chamaecyparis obtusa. The sequence goes on along the minus strand of BSBK01000506.1, from coordinate 114,811 downwards.
TTGAGATATATCTTTCCAAGAATTCTTTTAACTTCATGTACATAGAGAAGATGATATACTATTGTTGAGAGCTTCAAAATAACTAAAATGATCATCAGAATCATGAAGCTTATCACTTTCACATGTTTCACAATTATTGGATTTAATAGAAAAAACAAAAAAATCAGCCACAAATGCATAGGAACATGAGTACATCACAAACTCATTATTTCATCATAATCTATACATATATATACATCCATAAAAATAAAAATAAATGAAAAAAAAACAAAATTTGGGCACATAAAAATCCTCTTTCTATATATAACATATTGAATACATCTGGTACACATCATGAGCCCCGTAAAACAAAACAAAAAAAAACTATATCATTGCTCAACCTGTGAGGGTTCTGATGATGAAGCTCCTCTCCCCCCACTTCTATCCCTCGGTGGTCAAACACCAACACCACCGATTGGCCTAACCATCCTCTATGTCATTTCTCTCTCTGCGAATGCCACTTGTACTACCTGATGGTACAATCCCATATAGTAAGAAGCCTCTTGCCCAACCCTAGCTGACTTTCTCATGACTGACAAAGTCTCATTCAACAACTGGGATTCCCCTGGGAGATTTTCTGCCCTTTTTGCAGTATCTCACTCAACTCGATAGGTTTCTATTAGTAACCTCCATCGATCTTGATCTGTCATCACGTCCTCTAGTTGTTGCCTAAGATTTCTCACATCTTGAGTGACGCAGCGGCAGGGTGGAAACATGCAGAATCAAGCAGAATTGAGTCCACTTGAACCAACAACCAGCCCTACTCAGAGTTACACAATGGAAGAAATATAAAATCACATGAAATCAGTGAACAGGCAATGGATATGAGGCAATCAACTGGTAGCAACAACAGAGAATTTATCTTATTTCTTCAAACATGCCCGGTTGTGAGGCCTTTCGGGTTTCAGCCTTATACAATAAGAATTATGCAATTAGAATCATTGAGAGCATATCCTCTTCTATGATACTTCTTCTACTATCCTTCTACCATCTAGCATTGCCTCTTGATACCCTACTACATCAATCTAGACTTATTATATAGCCAGCAAAGCCACAAGTCGGCCAGTCAAGCATTTAATTACAATATAGGTCCAGTCAGGAAGATTTAAATCAAAATTAATGAAAGAGTGATCACCACATGATGCACCTTATGGTTTAGGTCCACACATGACCCAAAAATCTTCCTTTAAGGGTGCAAAGCCCCATTTGATCACATGGCATGGCGCAAGAAGAAACACTACACGTTTCACCCGAAAACTGTTAGAAAATAGGTCCTGGGGAAAAATGGTCATAAATTTTGACTCATAATGAATTAGGAAATGTGCCTTTGGGAAAAGATATTAATTTAGGTCCTCTTTAAGGCCCCTAGGGCGTACAGGCTGAATCATTCAATATCATGGGTGCCAATACGCGCAACAGGCACCAAAATTGCAAGAAAATACAGTTCTGACGGTAAGGAAAATAGTTGTAACTTTGAAACAGTTCATCCAATTCTTATGCGGCCAAAGGAGAACATTCCCAAATAGGTCCTCAACATCATGTAAGCTTCACATAGAATGAAACCAACAAATGCAAATATTATAATGCAAACAATAGAAACAGGTATAGAAATCAGGAAATGTTTTTGGTTGATGCAAGATTTCTCAAAGAACCAAGATGCTCCTGCATCAAACACTTGGGGTAAATAAAGAACTGATGTCCACATCAGGAAATACTCATATTCTGACCTGAATCATAAATATCCAACTCATCTTGTGTAATCCATGAATTGTCTTTAACTAGCTTGTCTTTCCACTGAACTAGATATTCCATGTAGTCTTTTCCCCTTGTACTCTTGCTCACTCTGCTATTCAAGATCTTCTCAATGTTGTCCTTATTCTTCTTAGGATAGTCCAGATCATCTTCAATCTCATCATTTGATTCAAAGTACTCAAATATATCAGCAATATTGAATATAGGTGATATATCTATGTCCTCTGGTAATTCCACTTCATAAGCATTTCCACTGTCAAACTTCTTCAGAATCTTGCAAGGTCCAAACTTCTTCATTTTCAGCTTGTTGTAGGTACCAACTGGAAATCTATTCTTCTTCAAATGAATCATAACCTCATCTCCAACTTCAAAATATTTGTCTTCTTCTCTTGTATGCTCTCTATTTATATTTTAGATTACTATCCTCCAAATTCTTTTTAACTTCATCATGTAAAGTTCTTATGTACACTGCAAAATCCTCAGCTTCAGCACATCTTCTTGTCTCAGTAGGTAAATCTCTTAGCTTGGTGGTTCCCTTAGGATGAAACCCAGTAACAATCTCAAATGGTGTCCACTTAGTGCTTATATTCACAGAATTATTATATGCAAACTCTGCTTGTGCCAAAATCAAATCCCAATTAGCAGGTTTATCTCCAACTAAACATCTTAACAAGTTTCCCAAACTTATGTTCACAACTTCAGTCTGTCCATCTGTCTGAGGGTGAAATGTAGAACTAAACTTCAATTCAGTATTCATCTTTTTCCAAAGTGTCCTCCAAAAGTAACCAATAAACTTAGTATCTCTATTTGAAACAATAGATTTAGGCAAACCATGCAATCTTACCATTTCCTTGAAGAATAATTTAGCTACATGCAATGCATCAGATGTCTTCTTGCAAGGTATGAAATGAGCCATCTTAGAAAATCTATCAACCAATACCAAAATAGAATCATTACCTCTCTGAGTTCTAGGCAATCCAAGAACAAAGTCCATACTCACATCTTCCCAAGGTCTATCAGGTACAGGAAAAGGTGTATACAATCCAAAATTCTAACTAGTTCCTTTTGTTGTTTGGCAAATTCTGCAACCTCTAACCATTCTCTGTACATCTATGTACATCTATGGCTAAAAGTATCTTTCTGAAATCATATTCACAGTCTTATCAATCCCAAAATGTCCAGCAAGTCCACCACTATGTTTCTCCTTCATTATGTTCTCTCTCATAGATCCTCTAGGTATGCACAACTGAATTCCTTTAAACAACATGTCTTCTTGAATGAAATAATCAGTCCACTTATCACTCACTTTGTGTTCCTTACAAGTTTTCCAAGGTCCTACAAAATCAATGTTAGTCTCATACAAACACTTCAAATCATCAAAACCAAGTACCTCAACTCTCATCTTTGTCAGCAAACTTCTTCTTTGACTCAAGGCATCAACAACCTTATTTGCCTATCCACTTTTATGCTTCAATGAAAAGAAAATATTCTATTCTTTTATTTCTCTTGCAAACTTTTTACCATCAAACAAGCATACTCTGACTGTAGTACAGTGACCTTCATCAAACTTCTCTACTAAAGGCAATAATACTTGTTTCTTTCCATCCATCCAAATAGTATATTGATTCAATCTACCATCATGCAAAGCTTTCCTATCATACTGCCAAGGTCTACCCAAAAGAATATGACAACAATCCATAGGCATAATATCACACAAGACTTCATCATGATAATTCCTAATTTTGAACTTAACAAGGCATTGTTCACTTACAAGTAGTTTATGCTCCTTCTGGATCCAAGCAATATGGTAAGGCTTAGGATGTTTGAATCTCTGCAACTGCAATTTGTTAACCAGCTCTTCGGATGCCAAATTATCAAAACTTCCACTATCAATGATTACCTTGAAACATTTGTTAGCGATCTTACATCTAGTTTTGAACAAACTTTTTCTCAAAACAAGTTCCTCATCAGCTTCTTCATTCCACAAGATCCTTCTTAGCATCAAGTTCTCACCTTGTTCAGGTTCATTAGACATTTCCTCAACTTCTTCACAAGCCAAATTATTTCTGCCATTACTTCCAGTCTTCTTTCCAGAGTTAGTACATTCAAAAGCTCTATGTCCTTCTTCACCACATTTGTAACAAGTACCTTTAAACCAAGATCTCTCTTCTCTTTTCCCATTATTGTTATTCCTAGAGTAACCAGTATAGCTACCTCTAGAGTAGTTACCTCTTTTAGCAGGTTCATCTTTCCATCCTCTATCTTGTGCTACATTGTCAGATATGCTACTTTCTCCATAAATCTTCCTCTACTTCTCTGAAATCTACCACCTCTTCCTCTTTGTCTTTGTTCATGTCTCTTTGTCAATCTCTCTTCTTCCTTCAAAGAAAATTGGTATGCTTCTTCCACATTATCTATTTTAACATAGCTGATCTCATCTTGAATAGATGTCCTCAGGCCATTCATATATCTAGCCACTTTCTCAACTTCATCATCCACATGTCCAGATCTGATATCCAGTTTATAAAATTCCTTAGTATATTCTTTCACACTCATGTCCTTTTATCTCAGATTTTGCATTTTTCTCATCAAAATAACTTGGTAGTCAGTTGGAAGAAACTTCTTCTTCATCTTTCCAAGCATCTTCATCCATGTCTTGATCTTTTCTTTTCCTCTCTTCTATCTCTTAGTTTGAAAATGATCCCACCAAAGAGATGCATGACCTTTCAACTTTGTGACTGCTATCTTCACTTTCTTATTATTAGGAGTACCTTCATACTCAAAGTATTTATCCATCTCAGAGATCCAATCCAAAAGTGTATTGGTCTCAAGTCTTCCATCATAGCAAGCAACTTCAACTGCAGGTCTATAGTTAGCCTTAGACAAAACTCTCAAAAGTCTTTCCTCGTCTTGTTCAACTTCAGGTTCAGCATTAGGTGTTGCTTCTTCTTCTTCATCACTAACATCTTCAATATGTGCGCCTCTTCTCTGGGCTGTCTTTATAGCTTCAAGCCTAGTTGCAATCTGTGTCAACATATCCATGATAGCATTATCATTTCCTCTACCACGAGCCATCTTGACAATTAAGTTCCAGCAAGATCATAACCTTCTACATGTTATAGGTCAGATCTCATATCTTCCACCCTACAACCAATCCAATAAGGTTCTCCACGATCCAATCCACAAGAAGGAACTCACTCTGATACCACTTGACACAGGGGCAGGGTGGAAACATGCAGAATCAAGTAGAATTGAGTCCACTTGAACCAACAACCAACCCTGCTCAGAGTTACACAATGAAAGAAATATAAATTCAAATGAAATCAATAAACACACAATGGATATGAGACAATCAACTGGTAGCAACAATAGAGAATTTATCTTATTTCTTCAAACATGCCCGGTTGTGAGGCCTTCCAGGTTTCGGCCTTATACAATAAGAATTATGCAATTAGAATCATTGCGAGCATATCCTCTTCTATGATAATTCTTCTACTATCCTTCTACCATCTATCATTTCCTCTTGATACCCTACTACATCAATCTAGACTTCTTATATAGCCAGCAAAGCCACAAGTCGGCCAGTCAGGAATTTAATTACAATATAGGTCCAGTCGGGAAGATTTAAATCAAAATTAATGAAAGAGTGATCACCACATGATGTGCCTTAGGATTTAGGTCCACACATGACCCAAAAATATTCCTTTAAGGGCGCAAGGTCCCATTTGATCACACAGCATGGCGCAAGAAGAAACACTACACGTTTCACCCAAAAACTGCCAAAAAATAGGTCCTGAGGCAAAACGGTCATAACTTTTGACTCATAATGAATTAGGAAATTCTTCTTTGGGAAAAGATATTACTTTAGGTCCTCTTTAAGTCCCTTGGGGCGCACAAGCTGAATCATTCAGTATCATGGGTGCCAATACGCGCAACAGGCACCAAAATTGTAGGAAAATACAGTTCCGACGGCAAGGAAAATAGTTGTAACTTTGAAACAGTCTATCCAATTCTTATGTGACCAAAGGAGAAGGTTCCCAAATAGGTCCTCATCATCATGTAAGCTTCACATAGCATGAAACCAAAAAATGCAAATATTATAATGCAAACAACAGAAACAGGTACAGAAATCAGGAAATGTTTTTGGTTGATGCAAGATTGCTCAAAGACCCAAGATGCTCCTGCATCATTGAGTAAAAGTATGTAGCCTCTCTCGTGTCTCTATTGCAATGGTGTCAATCTCTATCATTTTTTTCTCAGAAGCCACATCTTTGGTCTATAATATGCCATAGGCTAACTAAGCACTGTCTTCCTGAGCTTGCTCGGCCTCTATCAAATCCCACATACGGGTTGCTTCAGTCTAGGCGCTATCTTCCCAGACTCTATCCATCAGACCCTACAACCAGGTAACCTCTTTCTCATCCTGGTCAGCCCTCTCCTTCTCCATCACAAGAATCCCCTATAGGTTGGCTCTCTTTGTGACCACCACATTGTGGTCCTCTTGCAACACATATCCTAGCCGCAATCCTTAATTTTAGACAAATGATTGAGTTGAGGTGTTTGTCCTTGATTCTTGTAGTTGTACCACATGATTCACTCCTTGTAGTTGATCACCTAGTTTTCTTTGTCCAGGAAAGGTGGAAAATATTGAATGGTTTTCCCCCCATCAGTGCATGTATCGGGCTCCTCACTACATTGTTGACAGTACCTTGTCCAAGTACCCATGGAACTGTTACCATATTAACCCACGGCTCATGTACCTAACTATTAGTAGCACCATGTTCCTACATCACATCACCCACTTGAGTCCTCAATGAATGCAGGTGTACATCTGGACCTCCCTCTTGCAACCTACCCATTTGAGCCATCGGCTCCACAAGGTAACAGTCTTGATCAGTGAGATGTATCTCACCCTGTGACTGCAATGGTGTACAATTTTGTTGATCTTGATTAGGGGCATCAACCTAACCACCTAGTCAACCTAGTTGATCTTGAGGCAAATCATTCTATCTTCCATCACCCTCATCCTGAACATGTCTCCTAAGCGCAACATGAGGCATCAACTGACCTATATCTCTTCATGAACGTATTATTTTGAGCTTTGGCCTCACCCGTCTCCCACCCGCACTCTCATCACCACCATCTTTACTCCTACTTCCTGTCATTGTACCTAATGCCTCTTCTTCTCCCCGCTAATGATCCCAATCTCTTTGCCCTCCTCTTTGATACACTTGTTGTGTCTTCTCTTGTGAATCCTACATGGCCTTTTCACTTTCTAAATATGAATCATTTATACTTGAGTACCCTATCGTTAAAATTTAGTATACGTCTTATATTTATTGTCATTATATATAGTGCGGTGACACTTCTTAAAATCAAATCTTGTCAGAAAATCAATCTGCGTGTTCTTATGATGTTCCATCATCACACACATATGAAAGAAGAAGTTGTTACCATCTCAAATATCACACTTGGAAATATATCAACACGTTGTATCTTATCTATCCAAAATCCTAAGATTTTCAGCTATATTATATTGGGTTTGCTACCTTCTCATCTTGAGTTATTGTACAAATTCTTTGTGAGTATTGGGTCAGTTAGTTTGTACATATTCCCTATAATCAGTAGTTAGCCTTGGTCTCATTAAATATATCCCCTCTTTTATGATAGTCATCTGCATCAAATCAAGGTCCTGCATTCTTCCAACTATGTGCTCCACAAAGTCCTTAAAAGAGATCTTTTATCATCATGGTTATCCTAGATCCTGAGCTTTTTCCAAAATATCATAGTTCAAAATTCTACCAACAAATCCTTGTAGGATGCATCCTTCCTCATGTCTAACCTTATCCAGTCTGTATCCTATCCTACCGATCTCTATGGAAAAAGTTTATTTTTCTTGGTTTCTTTTTTGATATTGGATTTCACTTTTGGTTCTTGATTATCTTTTCTAAGCTATTTGATTGTATCCCTTTTCAAGGTCCCCATGATCCTTTATATTATGGTGTGTTATGAATGAGACAATCTGAGAGCAAAGTCTTGATCTTTTTTATTCTTTTTACTACCTATGGGTCAGTCAGATGTGACCTTTGCATATCCAAACATGTGATCACTTGTGGTTTCATGGTGCACTTGGGAAATGTCGTTGGTTTGTGGATTCCCTAATATCGATTCCACCTTGAAGCCTTTTGGACTCATGTGTGATGTTGGGGCAATCCTTGCGTGTCTTTTTTGAGTTAGTCTGATGCAATGATGGTGACAAGGCCTTGATGTTCGTAGTAACCTTGACAGGTCTCTAATATTTCTATATCAAAACTAAGTGCTCAAACTACATGAAGGTGTTCCTTCTTGGAATACCCCATGCTGAAGCTTCAACATAAAAATATCTCCTCCATCAAAATCCTAGCAACATACCCCTCAAATCATAGCAAAATCCTTCAACGAGACAATTCTATCAAAACCAAAAACAAAAATAAGTAAAAACAAATTATAAAAAAGTCCACCAATCCTAGTACACAAATCCAATCTCCAAATATCTAAAAGTCCAAATGAAACCAATTCAAAAAATCGTAATCTCCCACCTAAATCCAAAACCCATCAATCTCCATCCTAATCCCCACACATCCTAACACCCATATTCCTTTCTCCTTGTGGATAAGATTCTGCAAATGTTCCTCATCTTTCTTTCCTACTAGGGCAAAATTTATTTTCGAGATGTTGCCTGGGTCCCCATTTCTTTCCCTGTCGCCTTCTCGAGGGGGCATCATGTAGTATACCTACTCTTTCATTCTCATAATCTGGGGCAAGTTCACTGCCACAATTTCCTTGTGCCATCTACTATTTTAAACATCTTCTAAATAAGTGTTATTCTAACACTATGTCAAAGAGGGGCAAAATGTAGACACCTAAATCTGATTACACAATTATGTAATCTAGTTTAGTTCTCTCCTAAGACATTAATTAATTGATTATTTATTAATTAATTAATATATTTTACCCCCTAGTTAATTAATCTAATTAATTAACTATGGTCAAATTTATTAAATAAAACAACCCTTGCTATTTAATTAATTAATCCCCCTTCTTCCATTAATTAAACCCATTTTCCCTTTTCTTCTATAATCCCAAAGAATTAAATAAATCAATCTTATTTAATTAAATATCAATTTTCAGCACATGGATCCTAACTTTAGCCCCTAACCTAACCTATCCCAACCACGTAACTCTTAGTTCTAACCCAACCCAACCCAACCCATTCACACATACTAACCTCTTCTAACTAGTTAATTAACCTTGATTAACTAATTATCCCCTCAAGTCATTTTCTCTCCTCCTATCACATGCTCCTAATTCTTCCACTTGCCTTCTAATCCCAATCCTAAACTCACCCAAATCATTTGCACAACCCTAAGCATGAGGATTAAGAAATCTTAAGCCAACCCAACTCAACTACTAAAACCAAAATAATGAATTATTTATTCATAGTGGATTTCATGAAATCATTATTTATTCATAGTGGAATTCATAAAATCATTCTCTATTCATAATGTAATTCATAAAATCATTCTTTATTCATAGTGGATTTCATAAAATCATTCTTTATTCATAGTAGAATTCATAAAATCATTCTATATTCATAATGGAATTCATAAAATCATTCTTTATTCATCTTGGAATTCATAAAATCATCTTTATTCATCTTGAAATTCATAAAATCATTCTTTATTCATAGTGGATTTTATTAAATCATTCTTTATTCATAGTGGAATTCATAAAATTATTATTTATTCATAGTGGATTTCATTAAATCATTCTTTATTCATAGTGCTTATTTTAATATTCAAAGTGGATTCTCCACTTGGAATTAAATAATCAAAATGGGTAAATTTCAACCCTTGATCTTCATGCAATCCTGACCGTTAATTTATTTAAAAATTTTATAAATTGAGTCTCTTCCCTTCACAAATCATCCAATTCCATTGCATTGTTATTTTGCCCATACGAGAGCCTAAATCATCATCTACAAATCCTAGTGCCAAATTTTCTACTCATCTTTGAAGCTTGAGCATCATCTTTTGAGCACACATACCCAATCTTGGACAAATCCAAACATCAAGAAGACTTTTGGTGGTTTGCACTTTTTTTCAAGCTCTTCTTTGGTCTTATCATATATGTTGAAATAGATTAGTATGTTGAATGTTTAACTTGTTTTTATCTTCCTAACACACTAGTTTTATTGTATACAATTATAAAATTAGATATTCTCAACAATTATAGAACATGGACATCATGAGTACGTGTAGATTGACATAATGGATCAACATCTTGGTATTGCATAGGAAGATTAACACTTGTATGATTATCTTCTACTTTAGATTGTGTGTGGATTTTTTATTCACCAACATTTCAAATCACACTTTGTGAGTCATCATTTAGATGGCAAGAGTTCCAATGATAAGAAAGATAGTGTATTCTAGACCTAGGCTAAACAAAAAGATTTAAGAGGAAGGGAGGAAAAAAGAAGCATGCAAAACACAAACAAAAATAAGGATAAAATAAAATAATCACACAAAAAACCTCAAAAAAACAAAACATGAACAAAACAAAGACCTATAAGAGGGCCCAAAAAGAACTAAAAACTAGAAATATCCAAGTAATAATATTTATATTTATAAAGTAAAAAATCACACCATGGTACTTCTAAATGGAAGTATTATAAAAAAATTAGAAAAATCAAGTAATAATATTTATATTTATAAAGTACCATATCACACCATGGTACTTCTAAATGGAAGTATTATAAAAAAATTACAATTCAAAGAGTAAAATGCAAAATACAGGAAAACAAACCTAAAAAGAAGAAGAAATGAAAAATAAATACCAATGAAATGCACTAAAATACAAAATATTGTAATATATAATAATATATTGAAAAACATTGCGAAAAGTGTTATCATATATTGTGATATGTATTACCACATATTATAACATAATGTAATATATATACAATATATTGTTATCTATTATTAAAATATATTACAATATAATGTAATGTATTGTGACATATAACACTAATATATAGTATTATGGCATCACACTAATATATACTATATTGCAGAATCCTACACTAAAATATATAATCATAATGAAAAATTATTATTTTAAAAGAAAAAGAAAAATAGAAGAACAAATTTTAGAACTATTGAGAAACCATTGTGGACATTGGATTGGCTTTCACTTAGTATAATGGAATGTCAAATTGGACAAGGATAAAAGGTGTGGATGGGAACTTCGCTTTGTCTTGGATTGGTGTTGTCCATTCATCCTCAATTAAAAATTTGAAGTAGAAGATCAGGTTTGTGGCCTTGCAATAGATTAGCATACCTTTTCTTGTGCCTTTGATTGGAATTTTCACCTTGAAGAGGAATGGCGGTGCTTTCAGCTCCAATTTGATTGGAATTTTTATCTTGAATAATATCAGAATTTATGTCTTGATGAATGATGATTCTAGGAGAGGATCGAAGATTTGGATGTGTTAATGAGGTAGTGGATCTTCTAGCAGGTTGAGGATTCAACAAGGATTAAATTTTCCATTTTATGCCATAATTGCCAACACCATGGTATTGCCAACTTGGTGATTGTGGCAAACTTTGCATCCCATTAAGGATTTAGTGTCTTTTGGATTTTCCACCCAAGGCCTTAATCCCTTCCAAGGCCAAAATGATGACCTCAAAATAAGTGAGTGGATCAGGTTCTTGAGGGAGTGTAGGAATTATGGCTCATAAGCTCTCCAAAGGAGAGTGAAATCCCTGAACTTGTAAATTTCCCACCTCTTTCTCCTTGAGTTCTCTTTTTTTAAGTGCTAAGGACGACTATTTTAGCATTCTTAGAATTTCAGGTAATTGACTCTCCAAAGGATAGAGAAATCCCCACTATATTGTTTAATTGTCAAACTTCCTTTGTCAAGTTGGACCTTTTTGCATGTCTTAAGGTTGAGTTTAAAAGCTCCTTTTGGATTGGCAAGTGTAAGTCTCTCCAAGGGAGAGAAAAATCCTTGCCCCTAGTAAACTTTCAACTTTTTTTTTTTTTGTTATTTAATTAATGATGTAAAGTTTTGAGGGGAATCCGTGATTATCCAAAATGCCCTTATTTTATCTTTAGCCACATTTTCTCTTTACCATGCTTAATTCTTTGATGACTTAGTTAATTGAAATGATCCTTTAAAGTTTTGATATCATACCAATTTGGATAGTTTGTTCATTCCACACTTGCTTTTTCATTTCCTTGATTCTCTCTTGATTTGTTCCTCAATGCAAAGTTTTTAAACCTTGTCCAAAACCCTTGACACTTTATATCCTCTATTGTTTTACCATTTCCAAAAGAGAACTTAAGTGTCTTAATTACTCTTCATTTCCATTACATTTCTATTGTTCAATCTTAAGAAAGTTTTGAGTTGCAACTAGCCTAATCTCTATAATGCAAGATACATTCCTTACAAAATGAGATCACTACAACCTCTTATAAGAAGAGATCATTACACCATCTACAAGATGAGATTATTACAACCTCTACAAAATAAGATCAGTACTACAATTGCTTGAAGAAGACAAAGCTCCATACAAATGCTTGTATGTCTTTCTTATATAGGCACTTACCACCCAAGATATTACAATCACAATCAATGTTAGATAAAGTTTTGGAGAGTATAGTTATAACTACTCTACTAAAAATATTAAATGCACGATGTAATTTAATAAATACCTAAAGAAAATTATTAAATATGGAACTTCATTCCATCTTCTAAAATGTTACCTAATATAATCCTGTGCACTTTATTAAATGATACTGTGCACTTTATTAAATAATAAGTTACAAAAAGTATCTTTATGATAACTAACTTTTGTCAACTAAGCTTAAGTAAGTTTCACATGTAAATATTTTTTTTAATTCTCTCTCTCTCTCTCTCCTTTTCTTTTTTCTTTTCTTTTTTTTACTCTTTTTTTTGGGATGATACAAGATTTATCTTACACTCTGGATGCTCCTATATCATCCAATTAGTTGCAATGGTATAGAAATGATAAAATTTAGTCAATTGTTCAACCACAACAAATATTTTGTCCTTACCCTGTACTCTCAATAGACTTGTAATGAAATTCATGGACATGCTCCCATTTCTTATCAGAAAAAGGCAAATGTTGCAATAATTTAGCAGGAAACACATGCTCTGACTTATTCTGCTGACAAGTCAAACACTCCTTGACATGCTTAAGGGCATCATCCTTAAGGCCTTTCCAAGAGAATCTCTCTCTAATCTTCTTGTAGGTCTTAAAATATCTTAAATGTCCCGATAAGGGTGTATCATGAACATTCTTCATAATCATATCCTTAAGTCTAGATTCAGGTACAAGGTAACTCCTACTTTTATAGTGCATCACATCATCAACTACTATATACATGTCATCCTAAATCTTGTCATCCATAAGCTCACAACCAAAAGTATTTTTGGAATGCTCAACTAAGAGTTGAGAGTGTTGGTGTAATTAAGTATTTACTAATTACACTTTACTTAAGTTTACTTAGGATAATGCATTTTCATATTAGTTATCTTTGAGACACCTAGGAGTTTACATTTCATTTCAGCACATGGTTAGGAGAATTTCCACTCTAGATAGTGATCGTTGTCTTCGCATACCTCTTTGTGTGTGAGATCCACCTTTAGTGCTCTTATCACATTATCATCCTCTTATTGTTGCACATGTTTCACATACTTTGATGTACAATGGAGGATGATCTACCTTTGGTGGACATGTGATTCCACCATGTCTAGTTGATAGCTTATCACTTGCATATCTTCTAGGTATCATACATTGCCTATATATTTAGGCACATCTACATTGTAGATATCAGTTATCCATTATCATTTGATCACTATTAAATTATTCATTTGATCATATTATCTTGTCTCTCTTATTTGTGCTATGTCTTGAGTTTATAGATCTTGGCATTACATTCATTACCTTAGGCAAATTCTTACATGGTATCAGAGCCATAGGAGTCTTCATTGCATAGTCATTGGAGAGTCATTGTTGCTTCAACTTTTGGAGGGCCACGAACCAAATCTAGGATCAACATTTTGTGGGATCGTTTTGAGCAAGATTGGACCTCACCATTGCATTCGGGTGGCTATTTTCATATATTTTGACTATAAATTTTCCTACCTTGAGCAAAAGTCAAATTTGAGGCAATCTTTTTTGTAAATCAAACCTCTGAGACCCGATCTGCAATTGGGTAATATTTCTTAGCCAATTTGCATTTCAGATCTGATTTTATTTCCATTTTCATCATTTGTTTTCGAATTTGCAATATTGTTAAATTTTTAGATCTATTTTTTCAGGAAAAAAAATTTGGCCTATCAGGCTTGTGTGTTGGACAGAGCAAGAACTTGAATAGGCACAGCAAGTCAGGAACCTAAGCTTGAGATCAAGTTGCCAGAGGGAGTCGAGAACCCGAGCCAGCACCCTGAGTGAGGGACCCAAGCTCAACTTTGAAACCAAACTAACGTAGCTGCAAGCAAGCTAGAAACTGAGCTATCGCACGCGAGCCGAGCCGGAGCTCAAGCTCAGGCTCATGAGTCAAGCTTCTTTACATTGGCATCATGCATTCAAGATTTTACACAAGAAGAAGACCCTCGGCACGGTGCATGTGGGACTAAAGTTCCACATCCACTGCTGAGTGGCCCTCTGCTTCGTCGGCCCACCACCATCTAGCCCCGCTCGGTCGTCCTGCTCTGTCGATGCGCTCCGCTAGCCTACTCTACCACCTGTCAAGCCACACAAGTAGCCCACATCAGCAATTCACACACATGGATGCCCAGTAAGCCCTTCGTGCAACCAATAACATAACGACACGTGGCGAATAAAAACACTGGTATTTTTTTTTTTTAAATTACATTTTTGCAATTTTTTGCTATGTTAAAATTGACACCCATCTAGACGTCAATTGGGCTATTTTTTTAATGCCTTTGATGGTCACCAAGACGTCAAATGTAAGATAGTATCTACGTCATCATTTTATGAGGTTAACATTGACAGTCATTTGACCGTCAATTCTAGGCGTATTTGCACTACTATGACGGTCATTTGGACATCAAATTTAATCTAGTGTTTTGCTAATGTCAGTGAGGTTTGAAAATTTTGAAGCCCTCCCCATTTGCAATTTCAATTTTGTAGTTCAACTTTGGGAGGCCATAACTTGGTCATTCAAGCTCCAAATTGAGTGCAATTTTTTTTTTTTTTGGCTAGAATTTCTTGAACTTTTCAATGGTGGTGTTATTTTCTAGTTTTGGATTACAAATTTTGCAAAAATTTTAGTTTTTGGTGACTGTACCTATCTGATCCCTATTTTTGCAACTTCAGAGGCTCCGTTTGGGCTCATACGAACACATTTTCAGGTGCCATTTTTTTTTAAAGTGTATAATTTTTTGAATACTTTCTAGATTTTCTATCAGATTGTGGCCTTATTTGAGCAAAAATATCACTTTCATAAATAGGTTTTTTTTGTCCCTGTATGATCATTGTAAAGCTTAGGATTTGCTTTGATTCTGAGAAATATTGATTTAAGTCTGATTTGGCCTCATAAAGGCGGTCGTAAACTTCAAAATCAGAAGTCTACTTTGGCACAAAATTGGCAAGTGGCAATTGTACACGCACTAGCTATTAAGTGCCAAAATTATCATTTTGGGGGGGTTCTTTGATTGAGTGAATTGGGGGGGGGGGGGTGTCTTTTGTGTTAGTGTCTCTCTCTTTCTTGTGCTCTTTTCATTTTGCATCATGAGTTCTATTGCAAAATTAATTCCACATAACTATGCTACATGGAAAGATAATGTATGGAGCAAGTTAATGGTAAAAGGTTTAAATCCTTATGTAGATGGTACAATTAAAAAACCTGTTGATGATGTTGTTGCAGTAGCTAATTGGTCATGCAAAAATTTTACGGCTTTAGGATTCTTGAGAGAAAATGTTTCTAAAGTTGTCATGTATCACATCAAAGCCATAAACGATGCTAGAAACGCTTGGGATAATCTTGCATAATTCTTCAAGGTAAAGTGGATGAAGAAATGAGATTCACAATTGAGACTGATCTCTTCAAATTAGAGCCTACAAATTTTGACACAATCCAAGATTATCTCAATAAAGTCAATGATTATAGAACACAACTTGAGGATTGTGGTAATCCCATGAAGGATGCAAAGTTGATCAGTCAATTGTTGAAACATCTTCCTTCTGAATATGCAACTTTTGTTTCAAGTTATAATAGTCACAAGTTGACCATGGGTAGAGTGCCTTCACTAAGCCTTCATTTGAGTCATTTTTAGAAATGTTGGTCTTAGAACAAGAAAAATTGATGAGTATGGGGATTCTCAAGTCTTCAAAGTCTAAGGCATTGGTGCCTAATAATGGGAATCAAAGGAATCAAGGTGGTAAAGGTTCCAACAAGAAGCAAAAGTAATGGAAGGCCAAATCACAATCAGACACACAACAATCTTCCTCCTCACAATAAGGAAAGTCTTCTCCCAACAACAACAACAAAAACAAAAACAAGAAGGGGAACAATTCTAAGGAGAAGAAAATTTGTGCATATTGCAAGAAGTCAAATCGTGATGAGCATCAATGCCACAAGAAACAAATTGATGAGTTGACAAACATAATCAAGAAGCATCATATTGATTTTCCAAGTACCTACAAGGGAAAGGATTTATCACCTTCCACTTCAAAGGGTAAAGGCCAAGCATTGGTGGCAAGTACAACTAATTCAAAGGAATGGATCTTTGATTCAGGTGCCACACATCATATGGGTGCTACAAAGGAGCAATTATCTTCTTTGAAACCATCTATGGTACCTCACATCTATGTAGGAGATGATACACAAGTGTAAGTTGAAGGGAAAGGGGAAGTTAAGATGGAAAATGGAGCTTTCAAAGATGTTCTCTATGTTCCAAACCTTAGCACAAACCTCCTTTCAATTTGCCAAATCACTCACTATGGAGGTGGAAAGAAAGTTTAGTTCCTTTCTGATTCAGTTGTAGTGAAAAATCTTAAGGATGATTCTATGGTGGTAATAGGAAAAGCAAATCATGACACAAGGCTTTATTCATTTTCTCATTTTATACCTATGACTCCTTCTCATGCCTTGTTGACACACTCAAATTCAAAAAGTAACTTTGGCATCAAAGATTTGGACATCTCAACTATTGGTATCTTCAACAGAAAAGTAGCGAGTATATGGTCAAAGGTCTACCTCAAGTCAAGTATTCAAAGGGTGTATATTCAGGTTGTGAAGTGGGCAAGCATCCTGAAGAGAAGTTTGACAAGGGGGAGTCTTGGAGAGAAACATTTGTTCTTGAGTTGGTTCATATTAATGTAATGGGCCCATTTCTAGTGCCATCATTTGACAAGGCTCATTATGTACTCACCTTCATTGATGACTTTTCACGCTACACTTGGGTCTACTTTCTTGGTCACAAGAGTGAAGTGTTTGATAAATATCTTACCTTCAAGGCTCATGTTGAGAATCAATCAGGGAAAGCCATCAAGATTCTTCAAACAAACAATGGAAGGGAATAAGTGAACTCGAGGCTTATATACTTTTGCACACTTGAGGGTATTGATCTTCAGCATTCAGTTGCCTACACTCCACAGTAGAATGGTGTTGCAGAAAGGAAGAATAGAACCCTTAAGGAGATGGTCACTTGTATGATTCATTCTAAGTCTCTTGATCAAACCTTTTGGGCTGAAGCTATATGTTGTGCCACTCACATCCAAAATAGAATTCCTCATAAAGCCTTGGATGGAATCTCTCCTTTTGAGGCTTGGTGTGGAAGAAAACTAGTTCTGAAACATTTTAGAGTCTTTGGTTGTCCAGCTTGGGCACGCATACCTCCACAAAAATTCAAGGCAGTGGAACCACAAAGTAAGCCTTGCATATTTGTTGGTTATCCCAAGACTCTTAAGGCATACAAGCTTATGGATCTTGAGACATGTGAGATCTTCTTTGAGAGGAGTGTTCACTTTGAAGAGACTTGTCCTAGTTTGACTTCTTCAACTCCTCCTAATTCCTCCATTTTGGATAATGATAGTGATGATAGTGACTCGGAAGATAAAATCCCTTCAACCCCGACTTGCAGACTTCCACCTTCACAGGGTCAAGACATAGTTGAGGACATTTCTTCTTCATCTTCTTCTTCCACTAGAACTAGTTGGGCACAACAAACCCTTGATTCAACGGGTTCACTTGTGGGGAATCCTTCAGACACTAGGAGGACAAGGTCACAACACAACTCATTTCCACATGCTTATATTGCAATTGCTTTCGATCCACAAACATTTAAGGAAGCTTCAGGAGTTGCTGAGTGGGACAAAGCTATGGAGGATGAGTATAACTCTTTGATGAGGAATCACACTTGGGACTTAGTTCCTCTTCCTAAGGGAAGAAAGTTGGTTCGATGTAAGTGGATCTATCAGACCAAGTTGGCAGCAGATGGAAGTGTGGATAAGTATAAGGCAAGACTTGTTGCAAAAGGTTTCTCTCGGGTTCCTAGTATTTACTACACCGAGACCTTTGCACCTGTAGCCAAGATGAACTCCATTTGTTTGACACTTGCTATTGTTGCAGCTCATGGTTGGGTTGTACATTAGATGGATGTCAAGAGTGCATTTCTACATGGGGATCTTCATGAGGAGATTTATATGAAGCAACCACAGGGATTCATCCAGGATACTACTATGGTTTGCAGGTAAGGAAGTCTATCTATGGCCTCAAACAAGATCCTAGGGCTTGGTATGCCAAAATGGATTCCTTCCTTCTCTCAGCGGGGTTCACCGGGTGTCATTCAGACTTGAATGTCTACATTCTTCGACAGGATGACTCACACTTGATACTTGTGCTTTATGTTGATGACTTGATCATTACATGGAGTACTTCATCCATCATTGGCAATGTCAAGTCTTCTTTGCAGGACAGATTTTCTATGAAAGACTTGGGTTTACTTCACTATTTTCTTGGTATTGAGATCACACAGTCCTCAGTAGGGATCACACTTTCTCAGCCCAAGTATGCTCTCGATTTACTTTCTCGATTTCACATGAGTGATTGCAAGGCTGCACCCACTTCCTTTCTTTCAGGTGTCAAGTTAGAGGCTAAATGTTCCACACTACTTGTTGATGCTACATTGTATAGACAACTTGTTGGAAGTCTCATCTACTTGACACATACACACCCTAACATATCCTTTACTGTTGGCATGGTTTCTTACTTCATGCAAGAGCCCCATGAGCTTCATTGGAAGGTCGCCAAACGCATATTGCACTACATACAGGGTACACGTACACATGGGATTCACTATGCAGTAGGTACAGGACTTCAGTTGGTTGGATAGACAGACTTAGATTGGGCAAGCAATCTTGATGGTCGCAAGTCTACTTTAGGTTACATGTTTCATCTTGGTTCATGCCCCATTTGTTGGCAGAGTAACAAGCAGCATGCTATTGCTCTCTCTTCGACTAAGGCTAAGTATCGAGGGGTTGTTACTATAGCTACAGAGGCTATTTGGCTTCATCATATCCTGAAGGATTTTGGTTTCAGTATTCCACGACCTACAATCATTCATTGTGATAATCAGGGTGCTATAGAGATCTCCAAACATTTGGTCCAATATCAGTGGGCTAAACACATTGAGGTTCACATGCACTTCATCAAAGAGCTGATACATGAGTGGGTCATTGAGATGCAGTATTGTCCTACAACAGAGTAGGTTGCAGACATCTTCACCAAACCCTTCACTGAGAGAAAGTTTCTTTAGTTGTGAGCTCTCTTGGGGGTGTAGGATGTTCCTTCACGGGGGTCATATGACTTCTCTATTCTCTCTTATGGGGGGATCTTTTCCTCACATGAGGTCTTCTCTCTCATTTTCTATTATTGTACTTATCTCTCTTTTTGGGGGAGGGTTTTTCCCATGAGTTTTTCCCTCTTTCTCTATTTTATGAGAGATTACATTGCATATCTTTTGCACTTGCAGTTTGTACATGGGTACCTAACATGGCCTAGTAGTCGGGACCCATCATGCATTGTCATACATCATTGTGAGCTTAAGTGCATTCCCCTAAGTTGTACTTAAGGGGGTGTTGGTGTAATTAAGTATTTACTAAGTACACTTTACTTAAGTTTACTTAGGATAATGCATTTGCATATTAGTTCTCTTTGAGACACCTAGGAATTTGCATTTCATTTTAGCACATGGTTAGGAGAATTTCCACTTTAGGTGGTGATAGTTGTCTTCTCATACCTCTTTGTGTGTGAGATCCACCTTTAGTGCTCTTATCACATTATCATCCTCTCATTATTGCACATGTTTCACATATTTTGATGTACAATGGAGGATGATCCACCTTTGGTGGACATGTGATTCCACCATGTCTAGTTGATAGCTTATCACTTGCATATCTTCTAGTTATAATACATTGCCTATATATTCAAACACATCTACATTGTAGATATCTATTATCCATTATCATTTGATCACTATTGAATTATTCATTTGATCATATTATCTTGTCTCTCTTATTTGTGCTATCCCTTGAGTTTCTAGATCTTGGCATTACATTCATTGCCTTAGGCGAATTCTTACAGAGAGTTCCAATCAATTGAAATCTCAAATATGGAACATAATGCAACAATAGGTGGTCTCTAGGGAAAGTGCATTAGTCATAATATTTTTTCCCCTTAACATACTTGATGTCAAAATCATACGCATGTACCTTGCCAACCCACTTTTGTTGCCGCTCATTCAACTCCTGCTCCAAAAAATATCTCAAGTTGTTATTGTTGATCCCAGATTTATGCTCCTACCTAGATGAGGGCAGTTTGGAAGCTTTGCGGGAGTAAGATAGAAGTGCACCCTGCAAAGAAACCTTTGGGGTTTCATAGAAGTTGGCTCTTCTCTTGGTGTTTTGGGAAAGGGGGAGGAAAATTAACAAAAATTAAGGCTATGTGCCAAATATTTTGAAAACTAACTAGCTTTTGATATTTTACATGTTTCGGGACAACAAGCTAGAAAAGGAAACTTGATAGGCACCTAGCATGTTAGAATGTCTCCCAAGGACTGAGAATAAAGAAATTTACCCATGTTTGAATGTTGTCCTCTTGAAGTGCATGGGTTAAGTTGCTCCTTCTCTTCATGAAGCTCATCTTCATGCTCAGAGGCGTGCGTGACTAGTGGCGACTTGCAAATCTAAGCCAGATGCCTAATGGGACATCCCCTTTGGCTTCTCTAGCTCCTTTGTCTCTTGATGACCAAAAAAGACTGGCTCTAATGGCCTCTTTACTATTGTGAAGGTCTCTTCTTCTTGTTCAACCCATGGTCTTCGAGTCCAGAAGCCACCAATTCAAAGCCAACAGATGAACAGATGGCATCAAACTCATCCAAGAAGCCATCTTCATCCTCGATCTCTTCTATGATTCCCATCCCAAGAGATGCCTTTGTAACACAGACATCTCGATGACAACTTGAAAGAACAAGAAGCTCCTCTTCTTGAACTATTCTCTTTATTGTGTTGTCATCGTTATGTTCTCCTCCATATCAACGAAGAAGGGAAGCTCCTCAAGTAGGGGGATTGAATCTTCCTCCTCTTCATTGTCCTTTTTGTTACCTGTCTATATAGAGATGTGTTGGGGAACAATCTTCTCAATATCCTCATGCAACTCTTCCTCTGCTTCTTTTTTCTCCCTCTCCCTTTGAAGCCACTCCCTCTGACTTACGATAAAATGAGAGCTCATAACCAAATGGATCTACATCTTGCATAGTCGCCAGTTTTCTAGTCATTTCCTCTCTAGCAACAGCTTGCATTGCAAGGAACTACTGTTGTTGTATTTTGAGGACATCAGCTTGTTGTTATAGCATGTGGCCCTAGTAAGAAAGCTCTTCTTGCTGGTGGCGATATTTGTGCTCCACCTCTATAGCCTTCAACTTTGCTTGGAGATTTAGCAAAATCTCCTTGCAATTGATATTTTCCTAGGCTCCTAGCTTCCCACATTTTGGTTGTGGGTGGGTCGAGGGTAAGCATGTTGATAGGAGTTAAAGGAAACCTCCTACTGTTGTATGCATATGTAGGGGCGTGCAAAGGGTAGGCATTAGAAAACTGCTCATAACTTGTTGCAGTACAGGAATATGGAGCAAAAGTATGTGCACTCCTAGCCTAATATTGTTGGTAGGAAGGCGGAATATTTGTGTTTGTGAAAAGGAGGGGGACAAATTGTTGTCCTTAATAGCTCTCCATATCAAAGCATAAGGAAAGAAAGAGATCTGCAGATGGTACTTTTAAGCAAGGAGGGTTCACTCAAAGAAAAAAATAGGGTAACCACCATGAGCAATAGCCACGTTCTGGACTAGGGAGTCGTCGAGTGCTTGGATCTACCTCATGAAAGCTAAAAATATTGAAAAATGCACCACTTCTTAGCTATGAAAGCTCCATCCCATCGGGCGTGCCACGAAAACTGTTGATCCCATATTTAGACTCTCGCCTAGATGGAGTGGGATAGAAGTGCACCCTGCAAAGCAACCTCTGAGGTTTTATAAAAGCTAACTTTTCTCTTGGTGCTTTGGGAAAGGGGAAGGAAAATTAACAAAAACTAAGGCGATGCGCTAGAGATTTTGAAACCTTTTGAGCTCCCATTAGGAACAATAAAAATGTTAGACCTCATAAATGAACACAAAATACCATAGACTCTTCATTGTTGGGAAGAGAATGTGATGGAAAGAGCTTAAACACAGGTCAAAACATTTATATCTCCTCGTGAGAAGCACGTGTTAAGGCTTGCAAGGAAATGTCCCTATTGTCATAGTAAAACAACTACTCTAAGTGAGTTTCATTCCCCAAAAAGACATGATATAACCCTAGACCACAAGCATTGAAAGAGTAACCAAACATGATCCAATAACTTGTAAATTAATAAAGGATTATAAGAGCCTAAAAGCAATGGATGATAGCTATATTTGTTTAGAATTGACATAGAACCTTAAAATCATCTACAAAATATAAAGAAACATATAGTAAAAGCAACACTGGGCATAGTCCAGTATATTTCTTCTATTGATTATGGAGAAAATATAAGGCTAGGGTCGGAAGAATGCAAATATGACTATTTCACAATGTTCTACTTTACAAAGAACATAATACTCCTAGAAATTCTAGATCTAACTGAACTCGCCAAAAGTCCCCTTTTACAATGTGCCCATGGGCTTTATAGAAAGAAATTTCTCAACAGAATCTCAAAAATGCAACCAAGAAGGATCTTTGATTGTGACATGTGGAAGCGTCATTATGGCAGTTGTTACGACTGTTTAGGCATGCCGACCTTTATATCATTATTATCTTTTTCTCATGTGTGACATGGATGCCACCTATGCCTTTTTTAAAAAGTCTTTCCATTGTGATGGGGAAGATCTCATTTGTGATTTGAAATTACCTCAGGATTCGCCACCAACCAAAAAAGTAGCAATTTGTCTTGTAGAATGTGGGCCCTTCCACCCTTTGATTCATGCGACTACGGACTGGACATGTGTCACCAAGGCAAAACTTGAAGGGGAGAAACCTCAGTTGGACGTATATGAAACTTTGCAGTGTTGACACATGGCACACTAGCAGAATTTCTTGAGTGTTTGTTATCCCTTTAACCTTCGAAACTCTGATGTTGATACTTGGAGCTCTTTGTAGCAAGCGCACTTCGGAAGATGAAGCATTCAAAGGAAAAGAGGTAGGCGAACTTGGTAAAAACTACACCACTTTGGCATTTTGCTACCCCAACTTGAAAGAGTCATAAATTTTGCTCATTGTGTCATCTTGCACTTCCTCAAATTGTTTGTGAAAATGCTCTCTAGTAAGGGCCAGGGGGAAATGACACTATAGTTATGATCAATTCTCACCACAACTTCCCACCCACCAAGTATTGTCTAAACTTTGCCAATGCATGCATGATGGAAAGCATCTCATTATCGTAGGTGGAGTACAACTTCTCATTCTCCCTCATCTTCTCTCTCGTATGCAATAGGATGTCTATTTTGCATAAGTATTGCACCAATGCCCTAGCTTGAAGCATCACATTCTAAAACAAATGGCTGAGAGAAATATGGAAGAGCTAATATTGGGCAAGTACTCATAACCTTCTTAAGCCTCTCAAATCTCTCTTGAGCATTATCTAACCATCTGAAAGCTCCCTTATGTGTAAGATCTGTGAGTGGAGCTGCATGCTGAGAAAAACCCTTAACAAACCTCTTGTAATAAGAACAAAGCCAAAGGAATCCTCTCAAGTTTGAAACATTTCTTGATGGTGGCCAATCCAAAATCGTTTGTATCTTTTCTTGATGTACCTTGACACTAGTAGCCTCTATCATATGTCCTAGATATAAAATCTCTATCAATCCAAACTCACATTTTGACGCTTTAGCAAACAAAGACTCTTCCTCCAAAATACTCAATACCTCATCCACATGAGGAAGGTGCTCTTCCTAGGATTTACTAAATATCAAGATGTCATCAAAAAACACCAAAACAAGCTTACACAATTGCTTGTTAAAGATGTAGTTCATACAAGATTGGAATGTAGCAAGTGCATTAGTGAGGCTAAAATGCATCATTAAGAACTCATAATGTGTACATTGGTATCTGAATATAGACACGTATATGGTGGTATCATGATCAAAGATCTATCTTCAAAAAGTAAACAGCCCCATGCAACTCATCCAACAACTCATCTATACGAGGAATGGGAAACATGTTCTTGATGGTCCTCTTATTCAAAGCACAATAGTCAATGCACATTGGTAAGGTACCATCTTTCTTCACCATAACAATTGAAGAAGCACATGGACTGGAGTGGGGTCTCATATGTCCCATGGAAAATAACTCCTTAGTTGTTTTCTCAATTTCCTCTTTGAAATGTCTCATATGGTGGTATGGTGTGGTAATGACGGGCTTAGCACCCTCCTCCAACTCTATCACATGCTTAAACCCCCAATTAGGTGGTCTACCTGGAGGAATATGTCCAAAAACTCCCTTGTGCTTATCAAACACTAACTATAAGTCTATATGATGTTAATTCCCTCCCAATGTGGATTTTGTGGACACAAAACATTGGGCTGCCAACCCAATGTCATCATGTCGAAGTATGGCTTCCATCTGATGTGTTGAAACATCTCTAAGCCCACTATCTGGTAAAGCCTTCAACTCTACCTTCCACTCACCACT
The DNA here is from genome assembly GCA_027943335.1 of Chamaecyparis obtusa. NCBI lineage: Eukaryota > Viridiplantae > Streptophyta > Pinopsida > Cupressales > Cupressaceae > Chamaecyparis > Chamaecyparis obtusa. The sequence continues at coordinate 89,726 of BSBK01000506.1, read as the reverse complement.
CATTAATTCTAACTATTTGTTATTATTGTTAATGGTGTACGTGCCAATACACTGTAGCCACTGCTTACCCAAGATCACGTCCAATTCCTCTAGCTTGATGACATAAAAGTCATCCACCAAGGTGTAGTCACCCAGCTGTATTTTAAGGTGAGGTAGCCTCCTTGGGCAATTTAGAATATCACCACTACAACCTTCACATCAAATCCCGGGAACTCCTCAACCTGTAATCCTCGTTTTGTCACTAAACATTCATTAATAAAGTTATGTGTAGCACCTGTGTCCAGTAGACAAATAACTTGTTGCCCTCTAATAACTCTCTTTAAGAAGAAAGGATGGCATGTAGGAGCTCTTGAAAGTGTGGCAATTGCAACGTTGGGCTAATCAATTGTCTTTTCTTCATTCTTTTCCCCCGTGGCTTGCTAATTACTCCTCATTATCGCTGCTCTCAGATCTATTGCCCTCAATCTGAAACAACCTCAATGTAACACACCTTGCATTTTCCAAGGCACCTATGTTTGGGGGTCTAAGGTTCCTTCTATGTAAAACAAATTTTATTTCTTCTTAACTCATTTCTAGTCTCAATCTTCATCCTGGGAGGCATATTCTTCGACTCATTGTAGGATTAGAGATTTGACTTTGACCCCTTAAAGTTCTTTTTGGGTGGTTGAATGGTAATAGATAGGTATCTTCCTTCATAATAGCATCCTACAGAGAGCTGGGTTTAAGGACTTTCACAAATCCTTTGATTTTATCATTCAAACCTTCAACAAATAGCATGACCTTCCTTTTCTCTAACATATCCAGAACCATCATTGAAATTCTCCAAAACTCATTGAATTCCTCATATGAATTAATCAATCCATGATCCTGAGTCACAAGGCCATGATGCCACCAATCATAGGCTACTTCGTCAAGTGCAAGGCAGCAAATTTACTCGGTTATGTTTTCTTCATAGAGCTTGAGAGTCAAGAAAGTGTCTAATTTATGAATCCAAGCCCTCACACTTGTATTTTTGTTGTCATCATATGTAGGAAGTGTCAACTTATTAGTAGCTTGTTTAAGGTCCTTGTTTTGAGACCCCGGTCTTCTTTCTTGTTGGGTTCTCATGCTTTCCCTCCGCTGCCCCCATGTATTGGATAAATGATGAATATGTGTTGACATGATCTAGAAGGAGACTCTATTCGACATCATGCATAGTCATCACATTATATGGAAATGCTACCTCTGCATCTACATTATTTTCCCCTTCCCCATCATTTCCAGCTAAGAATGTGGGCATCAAAGGTCTATCGGAAGAGCATGTAGGAACTCTTTCACCTTGTGGATAGTCATTACTTCAAACACTTTGTATTCATCTAATAGGTAAACCAATGATCTATTATAGAATATGGATGTGTTGCCTACAACATCAATAGATTTTAAACAGTATAAGAAACTATTCTAAATATTCAAATTTTTACTTGCATGTATCTTAGTCCAAATTTGCAATCATTTTAGTTCTGATTTTTATTACATAATACCAAAATTCTAAAAAGACATGTGCACCTATTAGCTACAAATCCATAGCTCAAATGGCATGTCCCAAAATCGTATGACATCATGGTGTCATCATCCCCATTGAATCCTCAATTTTCTTGTTGCTAATACATGGCTTGCTAGGTGGACATTAGCAAAGCTTGGTCTCAAAGATGTTTTCCCAAGTCTCATATGAAGATCGAAAATGATGGGAGGGCTCTTAACTTCCAATGATTCACCTTCAGCCACTAACGCCTCTCAGCTCTGCATCTGTGCTTTCTAGACCTCTTGGAAACTTCTACGGTGTCATGTCCCCCCTAGGTGAAGCTCATTGGTGATATCTTCATCCAATTTTAAGGAGTCTATATAAGACAAAATTGTAATAATGGAATCAATCAGGACTTTAACGCAAAAATATTTGATAATATATAATAATCAAAATATGAAACATAAGATAAATAATACATTAATAGATTAAACAAATTATTTATCAATAATATAATAATATATTATAATGATAATATATAATAATAATAATATATCATATTATAACAATTATAATTTATAATATTAATAATACATTATAATGATAATAATAATATATTACTATTATAATATATCATTGTTATAATAATATATTATTAGTATTATAATAATATTAAAATATACAATAAATAAATAACAATAATGATAAATAATAATTAAAATATCAAATATCAAATAAATGATAAATAACAATATAATTAATGGATTATACAATTTATCAAAAATATATAATAATACTAATAATATATAATGTTAATATTATAATAATGTTCATACTTATTAATAGATAATAATAATACATAATATAATATTAACATATATTATAATGTATAATATAATTGTCATATTCGTATTATACAAAATCTAATACTAAACATTATAACCCGTCGTCGACTACAATTAATGGGTCGCAACCTTCTATAAGTTTTTCTCATATCACTGTCATAATATATAAACCCAAAAACATATAACTGGTGTTGTAGACTATAAAAAGACATTTCCTTTCCTTTCCTTTCCCTCTTATCACGGTATAAATAGGCTCGGTGACGGGTAGTCTTGGGGAGCAAGCAAGGGAGCATGGAATCAACGGAAGATAATAATATATTTCAGATGGTTATTAGTCGGTCCACAAAACGATAACGTAGCAAAGAGTTCCATCGGTGAACGTTCTCCACAGATATAAACTGGACGATAAAGACTTCCATGTTGCTATGAAGTGAATTCAAACATCATTGGCGGTGACATGTAGTGCCGGTTCAAATCGCACCAACCAAGAAAGATAAATCTAGCCGTATAAAGCCTGCAGATTTAATAGAGATAATTTGTGTAGAAATAATGGATTCAATTCCCATGCAAACATTCACGCGATTTGTCTCATTTGTCTCACCATAGGTGTCAAGGGAAGTAACATTGGCAACCAATAAAAAGAGGGAAAAAAGCACAGTTGAATACAAGACATAAAATAAAGCCACGACAATAACAGTTGGAAAGGAACATACAAAAGGAAGGAGCAACAATTATCATGATATACACAGCATTTGATATTATATCAGACTCAACAGATTATACCAAAATGGAGGGTAAAATCAGATATTATAAACAGACAAAGGAATACACTGCAGATCAATATATATACTTTCAACGATCTCATATTAATATTCATTACATCTCATAATAGTTGATTATATAAGGTGATACTAATTATCATAATCAGATGTTCATGACAAGAAATATTGATTGTATATCTTAAGGAAAATCAATATATCCTTCTTATACAAGTGGTATCAATTATCATCAATATTTAAGTGTAAGTAAGGATCTTAGAGTCTTCAATTGAATGGAAATTTTGAGTTAATAGTCCCAAATCTCAGAGGATCCGATATGGGACATTACATACGGCTATAGTTGCAAGTTCAATGTGTCCCCTGTACAAATGCCAGCTTTACCAAGCAAGGGTGCCAAGTCGATAGAGGACTGATTTCTCCAATATGTCTCCTTGGCTGAATACTAATTTCTCTAGGATTGATAGCTTACTTAATCACAATCTAAAACTTGTACCAACACTGATAGAATACCTTTACTATTTCTTAGATGAAAGCTTGGCCAACTCAAACTTCTCGTAACTTCAAACTTTGGCACTTTGATGTCCAATGGTCAATTCAGGTGCAAATTCACCACCCGTGGAAGGCATGGTTTGTCATTCAAACCTTCTTGGTTCCAAGGGTTTCTGTCCTTAGAACAATCCAATCACTAAATATCAACAAGAGAAATAGCCTCAATTTAATATTATCATAACATATCCCAAGTGAGAGTACAACTTCGTTTATAAAGCCTCTTAAGTCAGTTGTTTCACTTCCTTTTAGCAATGTGGGATAAAAAGTCACTTTATAAAGTTACTTTAATTTTATAATGTTAATTTATAACATAAAGTAACTTTAGCTTTATAACCCCATTAAATAATTATTATTTTCCTCCGTTTCTCCTCAAATAAAGTTGACTGAAAAAGCATCCCTTTTAATAAATGAGAAAATAGGCTAACCACACTCTTGTGGAATTACTGAGAAGAAGAGGACATTACAAAAACTTCCCATTCAGTTTGATTGTTTGTCCTTTTACTTAAGAAAAGCAAACCTCTATAGACTAAACTTTCTTTAGAATCTCAAAGCAGAAAAGTCCCCTCACTAAGCTTGGGTTCCATCTTATCTAGAAGCCCCATAAAAATTTAGTTATAGGTTTCCTCTGGCAACACCCATTGTTCTCTTATGTTCCACTGCTTTATCCCTCCAATTATTCTTGCTTGCTTTCTTTTTTGTCCCTTATCCCTTGAATGGGACCTTCTCTTAACACTTGTTACAACATTCAAAAAAATAATAATAACAGTATCTGTTTTACATATATAAAGCTTCAAAAGCCCTACTAGTGATTATATTAAAATTCTATTCTTTTGATAAACTTATAAGATGTATCAATTTGAAATGTACCATTTAAAAGCATTATCATCTCCTCTTCTTTGTACAATTTAAGATCATCCTTATTAAAATCAGTGAAAGAAAGTATGGGCTGGGCCAACCTGGACCGTGAATTGGGAGAAGGGCATGCTCAATTACAAAACTTAATGATCAAAACACATTACTTGTTATGCTCATCAAAACATTGGACTAGAGCTTCAAAAATTAAATTCCTTACAAAAGATTGGAAACTAAACAACAAGGAAGACAAGAAGAGAAATTGTAAATAGAATAAACATATTTGGCATCATAGACATCACATTTATAATATGTATGGCATACTGTTTTGTTCTTATAAAACATACACATACAAGACTTAAAGATTACTCAAATATACAGTGTAAAGGGCCTGGCTTTTAACCAACACATTCATAACACTCAAAACAGGTAGATAAATACAGCTTCAAGATCAATCTACCTGTCACATCAATACAAAAGAGTTGTAAACATTTACAACCTAGGCACCCCAAAAGCCGAATGGCACACCACACCAAAACTGTAACACATAGAAACAGGACAGACACTAAAGAGCAACTCGAAAAGAAACATAGCGCCATGTTATCAAAACACACCAGAAAGTAGTATGGCATATTCTTCTCCCTACCGGGTACTTCCTGTCTCAAACTGCTTGCAGTCTTCACAATTTTTCTGATGCACAAATAAATCTTCATTGTTCACATCTGCATGTATTATCCAGGATCCTTAATATATCATGTACTCAGTAGTCCGTACTTATAAAGCTGCATCCACACAACGGCACACAACCCTTAGAATGTACAAATTGTGAAAGATTTTGGTTCTCTTATTAGCAATGGGCTATACTTCTGGCTTCACAACTCTACAATTTTTTAATCTTCTACTTTTCCTCATCTACTCCTGTTGGACATCCACTTTGTCACTACTTGCCATCTTCTAATGCCTCAGCCAGTTCTTCTATGATTGATTGTTTAACACTCTGACGGGACTGCCGGCGGTGTTTCTTTGGCTCTAGTCTTGGTTCTGCTTGTTTAACACCCATTTCACGTACCTTGTATCTGTACATTCATTAAGACTTTCAGGAGAATATAATTCAATGATTTAAACAAAATACAACACAAGAAAAGATAACAGAATAAATAATTGATGATGCAATGTAAAATTCCAAGTAAAAGAAAGAAAAAGAAAATTATACTTCCAAGATTGTTGATCATTAATGGTTGTCAGATAACCAAAACCTATTGCCAATGTTTGTAATAGACAATTTCAATGTTGATTCACAAGCTGGACAAAACAAAACAAAATACATTTCCCAAGTCGGTTCACATTCTGTGCAAGAGAAGTTTAAATTTGTTCCAATGCCCTGAAGGGTACCATGTGCTAGACAGACTAAAAAGATATATAGCAGAAGAGATAAGTTTTGGTATGACAATGTACTTCTGGACCTTTGGTCAACCAGTTACATGCAAGCATTTTTATAGTGTTACCCTGCATGCCAGTCGGCACTCATGTCAAGAGCTTTTGTTAAATATTTTGGCCACATATGTGGTGGGTGAATGTGGTCAAATCTTTAATCCCCACTGCAAATTTATTTCAGAGATATGTGAAAATCTTAGGACTCCAGATAGATCATTGGGTTTCATGAGACCTAATTTGCCTCCCAATTTAATCATTTTGCTGAGGTATGTTAAAACATTCAGAAATTATGAAAAAGCATTGAAGAAAGAATGATGACATGGCACTTCAGAAAATTGAGAGATAAATACTGTTGCCTATTTACTTTAATTCATAGTAACCTGGGGTTGTGGGGATGGGTCTGGGGACAGAAATACCATTAGAAATCAGGCAATGAGAACTAATGAATAAAAGTACCTAGCTATATTATCTATAGATGTGGTCACCAAACGACATAGGTACAGGGACAAGTTCCTTGTCTCTATACTGGAGTTTACAGGTTATGAAGTAACAGTTAAGGCAATAATAATAAGTGACAACACCCTGCACAAGTCAGGCCAAGGGTTGCTAGAATTTCACCTATAACAAACTGGATTTGAACTGAAAGAAAAAACTTAAATGGGATTTTTATAGTCACGTAGTTTTCTAATATTGCTCCATGATTGAACAACTCTAATTTGTGCTAACAGAATGGTTGTGATTTATTTGTAAACCTGATCATTTGTATGAAAGAAACTGGGATTAGGTTTTAATTCCTACCACACAAACTGGCTCTTCAGCCCTCACCACCAGAGAGAACATTTTTACAGTTAACAATAGCAAGGATTGATTGGAAAACCTTCTGCTCATCCACCTGGAAAATTTTAGGATCTATATGATATTTAACTGCTCAGATCCCTTTTAAGAACATTAATGGGCCTCTTATAAACTAGATAAAAGATTGCCACAGTTATCCTAGGATGAAATGGGTCAAGAAGAAAAGTTATCGTTGGACTTTTGCACTGTTTCCTTTCCTGCTTTAATGATTTATTAACTAAGTTACCTGTTTGGGTTCGAGTTCGAAGAACTGGTTCGCTGGTACAGCAAAATTTTGAAAATTTAGTACAAAAACATGAAATTTTTATTTATATATATATATATATCAGAGTTCCATGACTCGAACTCACCTATACTCAGCAACGACTCGGCTATGACTTGGCAAAATGAAAAAACAGAGATTTTTTACAATTTAAAACTTGTTTCACGCACCCATTATTGAATAAAGCTTAAAGGCACTATAAAATCATCAAATAGAAGCTAATTTGATCACATACATAAACATACATCCATCACATAAGTACAAACGTAAATTGTAGCTAAAGGAAATAGAAAACATAGATATGCAGAATTATAAATATTGTCAAATGTATATAAAATCCATGACATCAAATGTTCCCAAACATGTGTAAACAAAAACAAGTCTATGGCTCAGGCTCTAGCTCAGCCTCAGAATAGTTTGTCTACCTCCTACAAACGTGTCTGAGGAAGGTCCTGGATGACTAAAAAGCCATAGTCTCTGCCTGTGAGGTGCCACTCTGATCAACATCAGTTGCACAGGGAGCTGATCGTGCACTATCCTCCTCTGCCATAGCCACGGCCTCAACCTCTTTGTCTGCCTAGTCAACCCACTCATGGTCCTCCTCAACGAAGATAGGATCGGTAGACTCAATGAGCCACTCAGACTCTAGATCAATCTTTGCTAGAGTGATCAGAGAGGAGTCAATGTCCAAAATCTATTTGATCCTAAGACGGAGGTTGTAATGAACGAAGACAAGATCATTCAACCTCTCCACAAACAATCTATTACGCCTCTTCGAGTGGATGTGCTCGAACATGGACCAATTGTGCTCACATCTAGAAGCGTTGCATGGCTGACTCAAAATACGGATGGCAAGTTTTTGAAGGTTTGGGGTTGTACGCCCAAACATTTGCCACCATCTATCTAAAATAAGGGAAAAAAAATCAATCTTATTTCCAACTTTAAGGATAGATTATAAAACCAAAATTCATAAGCCATAAACTTAACAATCTTAAGTTTAACATATATTTCTACCTGGCTGCAATTATCCTAGCGTCTTTGCACATATTGCTTGCGAAAATCACCCCTTGTTCATTATTATATGCATCTATCTCTTGCGCTATAGATGTGCTACGACTAGACATCTTTTGCATCACTGTATATAGCCACTAAGAACCTCCTCATCCGCCTTGAAGTTATACAGGAAACGAAATGATGAATTGAGGAAATAAGTTGCAGCATGGATGGGCGTGTGAAGTTGGTTTTGCCATCTACCAATGATCTCCCAAATGCGGCCATACTTATCCTCAACTCCTGCATACCTGGATCTAATGGCCTCCTTGGCCCTATCCATGCCCTCGTATATGTAGCCCATAGAGGGCTTCTCCTCATCAACAACTCATAGGAGAACTACGAGGGGCTCAGTGACCTGCATATAATGTTAAAAAAAATAGTTAAGTGACAAGTGTGCATTAAAAGTTTAAAATAAGAAAAATCGCAAAGTTGCAAACAAAACAAAAATATATTTACCTACATGATCTCTGCACAAGGGATCCAAAAACCTAGCTCATCAAAAATACAATCTGTCACATCCATTCCCACAGTGGTCGTAGCATAGGATGAGGCAGTCCACTCCTCACTAACAAACATGCATCTCAAAGTTGCCTTTGATTTCAACAAGGATTTTAGTGTGAGGAAATTTGAGGCAAATCTCGTGATACCAGGACGAGCCAACTCCTTTTGCCCTGTGTATTGGCTCATTGTGCTAAGGACCAATGCATGATTGTAGATAAACTTGCAAATATTTTTGGCCTTATCAACACATGATTTGACCCATTCAAGCTTGCCAATATCTTCTAACATGAGGTCAAGGCAATGGGCCACACATGGAGACCAAAGAATTTTCGGGTGCCTCCCCATCAAAAGTTTACCTGCAACAATTTAAAATTAATTAGAAATTTAGGTGTTAAGAAAATCTTAAATAAATTCATAGATGCCTCTCCATCAGAACTTAAAAAGTTAAAAGTTTACTTGTAGCAACATAACTTGTTGCATTATCCGTCACCACCTGCACCACATTTTCTTCCCCCACCTCATGTATAACTTCCTCAATAACCTCACATAAGTATGTGGCATTCTTCACATATGAGGAAGCATCAATAGACTTCAAGAACATGGTGGATCCTGAATATAAAGCAAAATAATTATCAATTATCATGGATCAATCAACAAATCAAAATATACATTAAATTATTCAATGCATTTAGGGAAGTAGAATGATCAATCACCTCCGCAAGAAACAAGAAAATTTAGGAGTGTCCTATTCCTCCGATCCATCCAACCATCTGTCATGATGGTGCAACCCTCTTGGCTCCAAGACAGTTTGTGATCCTCTAGCTCAACTTTCATATCATTAACCATTTCTAACAAGAGGGGGGCACTTAACTCAACATCAGTAGGGGCTTTAAAGCCTGTCCCACAAATGGTTACGACATCTATCATGCCTTGCCAATAAGGAGACCTTTCACAAATAGATTATGATTAATCATTAGACAAAGCATAGTTCAACTTCAAAAATTAAATTTTAAAATTTTATTTTAAACTTAAAGCAATCAAATCAAAAATAATTACTTGGTTGCAACAAATGAGATGTTGCAAAAGTATCACAATTTGCAAATTTGTTTTCATGCAGCATCATGGACCTCCTTGTTCCAACCCATGCTCTCAAGCGAGGGTTGTGCACCAAGAGTAGTGGCACAAAATAACTGTTCAACTTCGATTTCCAGACTCTAGGGCCAAGGCTAATAGTTCCACTAGAAGGAGCAGCAGTAGAAGCACTAGCACTAGGACAAAAGAGAGGCATGGAAGAACCCTCTCCAACACAACCTGTAGATGTGGATACGGATGCGGGTGCAAATGAATGGGAGCCAATAGCATTCATCTCTTCCCATTGCCTCTTTTTAGTTTCCTTTTCTTCTACATGTTTTTCTAATCGGACATAACATAAACGAATTGCCTCGGGAGTTGCCAATAAACATGGATCAGCATCATTGCCAGATTTGCCGACAATATGGTATTTAAACCTATTGATGCCACCATGAAAAATTGCTTTACAAAACATGCATTTTGTTTGATTTTTTTATCTACAAAAAAACTCTTCAATATATTTCCAAGATGCACACTTAGGAGGCATTGGGAAGAATTGATGTTTTCAAAACTTGAAGGCTCTGCTGCAATAAGACAAAATTATGACCAAAATTACAAATTTGTGCATTGTATTTTAGAAAAATCAGCAAACCCTACATTTTTTTAAAAAAAGTTGTAAATCATGTTTACATTTTTTTCTTTAAAAAAATCAAGGGTTTTCTATTGTTCTACTTCTCTCATTGAAGTATGCAATTTATATTTTAATAGAAAACATTGAAGATTTGAGAAGTTAAACTTAAAAAAAAAAAATTAAAAATAGAAAGCCATGAACATACAAAAAAAAACCAACAAAATCTACAAAATTTAACACTTACCTCTTTCAAATGAGTTGAGAAGTCTTGGAACGGCTGCTATGAGCTCCTTGATGCTCTCAATGCAAACCTATGCCTCCCCAATATGATTTTGTAGACTCCTTGATGCTCTTCTTCCCTACTGGTTGCAAACCTATGGCCTCTTGCTTTTCTTCGTCTCACTCTTCCTCTCTTCTTCTCATAACAAGCAAATAGAAAGTCTTTTAGGGCAAAATACAAAGTTAAAATAAAAAAGGTTTAAAAGTGTTTTTTTTTGTTTTTATTAACCCAGTCGGGCTTGCCGCAGCGCAGGTCATGGCCCATGACCCGTCAGGTCATGCTGGCAAGTCATGAAAACCCGCCCAAGAGTGCTCGGCCCACGGGTAGTTAAAACTCGAACTGCCTGCAGCAAGAAATGGAACACTAATATATATATATGCAACCTAGAAGCATGAGTTAAGATAAGCATGTCACAGTATCATAAAAACATTTAAACAACAAAAACACCATAAACTTGTAATCATAGCATCATGAATCATGATCATGCCATCATAGCATCATATACTTCAAGTTCAACATCAAAGATTCAAAACATTAAAATGTCAAGTTATAAATCATAACATCAAGTTCAAGTATCATTGTTTCAAGTTCAACTAATGGATTAATAATTTATTCTTCTTCTGCATTGGAATTAGTTGATTCACAAATAGTGCTAAGGCCAATGGGATCAGCTGCACCAATAACATTATTGGTGTCAAATTCTTCAAATTTAGCAAATGCAAGCTAAGAAGTGGAAGCATCCAAGTCCGTAAGCTCTGCATTTGAATCCCACATCTTCGTCTCCCCTTCTTTGTATTCTTTATTCTTGTGCGAGATGAGATGCAAGTTGCAATGCACATATACCAAGTTCTCCGCTTTTTTTTATTGCAACCTATTGCACTTTACTGAGTGGATGAAAGAATGTGCTCCAATTTCTTTTTGATGCACTTGAACTAGCAACCTATGAAGACAAGACAAAGTAAACAATTAAAATAAAATTATTAATCTTATGAAATAAAAATTACCAGCAATTCATGAAAACAAAGTAAACTAAGAATTTTTAAATAAAAATTGTGATATAATTTTGATTGCAAGGGGTTGCAGCGTTTGGAATCTTTGGCCATGGAAGTACCACCAATTATTAGCATCCTTCCTAAACCAATGACGAAGAGCATCATTACTTAGACCTCTTGCATTCACAAAATCTATGAACTCATTTGTAATCAAATCTCGCATATCATCATCAGGAAAGAGTCTTTCAAATGTTGTCTTGTACCCATCAAACACTTCTAAATCCCTATATGGTGGCAGCCTTCCTGGTAGATCAATATATTGGGTGCTATAATATTTTGGGATCAATGCATAGGCAAACAAATTTAGAGTGGTCGTCTTGTTCCATCATTCTACAACAATTGCTTGCAATTGTTAGAAGATCTCCTCGGGATCTTGCTCTTTTCATTTACAATTTGTTTCATCTTCTCAAGCATTGAGTCTATGCCATGATAGACCTCTCCAAGGCAGGGCTTATCTATGTCAATGTACCAAAGCATGCTCATAATGGGCTCAATGAACTTAAGGAGATACTCCACACATTCCCACCATGAGTCATCCAATATCCTTTGCTTGATTTTGGTTGCCCTCTCAATGTTGCTTTACCTCCATATAGACCAATTATTGTTGATTACCATATTGCAAAGGGTCACTTTCACTTGCACAAGTCATCTCAAGATGATTAAGTTTGATGCAAAACAGGTCTCAGCAACCTGTAACGGAAATTAGAAGAAAAAAAATACAACTATTAGAGACATACTTTAAAAAACAATACACATTACACAATCAAATTATGAAAATCAGAAATTGTAAAGTAGTAATTTAATTTAAAATTAAATTAAATTACTACTTCAAGTTCCACTTCACTTACCTTCAATAGCTCCAAATGTGGAAATAATCTGAAAAATTCTTTGAGTCATGTGGTGGTTTGTGATGAACATCTAGATGTCCTTGGCCTCTTCATACACCTCTTTGATCCACCCAATTTTGTTCCCAATCTTTTGTAGCATAAGATTAAGTGAATGACCCGCACAAGGTGTCCAAAAGATATGCTAATATCGCTCTTCAACCAACAAGCTAGTAGCTCTACAATTCTTTGCGTTGCTAGCTCCCACTTGTTCAATGGAAAAGATGAGAATATCAGCAATAAATGGCCCATCTTTTACTTACCCCTCACAATCCATGAATTTCAAAAACATTGTCCCTTTAGGGGACACTGCTATGACAATGATCAAGGGACGATTTCTTGCATCTTTCCACCCATTTGAAACATTCGATACCCCTGTCTCAATCCGGGAATCCCTTACGGGCTTCAATGCATCCTCAATCCCCTTGACCTCTCTATCTAACAAGGTGGTCTGTACTCTCTCATATTCGGGGCCCTTATACCCCTCTTAGAGCTTCATTGACACTTTTCAACATCTTCTTTTGGTATGGAGAGCGAACAACACTAAAAGGCAGCCCATTTGCATATAAGCATCTTGCCACATCAATGTCGGCAATTTCCCGACTCTCATTTTGAAATGCAATTTCCAATGGTCCCTTTCTTTCGTGTCTAACGGGCGCTTCACTTTCAATATTTGGGTCAACTGAGGAAGTATAAAAGGGGTGGTCTTCTATCACAATATTTGTAGAGGGGGGTTGCATTCCCTTTGATCTTTTTTTACTAACAATGGTTGTATTTTGTCTATGTGCTTCTCTCTCTTTTGTTGCTTTATGCTTTGCAATATATTTTAATATTGTTTTATTTGGTATAGGTGCATTTTATTTCAGACATTTCGTGACTCCTCTTCCAGGGATTCCACACAAATGGTCTGCCACCCGATAATATGAACTATTCCTTTCTACATCACAACCCCGACATTTCCAACAGAATGCACCACCTCCTAGAAGGGCTCTTACAATATCAACATACTTCCACAAAAGAGAATCAAAATGTGGTTCTATTCTTTGTTCAGTATTGCCTACAGAGGAAGAGATAGATGTCATTGTAATTCCTATGGCAAGAAATTTTATACATATTCAATATAAAAACAAGATAATGAAAAATTCCAAAAAAAGAGGTAGATCTTATGGACAATGAAAGAGAAATGAAAACAAATTAAGAACTTAAACAAAAACAAAATCAAATGAGAAAAAAACTTACCTCTTCCACTCATTGTAAGCTTACAAAGGTGTAGGAATGAGGCACAAACACTTGATGAAGATCCACAAATCAATCTTCCAACTCCTTGCACAACCAAACTCTTGCTCAACCACCTATTTGCTCCACCTCACAAGAAAATGACCTATTTGCACACCACAAATAAAAGTTAGAAGCCAACATAAGTCTTTAGAATCCACTTTTTGAGGTTGTGGATGTCAAAAATCAATTAAATTGTGCATAGAATCTAAGTTGGGGGTCCAAAACCAACACAGGCCCACCATGGTTCGAACTTGATCTATCCAAGTTCGCCTAGGTCCAACCTAGGGGTGGCCTAGTTCGAACCAACCCCCTTTGGTCCGGACCCTGGCTGGACCACAGGCGGACTGGACTAGGACCATGGACCAGTTCGTACCCAGGCTGGTCCAGGGGGCTTGAGGAGAGAACTGGGTAACTTAGTTTATTAACAATAGAACAAATCAAGGTGATGCCTTGCAGCTCTGATTTCTTGAATGATGAATCAAAAAGGTAGTGGCAATGAAATTTGTGTAAAATGAAGTTAAATGTGCCTAGACGCTAATATTGGGTGAACATGATAAAAAATAAAAGATAATATTCATAAAGTTCATGATTGTTATCTGCTACCTTAAATAACTCTTTTAATGGGCAAGGTCCCATCCACCATAGTTCTACAGTAAAAATTTGTAATTTGCCAATCCTATGGGTTTGAGGTTCAGGTATGCTAGAATGACAAAACAATTCCCCCAATTATGAGTGTAGATTCATGTATGTATGTGTATATAGCCCAGAAGGCCTTTGAAACCACACAGACCTTCATGGCCCATGCCATTTTTACAATTATTCACTCTGTTTCTGCAGCACAATGCCCTTACTATTTCTAAGTTCTAACCAAATCTTCACTCTTTGAAGTCCCAAAGCTGAAGAATCTAACCAGTCTAAATGATGAGGGCTATGTTTTTTATATCAATGAGTGATTAAAGATCACTTCAGTGCCAAATTAGGGTTGGCAAACACTTTTTTATTTTTATTTTAAATTGCAAAAACTTGAGTTTTAACATTTTTTCTAACTTACACCTAGATATTCCCAGGTCCTCCCAGATACAGCCCAGCTTCACTCTGGACCCTGAGGGGTCCTTCCTCGGACACTAGACAAAACTAAGGCCAATCCAACACAAACCAGGCCCAGATGGGTACGAGGATTCTGCACAACCCAGTAACATGGTAAAAAAATAAAAAATACATATTCGTGACAACCTGAAAAAATAATTGTATAATGTTTAGCATATGCCAAAGTTAAACCATGTGAAGGTGGCTGATCTTCAAACGATATTTTAACTAGAAATGTATAACCTATAAATTAATTTAGCATTCATGGTAAAACTCAGCTGAAAATAGCATTGAACCCATACCTGACATCACTTTCTCGTTTTGTACCAATCAACCTTAACTGTATCTCTTCCCGTATTTTGATCTCATCAAGCAACTGGAGATAGTAAGGATACCTTTCCCAATCAGCCTTTACTGCACAGCCTTTCTCACCAATATGTAGACAATCATTGAAGAGACATCTACCAGAATCACTGGATAGCATTTGCCTGATCTGATATGCATTGAAATTTGAAACATACTGGTTTAAAGATATTATCAATATACATGACTGGTATGTAGAACTTATCATCAAAATATCATTAGCATGAGTTGAAAATGAAAAATAATAGCACATACTCTCAATAGAATCATAAGAATATGCCAACTACCATGTCATAAGTTCACAACATACTTGGTTAATAAAGGAGGACATAAGAACAATAAAATAATGTGTACCTCGGGGAACATCCAACTTAACGAATACTTTGTAACTTTTAGGAGACTAGGCTGGTTGAACCCAGGTGTGTCAGTAAGATAACCTCCAGATGGCAGTGGAAGCAATGTTACATTCCGTGTGGTGTGCTTTCCACGACCACTTCTGATAGAAATATCTCCAATACGCAATTCTTCAAACCACTTACTACCTTGCCCCACCTGAATATTTTATCATATAATAACAGGAATTAGTTGCACTTTATACTAGGAAAGCTCAGTAAGAAAAAAAGAAAGACTTTGTGCAATGCTTGTAATCAAATCCTTGTAGTATAAGTGAACAGGCCCGTATAAAATGAAAAGCATACATATGATAATAAAATGTACATCCATAATCAACAAGAAGATAGAATCATAGAACAACTAACATATTGATCTGACTGTATAAAATATTTTTTATTGGTCTTACCCTTACGTAGGTTGACATGGACTTAGAGTGCTCAATCCAATAAATCAAGCAAAACACTATATATCTTAAGTAAACTATTGGGAAAGGTATTGTACACATTGAATAAAATATTTGATATTTCATTGTGGCCCATCTCAAAGTGGGGCATCACACTTTAAGGAGTGCAATATTTTCCTTGGGAGTTGTTGTCAGGAACATTGAAATGCATTTAACATGGGAGTCACATTAAGGGAATATATTTAATTAGAAAAAGGTAGAGGGGAAGGAGACAAATGAGGTGCTTGATCTTGATGACATTGATCTATATTCAGATTGGATTGTTGAGGATATGGATCCCATGTTTAATGCTAATGATATAACTCATTTGGAAAGGGAGGCAGTGGAATGATTCAAAAAATGTTGCAACATATGAGGAAGCATAAGGCAAGGAATTAGTCAAAGGTTCATCGTATCCGCATGCAAGCATGATCATATGCCTAAGGCTCTTGTTGAGGATGACACAAATCCTCAACAAGAAGTTACAACACTACTATCCAATTCACTATTCATGGATGCCCGCACAACATTTAGGAGCTTTATTTGTAAAGGGAATTTATAGATTGTGGACATTCAAATGATGCTTTGTAATTTGTATTTATATTGAAATTTGAAGTTAATATGTATTGGACTCTAATTTTGATCTATATACAAAGGAAATCAGTAATATGCTCTGTAAATTCAGTAATATGTATGTTTGTGAACTATATTTTACAAATTTATGTATTTTTTGATATTCAAAAAAATTATCAAGTTCTTGTTGAATGCAAGTTTTTGAAGATTTCAGGTTGGTTGAGTATTTGCCAAGTTTGAATTTTGAACTAATGGCTGTACTTCACTTAAAAGTTGTTTCTAGTACTTCAGCTTGATCTTTGAGAACATTGATATCAATCATATTGATTTCCTTTACATATTGATATATTTTTAACTTCCAGTCATTAACCAAATATTTCACACTAGTAGTCACATTGAGATGGATCCTCCATGGATAAAATCAAATTGGACAATCCTTAATGCAGAAGCTAAAAGATTGCAACGTTTTCCAATGGATGTTATTTTTAGAGGTGTCCATTTAGGCATTGATTCAAAACTGGCTTTGTTGTGAAATGCAAATATGAAGTTGGGGGCATGTCAAGATCCACCATAGTGATTGTTAATCTTGTAAAGATCCTTTCAGACTGTCTACAACGTGCAACAAGGCAATGAGGAGTTAGTTTGAACTAGTTGGAGTGATCATAGATGACTAGGAGCTTGAGAAGATGCCACTGGGAGAAGATATAACTTTGTATAGCTCTTACACTTTGAAATCAAACCACATCTAATGATAATTGAACCAAGGATCACTTATTTTGCCAGGACCTTGCAAATCTTTCAATAGACCTAGAATATAGAGCAAAAGCTCAATTTCATGGATAAGCACTGAGTTTTCTCTAAACTTGAATTTGCATTATGGCTTCAATTGCTAAAGCATTCACCACACTTTTTGTATAACTTTGGTAGTGAAGTTCTATGTTTTTATAACTTTGGAGGATATTCTTACAATTAATGAGGATCATTTACATAATTTAATTTAGCTGTGTTTGAATTGATTGTAGCATTGATTCACCTTCAAACTATAGTTTGGTTGTTTTGAAAGGTTTATTCCTTCTTGCATGGCATATAGTTCCATCATATTATTGGATTGAATTCCCAAATAGTTGCTATAATTTAGAACAAAATTTCTATCTCAATTTCTACTTATTTCTCCTAAACTAACTTCACTCTAATTGTTTTGGGATTCCTTTGAAATCAAATTTCATCTATTAGGTTAGTGAGGAAGTCTATTGTCAGCATGGATTAAATGTAGACATTTTGAAATGATATTTGAATCTGACCCTTCATATTGAAGCTCTCCTAATCTCATTGAGATTACTAGAGGATAACTTCTCAACAATGCTTTATTAATTACAATTTTACAACAATGTATTGCTAGGCTTGTGTTAGGTTACAAGCTAGCGTCACAACCAAAGATAGAATGAATAAACTACCCTTGATATTTTGTCCTCCTTTTGTCTTTGATTTCATTATCTCCTTCCAAGCCACCCGAGGGGGTAATTGAAACTTTGAAAGAATCTTTAAGTGATGTCCCCTCTCTCGAAGAGAACTTAATAATAAATAGTAATATTAAACTATAATAAAATTGGAATATCAAATATATAATTAAAGATAATTATAATTATAATTATAAAAATATAATTACAATTAAATTGATAAAATTAAATTATAAAAATCAATATAAACTTGAATATATATAGTTTAATATATAATTATATATATATATATACACCTAGTTTAATAAATAAATGATAATAATAATTATATAAATAATAATAATAAATTATACAAATAATAAATAATAATAACTAAAATATAAATATATTTTTAATTCCTTACATAACATTTTAAATATTTTAAAGTAATAATTATTATTATATTATAATATTTAATCAATTTTAAACCAAGTAATGTTCAATATATTAATAAGCATGATCATGGAATTAGTATCGAAGGGCATGTCTCTCTAAAGAGACTTTAAGGAGGTATTAATAAGAATATTCCCATTCCAAAGAATAGTTAGCAGGGAATAAAATAAACATCACCGTTATCACACTTTCGGGTGTACTGCATCTTAAACGGAGGGACTATATGGTAGAGTAATATATGGAGAATTGGCGTGGAAGAATAATCAAATGTATACACCAAGGGTTGAAGCGTAAAAAGATCATTACATATCTAATATTGAGGAAACAAGAAAAGTTAGTATTATCATTCATAGCAGATTTTTAAGCACTGAAAATTTTATTCTATATAGCAGATAGATGAAGGAATCCATGGAGTAAGAAACAGTAATCAGATTACTGATCATCAATTTAGAACCTTTTATTTTCTTCTTCATTGGTTGCATAGACATAAGACAAAAAACAGAGACAACTCCCTGTTGCAGGAAACAATAGACCATTGCATAAGCATGTCAACATATTAGACACATCAATCAGTGCTATAAGAGATAAGTGGGATCAATCATATGAATTGAAAGATTGCATTAGAAATAGCAAATTCAATCACTACAAGTGAATTATAAAATCATATCACAGCATAACTCCTATTGTTAAATCAGAGAATATTATCAGATCGTCTTATTCAAGTTAGCCATATCAGATATAGTAATGATTTGATAAGAAGTTGAACAATTATCCTCTAAGCTATCTAATAAACATATCTATTGTCTCTATCTATATCTTATAAATTACATAAGTAGTATCAAATATCATAATTCATAATAAGAATAGAGAAAACGAGTTAATTGTTCTGAATTCCCAAGCCATTTTATAAAGGGTACATTACACTTTTGTTCCTTGCTAGATAAGATAAGATAAGATAAGACAAATTATTAATGTCCAACAAGAGACCACCAAAAGGGTCTAAGGGACTGGAAACATACAGAGCAAAACAGCCAACAGCAGGAGCACCAAACGGTGTCCGGGGAAAGAACAACAACAAGAAAGCAGAGAACAGAAGAGCCAGGAAGAGCGCCTAGAGGCTCTTTCCGGGCGAGAAGTAATCAAGCACCGAAGGATACGATCCGAGACTAGAAGGAGCCCCAGACCGTCTCTGAGTAACTCTGGAGGTGGAGTGCTGCTGCCGAGTGTGACCTTTATGGTCTCTACGAGGTCTCACAAACCTAGTGTGCCCGGAAGGAGGCCCGAGAGGGCGCTTCGTGCCGTGGGCAGGAGACGTCGAAGTGAAAAAGGATGTGATAAGATGATCAGATCTTTGGCTGGAAGGGAAAAGAAGCTGGAGGGTGGAACCCCGAAGTCGAGTGGTCTCCTGAAGATAAAGAGCAAGGCACCATTGGTCGATGTATCTAAAGGAGGCAAGGGAACTACACTCTTTGAACAAGCAGTAAAATCTCCCTCTAATCTCGTAGTAAATGGGACACCGGAAAATGAAATGTGCCTCGGACTCGGCCTCCAACAAGGTGCAAAGGCGGCAGATCTGGTCAGCCCTATCAATGTGGTGATCTGTCTGGATGCGGAGCTGATGAGAGCCGACTCTGAAGGACCCCAAAGAAATACGGAGAGCGTGACTCCAACGGTGGGCCAAGTATGAAGGACGCACAATGACCCCATCCAGAATCTCCATATAGTGCTCAACATAGAAGGCCATCCTGGGACGAAGCCCTCCAGGAGGGTTGCACCAGGTCATGATGACTGTAGATGTCGAGTCTGACGTGGCCATTCAGCTCCTACTGAGAGGGGAGGAGGTGGGTGGGAGCATCAAAGGAGAACTGAAATGGGGGTAGATGATCAATCGAGATCCCCACGGAACCCAGTAAGGCAGTGGCCTGGGCGTACCAACAACGAGCTCTACCCGAGGGATCAACACTAGCAAGGGCCAAACAAGAGCAGTAAGCAAGATAAGGGTTATCTTTGACGACCGACAACAAATCAGCAAATCCCCGGAGACGGTGAAGGAACCAAACCAGGTCAAAAATGGCTGCAAATCTAAAAGGGTGAACACCAAACTCAGCAAGGATAACATTGTGAGGAAAAGAACAATGACATCTGATGAGGCGACGAAGGAGGAGGATCTGCACTCTCTCAACAGAGGTCCAATCCGACTCAAGAAGAGAGGGCCCCCGCACAACAGAGCCGTATAGCACAATCAGCCTAACTAAAGAGTCAAGGAGGGTCAACTTGGACCTAATGTCCTGAAAGTGATGTTTGAAGCACTGTAGAATAGTTATACAGACAGAGAATATAAAGCAGAACTTATTATCAATGAGCCCAACCCCTTGTTGACTCAGGGCTGCATAGCAGGTCTCAAGCTGAAACGAGGACCAAAGAACTTAACCCCAAGGTAAGTGTAGGAGGAAGAGATCTCGATCTCCGAGCCGTGAAAATAGAAGTGAAGATGAGAAGTCTTCAAACAATTGAAGACCATCACTCGGGTCTTGCCCAAGTTCACAACCAGCTGCCGAAGATCACAGAAGGAAGCCAAACCATCAAGGAGTCTCTATAAACCCTCGGGGGAGGAGGCCAAGAGGACCACATTGTCAGCAAATAAAAGAATGGAGATCAACACCTGATGCAGATAGCAGCCGTCGTCAAGGAGCGAGAGATCCCAAAGGAAAGCCTTGAGCTCGTCAATGTAAATGCCAAAAAGCGTAGGAGAGAGAGGGCGACCCTGCTTCACCCCGATGGTACTCTGGATCAGCTCAAAGAACCCCTGTGGAGTCCTAAATCTGCCCACCACACACTCGTAAAGTCTCATAATAGCAGTCAAGAGAATCTCGGAGATCCCAATGTCTCCGAGTCTTTGGAAAAGGGCCACCCGAGGAACTGAGTCGAAAGCCTTGTGGAAATCCACAAAGCAGCAATAAACCTTTCCCAAGTGGTAGCGGGCCTCCTCAATAATGGTCCATAGTGTCAAGATGTGATCCATGGTCTGAAAATCAATCTGAAAGCCCGCCTGCCCCTTCGCATGGCACTGGCGACGGTCAAGCTCTCTGGATAAAATAGTGTTCAGTACTGTAGCATAGAGTTTGGCAAAAGTGTGCCCAACCATGATGGTTCTGTAGTTCCTGGGGTCGGAGACCACACCGGTCTTACGGATTGGGTAAATGATGTGTCGAGACCAAGAGTGGGGAAACCTAGTGCAAACCACTCTGTTGAAGAGCACAAAGAGAAAAGAACCCAGAACTCCGATACCAAGTTTGAAGAGTTCTGCTTGGAACCCTTCCTCATCTGTTGTCCTGCTAGTGTTCATCAACCTAACCACCTCACAGGTGTTGGAGAATGTGAAGAGATGGCAAGAGGGCGATGGAGTGAGGTGGAAAGAGGGCTGGTCGGGAATGTCATAGAGAATGGAAGTGTGGGAAATCAGTGAGTGGAGATCCAGGGTGGAAGGAGGAGGATGGTGGGGGAACAAAGTGCGCCAGAAGAGCTTGGGGGAGCGCTGGAGAGAAGCATAGAGAGATCAACACTGCATCGAATCAAAGGTACGTTTCTTGTGGCAGAGGAAACGGCGATAAGAGAGCCTCAATTGGGTGGAGTGAGGGTGAGCGGAGAAGGCAGAGCGAATAGAACGGTGGAAGGTCTTACAGTCCTCATCAAACCACTGGTTCATAGGACAAGTGTTCCTGCGCTTGGGACTGTGGGATAAAGGTGTGGTATGGTGAGGAATGGAGAGGAGTGTGGACTCCCAAAGAGTGATCGCAAGAATGTCGAACATGGAGGAGGCATCTCCGGTCTTAGAAAAGGAGGTAAGCGGGAGGAGTCGTCTAAGGTGAAAAACAAAGAGATCCTGGTCACTCTCAAAGAAACGAAAGGAGGTGCGGTTGAGGGTCGACATGGGAAGCGGAGGAGAAGGGATTGATCTGTGTGTTTCTATTTATGCTTATGAATGATTGTTTATATTCTGCTTATCTTGGAAGAATAATTGAACAAGAACTGAATTGTAATAGAAACAAGTATTTATTGATTCACCCCCCTCTCTCAGTAACCGGTTAGGAATAACAATTGGTATCAGAGCTTAGTTCTCTAAAATATAAAGCTTGACCGCTTGAGAAAAAGATCATGGAGGGTTACAGATATTAGAAACAGCTTGAGGAAGCCAATGACATCATTGCCTCTCTGGAGAATAGGCTAAGAAGATCATTTGCAAAAAGGAAGGAGCTGGCTCTGCAGTTGAATGAGAACAATGAGACTATTGATGAACTCTTTGGGCGGAGTGGATCTAATGAAGCTGAAGAGGCAGTCTCTGAGCTCATGGAAAGAAACCAGATCCTAACCAGTCAGATCTCCAACCTTAAGAGGGAGCAAGAAGATAATGCCCTAAGGATGACTGAACTGATTGAGAAAAAGAGGAAAGCTGAAGATGAAAGAAACACAACAGTCAAGTCATTAACAGCTCTGACAGAGTAAGGAACCTGGCAGAGGAAGCTGTAGGGGCAAATGATCTTTGTTAATTGCTTACCGGTTACTGAGAGGGGGGGGTGAATCAGTAAATCCTATCTTAGATCTAGTTTCAAACTTGTAAAAAAATTCTCAGTTGTAAAGTAGAAGATAAACAATCATTCACAAGCATAAATAGAATCACACAAATCAACACAAGTATTTATATGTGAAAACCCTCGGTTAGAAGGAAAAAACCATGGTGAGACAAAGCTCACAATCTTCACTAATACCAAATGAAGATGCCCTATTAGGAGCTTACAAAGCATTGGTTAAGGTGCTACCCTGTTAGGGGATTTTCACAGAGATCTGTTAAGATCTAAACCCTGTTAGGAGCTGCCTGGTTACAGGACTTTGAACATCAGAAAAGGATGTTACCCTGTCAGGGGATTTTTACAAGGAACCTATTAGGTTCACCCTGATAGAGGGATTTCAATATACTTTCAGTTCTTATAAAATCAATGATCTCTATTGACACTAACTATCTGATTAGATCATACTTGTTGATCTCTTCCCCGGTCTGCCTGGTTGTTGATCTCTCTATCTTCCCTCAACTTTTTGCCCATAGCACTGCACAAAAGATCTCTTCTCTTCTCTATGCAATCTTCAACTATCAACAACAGCGACGACAATCTTGCGTCTTATGCTTTATATTTATACAAGAGTGACCCTCTTGACTCATAGAACCGCCAGGGAGTAAACTTAGCCATAACTTCTGCAACGCCTGAGAACTGGTCGTTGTGACCTAGAGTTTACCATGAGATCATCCGTAGAATCAAAGCTAACTTCTGTTAAAAAGCTAACTCCACTTCTGAACGGTGGATGTCCCGTATAATCAGGCTTTTCAACTCAAACTGTGACTCAAACTGATCCACAAAATCCGGATCGAATCTATCTTACAGTTGGACTGATACCCTTATACTCAGTATCGGTCTACCAGTGCATCTATCGAAATAGTCAACCAGCGCTTACACTCCATTCTTCATCTATCAGTGTCTTCTAAGTAATGTGAGTGACCGGTGACCCTTTACCGATGTGAATGTGGTTTGTGAAATACACTAATGACAACTCATATTGCTAACAATCTTGTCATCCTGCAACTTCAAGAAGACATGCAAATTGTCACCCAAGAAAACGCCAACATGCAAAAGGCTTGGCATGATAGGGATGAAGCATGCAAAAGGCTAGCATTAGAGTTGTATCAATTGAAGGAACAAATGAAAGAACTTGAAGAAAGAAATGAAACCCTAAGAAGATACAACGAGAGCTCGGTCAAGTTTGATGAGCAACTTAAAGCTCAAAGAAAGCACAAAGATCCCACCGGTCTTGGATTCACCGGTAAAAACACCAAAGAGACTGGTGAGTCTTCTAAAGCTAAGACAAGCAAGAAGGATAAGAAGAAACCGCTGGCACAAAAAGGTAAGAAGACTCTTAACACTTCTTGCAATCATTGTGGGAAACCGGGTCATAAAACAAATGACTGCAGGAATGCACCGGTAAAGCCAAACAATAGTTACTGCAAAAACTTTTGCAAGTATGGCCACAAGACCAATGAATGTTGGTCGAGCCCCACAACTGTGTCCAGTGGAAGCAGGGGAAGCTTCAAGGGTTATTGCTATGCATGCAACAAGTTCAGACACAAAGCTGATAAATGCAGATCAAAGACAATGGCATTCAGATCCTCAAGACCGGTATTCACCAAGAGAAACAAGAACCGGAGCACAACCAACTGTGCAAATTGTGGGATGCACAATCACAATGACTCCTGGTGCAAATCACCCAACAATAGAAGGGTGAATCCATCGAAAGCAACCGGGATAGTCTGTTACTCCTGCAACAAAGTAGGACACCTAGCAAAAGAGTGTAGGAACCGGTCAATGAGCAAAAGGAAAGAATCGGTCAAATCAGTAGAGAAGATCTCATCCTCAAATGAGAAGATCAATAAGGAAGAGAAGACTGAGAAAACAGTAAAAAAGGAATCAAAGAGCTCCGCTGAGGAGAAGACAGAGGAAAGATCATCATCTGTAGATGGTGATATCTCTTCAGCAAACTGAGTCGTAAAGGCTTAGAGGGAACCGGTAGACCATCCACCATTCCCGGTAGAATTGGTGAGAATCGGACTCACTCAGTCTACAGGACAACCAGTCATGTAAGCTTTGATTAACCGGGGTTTGCTAAACTGAAAAAGCCTGAATACCGATTGGCAAAAACGGAAAGAAAAGTTAGGTACGGCAATTAGTCGTTTAACAATAGTTACCGTTTGGTAATTACCGTTATGCCCTAACTCTATAAAAGAAAGGAGAATTACTCATTTAGTTTTACTTTGCTATCTTTGAGATTCACAAATTCTTGTGCTAAGTAATATTCTCGCGCTTTGATCATTGTGAGCTACTGTTTGTAATAACGATCAAGCGACTTTCTGTGTTAACCGTTTATCAAGAAATGGCATCATCATCCTCTATCGTGAAGCTGATCAAGGGAAATCAAACGGACCGACCTACATATGATATTATGGCGGTTCAAAACAGGGCAAACAACATGGTTGGTGTGCTATCGTCTGTGCCAAACAGAGTCCTCTTGACCGAAGACATCACGGCATACATTCACGCTAAACAGGAAGAATTGGGCGAAACTTATATTCAAAGCGAGTACCTCGAGTTATGTGAAGAAAGCAGACTTCCTGATAAGTATGCAAAGCTGGTATCATCTGGACTTATCAATGGAGTATGCTACTCGACTGTCTTCTAGGAAGATTGCATTCGAATGGTTCTAAGTCGTCTTCATGAACCGGGTTTTTCGCTCAATAAAGGTGTATGCAATCCGATCACTAAAGAAGATCTGAATAGAGTGACTGAATACAGTGACCGAGGGGAAGCACTAACCCTAAGGACTATCTCCAATGCTATCATCACTAAACTAACAAAGTCAAGATCCGATGATCGACTTATGACCGTGAACGATATTGAGGATGATGGAGTCCGCTTTGCATCTGTTGTGATTGGCTACAAGGTTTACCAGTCAAGCAATCTAAACAGCATACCGAGTGAAGCAATTCACGCCGCACACCGGATAATGCACGACAATGCTCAATACGACATTTGTGCGATGCTTCGAGGGAAAATCTTTGAAAACATAAAGAAGCTCGGAGTTGTCAGGAAGAAATCCATGAAGTATGGAACCCTGTTGGTATGTCTGTACTTCTACTATTTAAATTTCTTCCCGGGAATTGGAAAAGTGACTTGGGGAACCAATAGACCGTTCATGCATCAAATCAATGAAATGGCCAACCAACTGGGAAACTAGTTAGGTAGAGTAATGGTTGAACACTTTGAGGCATTTCAACTACAAATGCATACAAGAGAGAAGGTGTCGTCAACCATTGTTGATGAATACAAAGACGATGTATGCTTTTTGGTTACCACTGATAACTGCATAATTCAAGCCGTGGAATCGAGAACCATGTACGCTCCTGAGCTAGGCTACGAGATCACCTCAAAGGCTGCTAAGGCATATGCAAATGCCTTGATTGAGGCGGATCTAGATCTCGGTGCTTACCAGTTTGGTACCCACGAAGAGATCCAGGAGAATCTGAAGAAGAGGGCACCAATTAAAAATGTCTACGCCAAAAGGGCCCCCACACCAAAGAAGAAACCGGCGACAAAGAAGCCCAAGGCTCAAAGAAAGAGAGCTCAACCAGTACCCAGTACCCAAGAGGAAGAACAAGAGGAGACAAAGACCGAGGAAACAATTCCTCTGGTTAGAAAGAGGAAATCAGGTAAACCGATAAAGGAGGATCCACCGAGAAGAGCCAAGCCCACAATTGATGAATTTGTGGCATCATTGAAAGAAACTGGGGGAATGGATTTAGTAAGCAAAAGATATCAGTTTGCAAATGAAGAAGACAGGAGAAAGATTGAAGAAGCGGTAGTGCATTGTATTCATAAGAATAATCTATCGAACTTCACAGGATTGTACCAGAGGATCTCCTACAAATTCTTGAAGCTAGATGGAAAGCTTCAATGGACAGAGAAAAGGAGTTGAGAATACGAGCTCTGCCAGAGGTTCAGAACCACCTCACTCTGGAAGAAACCACTGAACAAGCTGAATTGCATCAGCAAGATTTCCTGACAAAGAGGAGGATCAGTCGGATGCTCATAGGTGAAGCCGACAAGGTTCATGAGGAAGGAGTAGCCATTTGGACCAAACTTCTTCAGACCCAGCAGCAAGCAGAGGAAGCACACCAAAGGACCACAGTTCCACCGGTCCCTGACACCGGTAAAGGAAAAGGAGTGCTTGGAGCTAAAGCACAGGTCAAGGAGAAAAATCCTATAGAACCGGTAATTGTAGATATCACTGATGAAAAAGGCAGTGATCTAGCTCGTCCAACTGTTCTAACTTCTTTGGAAAAAGGTAAGACTCGAACTATGACTGTAGATGAAATAGTTGATGAGGTGATGGATTTTAGAATAATAGATAATGCTGCTAAATGGTATAGCGTGCTAGGAGAAGAGGAAAAACAGTCAGTTATAATAGCCATAGTGAAAACTTCTATGGACTACAACAAAACTCCAAGGGCCTATAGGTCCAAGTTTCCTCTGAATTAAATTCTAGGCTTCAGAATAAATGGAGAACCGATCTAGGCACAAACACTAGAATCAATAAGGAGACACTGTCTAAAGTTAGACCCGGTCTCAGTGAAGAAAGAATCAAGCTTCTACTAGAAGAAGCATCAATGAACTTGGATACCAAGTGTAGAGTTGCAAGATTCTAAATGGATTTGAAAACGAAGTCTATAAAGAGACTTTAGACTTTTAGTAGCAGTACAATTTCAGTGCACTAGAACAAACAGGTCCACAGGATCATCCTAAAACTATACAAGCACCACCGGTTCAATTCACTACTCGTGAAGAACCTGCAACCGGTAAGGTAAATGTTCAAGTAGAAGAGTTCACATCTAGTGAACAGATAAATGTTGAACAGGTAGTTCCCCCAGTAGAACAAGAGCCGGGAAATGATATCCCTATGAGAGAATTACATTCAGCTGAAGAGCAGCACAAAGAAGAAAGCCCACCAGAAGTTGAAATTCAACCAAAAGAGGAAGCATAGAATGAGGAAGAAGCACCTGCTAAAGAAGACCTTCCTGAAAAAGAGGTGCAACCGGAAGATGCAGCTCAACAAGGAGATGAAGAAAATAAAGAATAGGAACAAGAAATTCCTATACACACTGAGCAAGCTCAACCGGAACAAGAGCCCAAACAAAAGGAGCAAGTAGATAATCCAAGCTCCTCATCTAAGAGAAAGTTGTCATTTGCTGAGGATAAAGAAGCTAAAAGGAGCAAGGACACCGATACTGTGATCGACATCAGCAAGATGTCAACAAGGCAGCTAAAGGAGTTGACCAAGAGGAATAGGACATGGTCTTGACCATTGTCAAGAATATCTTGTGCAACTTCGTCCCTGATGCTGACATAGATGAAGATGAACCCATTATAGATCAGCTGGAAGTAATGGCACAAGCAATTGGTGATGATCTGACAGATCCAAAAATTGTAGCTATAGACCACTATGAAAAGAAGAGAATAGAGATTTGTTGATGTCATTTTTGCACCACTACATAACATATAGCAATTGAACACTTGATATAGAATATCAAACACTCAACCCTCTCTTGAAAAGTATACACTCATGAAGAACATGAGAAAACTCCAAGGTTCCTTACACCTGTGGATACTGACTCAGTTATATTAATGTGATTTGCTGGTTAATCACGTAGGCGGGCTTACGTTGTTCATTCAAAGATACCTTGGTGGTACTTCGCTTGCTTGACTTGTTCTTTTCTCCTTGATCACTTTTACTTTCAACTACTCCTACCACTAAATGCTTACTACTCTACTACTACTCCTATGAATGAAGAAATTAGCAAATGGACGGGGATCCAACCAAATGAAAGCTTGCCTGCGGCACTACCTCCATAAGTGCAATGATTCAAGGGGAATTGGACTAGGTTACCACACAAGGCTTCCTAACAAGCCACTAGGATGCTAGTGGCCTAGTATATAGATCCCTATCAAACATTCACTAACATCACCATACAACTAGCCATCTACTTCTACTCTAACAACATGAAATGAAATCCTACTTTAATTTGAGAGATGAGAAGAAACATGCAATACACCAAAATGATCATGTATATCCACCATGCAAACCACAACAATGAATAAAGAACAATTTTGATAGTATTTTGGCAACAATTCTCCAACATAACCCCCTTTTACAAATGAGAACAAATGGCCTTATATAGAGGCTCAAACTTACGAGTGGCCAAGATTAAGGGGCAAAATCAAGGGCCAAGATTAAACCTTACAAACCCTAATTAGGGTTACCATCTTTCAACCAATTACATGAGGGCACCAACTTTGTGGGCCAATGAGAAAATTACAATAATCTGTCAACCAATGAGAACCTAGGACACTTGGCATGATTTGATTGCATGCACATGAAATTGCCACCTCATCAACCTTATCTTATAAATTTATTTAATCCTTGAGGTGAGGTGAAGCCTTGGATGCTTGAGCTCATCCTTAGAAACTTTCTCATCACCACTTGAACTTGCTTGTACCTGATGTCCTAACCTTGAAAGGGTGAGGTCTCTATGCACTTGGGGTAATCTTGCCTTGGCCCCGGTGACTTGCCTGGATGTGAACCTTCTTACAATTTGGGAGCCTTGCTCTTGGCCACCCCCTTGAAATCGAACTTGACATCCTTCATTATCCTTGCCTTCCTTAACCTTCCTGGTCCTCTCTAACCTTTCTACTCGAATTTGGTTTGCATGCACCCCCTCTGCTTCAATACTCTTGGGTTCTGGGGGCACCTGCCTTGGCCATTCCTCTTGCAAGGCCCACAATCCACCCATTACTTGATTTGAAATAATCATTAAGTTCATCAATTACCTCCTAGCTAGTTAGTGAGTTGGTTCCTTCACCGCCTAATTAAGCTATGTGGAGTTCATCTTACATCTTAAATTATGTGAATTGTTCATTAAGTCCCTTTCTAATAGATAATTACAACTTAGTTTGAGTGTTGATCAATCTTACCATCCAAGTTATGATTGTTTTGTTTGTATCAATTTGTAGTCCATTCTTATCTTTCCTCTTAATGTGATTAAATCTAATTACTAGTTGTCTTTGTTTGATTTGCAATGAAAGAAAACAACTAGCCAAGGAAAGAAGACACAACTCCACTCCACAGAGCCCACCACCGAGGGCAGACTCCTAAACATGGAGGGCCAACCACATAAAAAAAAGTCCAAGTCCCAGTTCCTATTACATTGGTGTAATGTTCCAACACCTACCTCTTGACCTTTAGAACTTGCCTACTTAGCCTATTACAACTTATCAACAAAATGCATGACCCTCTTGAGTGCTAGAACCCTCTCAAATCTAACCAAGCTAGCTTGCATGAATAGCCAAGCCTTGCCTAGCCTCAAATATCTTCAAATCTCTTCCAACCTGCAATGAAACCTGCTTCCTCGCTTGTACCTGCAATGAAAATATGGAATGGAGGGTGGGGGTGAAGCGGATGTAAGTGAAAGATGGAGATGGAGGATGGAGCTATGAAAATGTGGTGGCAACCTATCTCCTTATCCTTCTTGGCCAAGGGGGAGGAGCTCTCCATCAACTTGTCTCTCAACTGTATCATGTTCACTGTGCCAATGCTGGTGTCCCTCACTTGCTTCAATTTTGAGAAGAAGGTGGTCTTGGCATCATGTCTTCCTTGTCTTACTTGGTATGCATTTCCCTTTGGGTTCTTGCTTGCACTAGCATCCGCCATCCTAAACACTTATTTCTGCCGCTTCTTTCTATAGTGAGGTGGGACTACACTTATCTCTGCCCCTTTGCCTAGGGATGATCAAACATATTTCTGCCTCGCCAATTCCTATCACACTACATTTATTTCTGCCTCTTCGCTTAGGGATGGACTACCACTTATTTCTGCCTCTTCGTTACCTATGAGATGGACTACACTTATATCTCCCAACTTTGTTCCTAGGGGTGGGACTACCACTTATATCTCCTTTCTCCAAATCCTAAACAGAAACTACACTTATATCTCCCAACTTCAAGCCCTAGATGAAATAATGAAGTGATGGATAGATGATGCAAGAAGAAAATAGGGAAAATGTACCAAGCAAGAACAAGGAGAAAATTTGCCTTTTAGACCAACCTTCACCCTCAAGCATGAAGTTCCTCCTCTACACCAACAAATTCTCCTCCAAAGAAGAAGAAGACAACACCAAAAATGCACTCCTCCACCAAAAGAAGAAAGTCACCCCTTGCTAAATGCACTCCTCCTTGCAAAATTTTGCTCTTTTGCTACTCCAAGAGCTCCTCCTTGGCTGCCAAGAGACAAGTGAGAAATGAATGAGAAAATGAGGAGACAAGCCCTCCCTTTATACTAATTTTTTGCCTCTTCAAATAGGGCCGATCTGCATTGGAGAGAAAATAAAATTAATTAAATTGCCAAACATATAACCCAAATTAAATGCATTAAATCACATAGCCTTGGGTATTTAATTTTAATTTAAAATTGGGTCGGCCTATTGCAAAAACAAAAATCTATGCAATAGCATGTTAATTTTCTTTTTAAAATAAAATTGGGCCACTCCAAAAAATTATCTATATGGGGCCCCTAAACATTGAAATTAACCAAGCCATGGCCCCAAAAAATTAAATTAATTTAAGGAAAGGGCAGATTTAAATTAAGAGAGCCACTTGCATTGAATTGTGCAAAATTATGGGTTTAAATTAGCCAAATCCGAAATTATCATAGGCCCTAAAATTGAAATTTTGAAAAAAGGTCATTTAAGCTTCTAATATAGCTTTAAACCTTCCCCATTGTGGACCCAATAACTTACCTTGAATTTCACACCTCTTAGGCCTTAAAATACATTGAATTTAACACACAAAGGGGCCCAAATTAAATTTTTAAATTACAAACACTCGGCCCAAAAATATGATTTTATTTATTTTAAAATTGCCAAATTAATGCATAAAAATCGCAAGTGGGGCTGGAATTGATGGCTGCCTTGGGTGATGAAAAATTTATGTTTGTTGTGCCCAATACCAAGCAAAAATAAAAAATGGGAAGGGCTGCCAGCTGTAGCTTTTTTTCATTTTATAAATTTAGAATTTTTTCCAAGAAAAATTGATTTTAGCCCATCTAAATCATAACAACACCATCCCAAAATCAAAATCTGTCAGCCAATTAAAATTCAAATAAATTTCAATTCCATTTCCAACTTTCATTTACTCTTTTTCCCCATTTAAAATTTCGAAAATCCCACTTGGCAATTTAAATTTTTATTATTTTTCAATTCAAAAATTATTTAGCAATTTAATTTCCATTTGATAGTTTATTTTTTTATTATTTTGCAATCCAAAAATCATTTAACAATTTAATTTCCATTTGGCAATTAATTTCAAATTTGGCCATTTAATTTTTTCATTTAATCTCCATTTTCACCACCCAAAAATTTACAAGGTTTCTCCAAAAATATCCAAATTCACAATTAAATTTTGGAAAATGTTCAAGTTATGCAATTATATCAATTTTCCAAAATTTATCCAATTCTAAAAAAATATTGCAAATTTATCGTCTCAAAACCCTAGGGTTACTCCAAAACTCGCTAAGGCATCCGAATACCCGGATCTAGGAAAATTGCCAAGGCTCGCCCAAAAGTTGGGGGGTCCCCAAATTCTTTGGGGCGATGGTGTGAAAACCTCACAACAAGATTCTCCACAAACAAGTTGAAGAGATAAAGGTAAATGTGTCAACCAACTTAAGAGTGCTTCAACAATAGATTCAAGTGGCAGGAAGTTTGATGACAAGAACTTCAAACTTTGAAATATTCTTGCAAGATCTGACAGAGAAGTCAGCAAAGACTTCAGAAGATATAAGAGTCTTGTCTTCTCAGTTTGACATCAAGAACAAGTCTGCAACAAACTTCGGCAGAGAAATGACAAGTCTTACTCTTATTCTCAGAAAGACTGTTGAAGAGAAGACTAAGAGAATCCAAGACATCATAGGATTTCAATTGCTTCTGGCCCCCACATTTGATGCAATGCACCATACTGCAACATCGGCAGAGGATCTGATCAAAGAACTGAACTACAAGATTGTGGAGGACATGGAGAACATTATTGTTTTTCTAAAAGCTACACAAAAGAACATTGAACATGTAACCGGTTAATGGGCACCGTTTCTTCACTCTGCAAGAAATATTTATAAAGACATCTTCACACAGCTACAAATGTAAAAATACAAGTGAAGCTAAACCCTTTGTCCTATGGAGGCAAAAAGGGGAAGAAGAACAAACAGAGATGGGAAACAGGAAGAGATCAGATGCAAAAAAAAAAGAAGGGATAGAAAGGTCAGAAAACAAGAAGCTCAGAATAGGAACAGGACAGACCAGCTACAGAACAGAAGAGCTAAAGCACATGGATAGGGGAAGTGTGCTACAAAGGAAAGTCAAGTCTACAGGACAAGGTATAAATTGTGACAAGTGAGTATGGTTTTGTGTATGGTTTTGCCACCAATGACAAAGGGGAAGATTGTTAGCAATTTAAGTTGTCATTAGTGTAAATCTCAAACACCATTCCCACCGGTAAAGGTTCACCGGTCACTCACGTTACTTTAAAGGCACCGGTAGACTAGAAACAGAGTGTATGCATCAGTAGATTAAACAGAGGGGATATACCAGTAAACCGAACTAAGTACATTGTACCAATCTTATATTGCATACAGGGATGAACCGGGTATAAGTGTATACCGGTCAAAACTACATAAAGATCCGCACCGGATTCTACGGAGCAGTTTGAGTTAAAACCAGAATATGCGGAGCATCCACCGCTCAGAAGTAGAGTTAGCTTTTTAACAGGAGTTAGCTTTATTTATGCGGATGTTTTTCAAGGTAAACTTCATATCAGAACGCAAAATTTTTTGCTAGTTGCATGATTTATTGTTGAGTTTACAGCCTGGCGGTTCTATGAGTTAAGGGTTTCATTAAGGTGAACTCTTTTATAAATACAAGTCATAGGACACAAGAAAAAGCGTTGTTGAGAGTTGCTGAATAAAGAGAGCAGAGAAGAGATATCTCCACAGAGATCACAGTCACCAGAGGTGAGGCAAAAAGGCAGAAAAGATTCAACAGCCAAACAAACTGGGGAAGAGATCAACAAGTATGATCTAATCAGACAATCCGTGTCATATAAGATCATTGCTTTTAAAAGATGTGAAAGCATACTGAAATCCCTCTATCAGGGTGAACCCTAATCGGTTCTTTGTAAAAATCTTTTAACCGGGTAACATCTTTGTTGATGTTGAAAGTCCTCTAACCAGGCAACTCCTAACAGAGTTAAGATTTTAACCGATCTTTTACCAAATCCCTTAACCAAATAGCACCTTCACTAGTGCTTTGTAAGCTCCTAACAGGGCGTTTTTACTTCTGCAGTAGTGAAGTTGTGAGCTCTGTCTCACCGTGGTTTTTTCCTTCTAACCGTGGGTTTCCACGTATACATCTTGTGTTGATCTGTGTGTTTCTATTTATGCTTATGAATGATTGTTTATATTCTGCTTATCTTGGAAGAATAATGAACAAGAATTGAATTGTAATAGAAACAAGTATTTACTGATTCAGCCCCCCTCTCAGTAACCGGTTAGGAATAACATAATATACATAATATGACTCCTCCCACCAATCATCTTGACCACAGGGGGGTGGGAGAGTCAATCCATCAATGGAGACTTCAAATCCCAAAATGCTGATTGCCACACAAAGTACAAGAACAGTCAATACAATCTTGTGTTCCTCTCTTCAAAACTTTGTGAAACTTCTGATACTTGCAAGGAAATGTAAGTATATCAATATACCATCACATTAAACCATTATCCAATCAACAAAGCATTCCTAGACAAGTCTGAAACCACAGTTACAATGACTGTAACCCTCATGGCAGAGAATGTGGATTTGCAAGAATATTTGTTTTTATTGATTCAAAATCATTTCAAATGCTCCTCACTACACACCACTCTCCTTACCATTGGAAACTCACGTGGATCTCCATTAAAAGACCCTCAAACTCGACAATAACCCCTAAAACCAACTCTAAACTACCTACAACGGTCAAAACCAACTGTTAACACAATTACAAACTTGTAAAAGTTGTCTAGTTGACAACTACCATGTCAACTTCGACCCCAACTTGACATTTTGCATTTGTATTATTAAAATACCTTCTAAAGGCCTTTTTAGGATTCAATCCTAATGTCTAAGACCTATCCTAAACTTCAAACCCATTACTAGCCCTCTTTAGGCCAATTTTGTCAATAAGGCAATAATACATCATTTTAGCACATTTAGTGCATTTACAACATTTTAATGGCTTTCTTGGCATATTACAATCATTGATGACCTTTAAGGTCTATCAACTTCATCTTATCCTTGGATCAATCAAGTGACCCCAAGGTTACCCTAATATCCCTTATGCCATTCAATGGCTTACATAGCTTCATTTATGATCATATTACCAAATGATCAATACATCATTACAAACATGATTAAAACATATTTAAATGACCATCCATGGTCCATTACAATGCCAAATGACCCTTTATAGTCATGTCCCCATCTCCCTAGGATCCATAGTGACCCTGGTGCTCCTGCACCATAATTTCTCTAAAATTTACATAATAATAATATTTATACATATATACATATATACATATATATATATATATATATACATATCATATATACTAAATATATATATACATCTCATATATACGAAATATATATACATATCTTCACTAGTATTGATTCATATTGTTTATCCGATTGAAGCTACAAAACATTAACACTCCCTCTTAGCTAGGGAGGATAATCACAGAATAAATATTCTGGTACTTGGTAATGGTATGATGTTTTGGTATTATGTTGTTTGGCATTGATGATTAATATACTATCTGTACCATTGATATTGAGTTCTATTATGTACCTTTTACTTGTTTAACTTTCCTACATCAATGTAATATAGCAATAGATCAAAAGATTTCCATCATTTGATATCACATTTGATATCTTGAGTATTGGCCTATCAGAATGTCAACACATGATATTCACCAAATACTCTGAGTATTGGCCTATCAGAACATCAACATATGATATCCATCAAGTACTCAATAAAGTACGGGCCTGGAGAATATCAACACATGATATTCACCAAATACTTATCATATATATGTACAAACAACTCATAGACCGTCAATTTAGTGACATCTAACACTTAGTTGTTGATTTACAAGATATATCTATACAAACAACTCATAGATCGTCAATTTAATGACATCTAACACTTATTTGTTGATTTAAACCATCATGATCTGTTTCAACATTATAAATAATGTATATCATGATTTAAGTTATTGTAAGATCGTCACCTTCCAATAACTTCTACAAATACAAGTGATAATCATTTGGAAGTCGTCACTTCCTTATGATGTACACAGGAGGTAGGCCCATTAAAATCATATAGTCACACATATGGACTTTCGAACTCCCTCTGAAGCTCAAGTTCTTGTATCAACCTCTTGTCTTCTTTTGAAATGCCAGACTCCCTCTACATCTGGTCTCAATCATCAATTTGTTTGCAAGCATTAAGTTCTTTCTCCCTTGAATGCAATTTTCTTGTGCTTCCATCCTGAAGGTATGTCAAAGAGAGATTACAAATAGCTCACTAAACTATCTCAACCGAAAATACCAATGATAGAAGCATACAAGATTTTACTAACCAATAGTATAGCATGAATTACAAACTTAAAAAAATTATGTGCATTAATAAAACATGGATTACTTATCTTTTATAAATTTCAAGTATTTCATTCTGTAAGGTGAGCCCATATAGAAAATATCATGCAAATTCACAGAATGATGTCGTCGTTCTCAAACATTACCAAAATTCTTCACATGACCTGTCTTGAATATCGAAAGGTTCTATACACTATGACAACCTTCAATCTTATCAGATCTCCCTTCAAGTGGTTAGGCCTGTACAGAGTTGGTCATAAATTTTGAACCTGACACTGTCTTGCCAATCGCTCTGGTGAGATTCTTCTAAATTTGTTTGCACCAACATATCCAAAATTCAGCAAAATCCAACAGTGTATTTGTGAGATATGGTCCTCGTACTGAGACTGTATTTTCTGAGACAGTCACACATTCACCGTCAACAAACTACTCTCTTACATTTGCAACTTGGCTCTGGTACCGTGTTAAGGTTTTTAGGATCGTTGCAAATGTAATAGCACTATCTGATTGTATGTGTTTTCCAAATGCAACAATCTCTTGCATTTATATTGAGAATGAGCCAAGAAGAGATATGTCCCTTCATGGGACATGTCTATTCATTATTATGTAATTAATATGACAATTATGATTATATATACATACATATATATATATATATATATATATATATATATATATATAATATCTCTTGAGTATTATATTAATTTCTCTAATATTTACATAAAAGTAATATTTATATATATATATTTAAGTGTATATATACATTTTGTATATATATAATATCTCGAGTATTATATTAATTTCTCTAATATTTAAATAATAATAATATTTATATATATATATATATTTAAGTATATATATACATCTGATATATACAAAATGTATATATACATATCTTCACTAAAATTGACTCATTGTTTATCCGAATGAAGCTACAAAACATTAACAGATTCAACAAAGAGGCAACAAATGTCACACATATATTAATCCCAAAAAAATGGCTCTTGTTGTTACTGAGAGGGGGGGGGTGAATCAGTAAGAACTATTTTCTTGATCTATTCTTCCTTCTGTTTAATACTTTTTGAAATCTAAGCAAAGTGTGAAACAAACATTCATAACTGAAAAAGTACACAAAATAACACAAGATATATACGTGGAAACCCTCGGTTAGAAGGAAAAAACCACGGTGAGACAGAGCTCACAACTTCACTACTACAGAATGAAGGCGCCCTGTTAGGAGCTTGCAAAGCACTGGTTAAGGTGCTACGCGGTTAAGGGATTTTACAAAAGATCAATTAAGATAAAAGCAATGATCTGCTATGACACCGAATGTCTGATTAGATCATACCTCTTTCCCGGTTTGCCTGGCTATTGATCTCTGCTACCTCTGTATCTGTCGCTCTTTTCTCAGAAGATGTCTCTCCTTTGCTCTATGCAATCACCAACAATCAACAACTTTCTTGCATCCTATGACCTATATTTATACAAGAGTTCATCATCATGAACCCTTAACTTATAGAGCCGCCAAGCTGTAAACTCAGCAATAAATCATACAATTGGCAAAAAGCTATGCGTTATGATCTGGAGTTTACCTTGCAAAACATCTGTAGAAATAAAGCTAACTCCACTTCAGAGCGGTGGATGTCCGTATAATCCGGTGTTAACTCAAACTGCTCCACAAAATCCAATGCGGATCTTTAGGCAGTTTAGACCAATGTAACCTTGTACCCGGTTCAACTTTGTATGCACACTGAGACCGGTACTGTGTACTTAGATCGGTCTACCGGTGTGTTCACTTATCTTCATCTACCGGTGCATATGCACTGTTCCTTGTCTACCAGTGTCTTCTAAGTAATGTGAGTGACCGGTGAGCCCTTACCGGTGCATGGTGTTTGTGAATGTACACTAATGACAACTTAAATTGCTAACAATCTTCCCCTTTGTCATTGGTGGCAAAAACTATACAAAACCATACTCACTTACTTTCTTGACTATAGAACACTTCCCCTGTCTGAGTGCTCCGGTGGCTGTTCTGCACTCCTGCACATACTCTTCTTTTCTCTATCTCATGTTCTGCTCTTGTGCCAGTTCTGCTTTTCTCTGTTTCTTCCCCTTTTTGCCTCCATAGGACAAAGGGTTATGTTTTTCTTCACATTTGAAGCTTGGTGAGGATATCCTTATAAATTGTTTTGGCAGAGTGAAGGAATGGTGCCCACTGACCGGTTACATATTCTATGTTCTTTTGGGCTGCTTTCAGAGAAACAATGATGTTCTCCATATCTTCCACAGTTTTGTAAGCTGGTTCATTGATTAGAGTTTCTGTGGAATTTGCTGTCTCGTTCATGATGTCAAATGTTGGTGCCAAAAACATCTAAAATCCAATAATATCCTGTATTCTTTTGTTTTCCTCTTCTACAGTCTTCCTTTTGACAAGTGCCAGACTTGCCATTTCTCTGTTGTAAGTTGTTGCAATTTTGTTCTTAATATCAAACTGAGAGGACAGGGCTCTCATCTCCTCTAAGACCTTTGCTGACTTTCTGACAGATCTTGCAAAAACACTACAAAGTTTGAAATTCTGCTCATCAAACTTCTTGCCTCTTGAAGTTGTTGTTGTAGAATCCTCAGGTTGGTTGCCACATTCACCTTGATTCTTCAACCTGTTTGTGGAGTATTTCCACTCTTTTCTTCTCATAGTGGTCAATTGCCACTGTTTCTAGATCAGTGAGATCCTCACCGATTGCCTATGCTAGAACTTCTAGCTGATCGATGACCGGTTCATCTTCATCTATGTCAGCATCAGGGATGAAGTTGCACAGAATGTTCTTTACATTGTTCAGGATCATGTCTTGTTTTCTTTTGGTCAGCTCTTTTAGCTGCCTTGTTGACATCTTGTTGATGTCTACCACTGTATCGGTGACCTTATTCTTCTTAGCTTCCTTCTCTTCGTCAAATGACAACTTTCTCTTAGATGAGGAGCTTGGTATGTCGGCTTGTTCCTGTTGCCTTTGCTCTTGCTCCGATAGAGCTTGCTCAGTGTGGACTAGAATTTCTTCCCCTAGTCCCTTATTCTCTTCAGCTTCTTAATGAGCTGTGTTTTCTTGTTGAACCTTTTCTTCCGGTAGAACTTGCTTTGCAGGTTGTTCTTCCTTGGTCAGAACTTCTTCTTCCGATTGCTCATTGACTTCAACATCCTGTTCTTGTTCTTCCAGTGGGACTTCTTTATGTTGTTGCTCCTCGACTGTATGAAGTTCTCCCATGGGTATATCAATATTTGCCTCGTATTCAAAATTTATTTGTTCATTAGTTATGAACTCTTCTATTTGAACATTTTCCTTTTCGGTAGAAGATGCTTCACTAGGTGTGGATCTGACCGGTAGTGCTTGCATTTGTGCAGTTTGATTCTGAGGACCTAGTCTTCCCAATGCACTAAAGTCATACTTG
Source organism: Chamaecyparis obtusa (assembly GCA_027943335.1). NCBI lineage: Eukaryota > Viridiplantae > Streptophyta > Pinopsida > Cupressales > Cupressaceae > Chamaecyparis > Chamaecyparis obtusa. The sequence goes on along the minus strand of BSBK01000506.1, from coordinate 49,318 downwards.
TGCCAATAGTCTAGAGTCACTTTATACACTTGATTCTCATACCCGTTTAATATCTCGGCAACTCTATCTAGTGTTTTCAAGTTTATGGATGCTTCTTCTAATAGAAGCCTTATTCTGTCTTCACTGAGTCCAGGTCTGACCTTTAGCAGTGTTTCCCTAGTGATTCTTGTGTTTGTTCCTAGACTGGTTCTTCATTTTAATTGTAGCCTTGAGTTGAGTTCTGGTGGGAACTTGGACCTGTAGTCCCTTGGAGTTCTTTCATAATCCATAAAGGTTTCTACTATTACTACAATAACTGCCTGTTTATCCTCTTCTTCTAGTACACTGAACCACTTAGTAGCATTGTCTACGTTTCCGAAGTCCATCACCTCATCAACAATATCTTTGACAAACATAGGTTTAGTGTTACCTTTGCTCGGAGAGATGAGAATTGTTGGATTTGTTGGCTTACTGCTCTTGTCATCAATGATGTCTACTATCACTAGTGCTTCAGCTCCAAGCACTCCTTTCCCTTTACCGGTGTCTGGGACTGGTGGAACTGTTGTTCTTTGAGTTGCTTCTTGTTGTGCTTGCTGCTGGTTCTAAAGAAGTTTGGTCCATATCGCTACTTCTTCATTATGCACTTTCTCAACTTCTCCAATAAGCATGAGACCTATCCTCCTTTTTGTAGAGAAGATTTGCTGATGAAGTTCAGCTTGTTCTGTGGCTTCATCTAGAGTGAGGTGGTTATGGACCTCTAGGAGAGCTCGTATCCTTAGCTCCTCTCTATCTTCAGAAACCTTCCACCAATCTTCGATAATTTGTAGAAGATCATCAGGTAGAGTTGTGTGAAGTCCACTAGGATGAAGATTGAATTTTTGAAGGCAGAACACTACAGTTTCTTCAATTTTTCTTCTATCTTCATCATTGGTTAGTTGATATCTGCCTCTAACAGAACCTAAACCACCAAATTCTTTTAGTTCTGCCACAAATTCATCAATTGTGGGCTTTCTTCTTCTAATCAAAGGAATTGTTTCCTCAGTCTCAGTCTCTTCTCGTTCTCCCTTTTGAGTACTAGGTACCAGTTCTACTTTCTTCCTCCGAGCCTTGGGCTGCTCCGTCGCCGGTTTCTTCAGTGGTGTGGGGGTCCTTTTGTAGACATTCTTGATTGGTACCCTCTTAGACAGATTCTGTAGAATCTCAGCATATGTGCCAAACCAATTTGCGTCGAGATCCAGGTTTGCATCGTTTAGGGCATCAACATATGCCTTAGCAGTTCTAGCAATGATCTCGTATCCCAGCTCAGGAGCATATACATTTCTCGGTTCCACTGCTTGAATGATGCAGTTGTCGGTGGTAACCAAAAAGCATACATCGTCCTTATACAGGTCAACTATAGTTGACGGCACCCTCTCTTTCATGCATCTTTAATTGAAATGCCTCAAAGTATTCAGTCATCGCATTACTTAGTTGGTCTCCCAGTCGATTGGCCATTTCAGCGATTTGATGCATGACCGGTTTATCGGTTCTCCAATGCACTTTACCGATACTCAGGAAGAAATTCAAGTAGTAGAAGTATAGGCAAACCAGAAGGGTTCCATACTTCATGAATTTCTTTCTCAGAACTCCAAGCTTCTTCATGTTTTCAAATATTTGACTTTGAAGCATTGCACAGATGTCGTATTGAACATTGTCATGCATTATCCGGTGTGCAGCGTGACTAGCTCCACCCGGTATGCTATTCAAATTGCTTGACTGATAAACCTTGTACTCAATAACAGCAGACGCAAAACGTACTCCATCATCCTCAATGTCGTTCACGGTCATAAGGCGACCATCAGATCTTGACTTAGTCAGTTTGTTGACGACGGCATTGGCAATGGTCCGCAGGGTTAGAGCTTCCCCTTTGTTACTATATCTAATTACTCTGTGGAGATCATCTTTGGTGATTTCGTGACATGCACCTTTGGTGAGCCAGAAACCTGGTTCGTGAAGACGACTCAACACCAGTCTGATTTGGTCTTCTCGGAAGATTGCTTGGTAGCATACTCCATTTATCAATCCGGATGATACAAGCTTGGCGTACTTGTCAAGAAGATTCCCTTCTTCGCACAATGACAGGTATTTGCCTTGAATATACGTTTCACCCAATTCTTCCTGTTTAGCGTGAATGAACGTCGTGACGTCTTCGGTTAAGAGGACTCCTGGCACGGACGAGAGCACACCAGCCATGTCATTCTCTCTGTTCTGAATTGGCGCGATATTGTATTCAGGTCGATCCACTTGATCTCCCCTGATCAACTTTACGTTAGCGAATGAAGAAGCCATTCTTGCTAACCGGTAACTTGCAGAAAGTAGCTTAGATCGGTATTACACATAGTAATTCTCAGTGATCAAAGCGCCAGAATGATACTTAGCACAAGAATTCGTTAAATCACAAAGTAAGCAAAGTAAAAACTTGTGAGTAATTCTCCTTTCTTTTATAGGGTTAAGTTATAACGATAATTACCAAACGATAACTATTCGTTAAACGGCTACAGTAATAAATGCCTTACCTAACTTTTCTTCCCGTTTTGGCCTACCAGTTGCCCTACTTTTTTGGTTAGGTCAACCCCGATTGATTATACCTTACCTAACCGGTTATCCATGTAGACTATGTGAATCCGATACTCATCAGTCTTAGCGGGAGTGGTAGATGGTCTACCAGTTCCCTCTACGCCTTTACGGCTCAATTCGCTGAAGAAATATCACCATCTGCAGATGATGATCCTTCCTCTGTCTTCTCCTCTGCAGAGCTCTTTGATTCCTTTTTGAACCAAATTTGTCTAACTGTTTTCTCGGTCTTCTCTTGTTGATCTTCTCTTATGGTTTGACCAGTTCCTTCTTCTTATTGTATGACCGGTTCCTGCAATTTTTGGCTAGGTGTCCAACTTTGTTGCAGTGATAGCAGACTATCCCAGTTGCCTTCCATGGGTTCACCCTTCTTGGGTTGGGTGACTTGTTCCAAGAGTCATTGTGACTATGTATTCCACAGTTTGTACAGTTGGTTGTACTCCGATTCTTGTTTCTCTTGGTGAATACTGGCTTTGGGGATCTAAATGTCATTGTCTTTGATTTGCATTCTTCAGCGTTGTGTCCAAACTTGTTGCATGCATAGCAATAGCCTTTGAAGCTTCCCCTGCTCCCACTGAACATTGATGTGGGGCTGGACTAGCATTCATTGGTCTTGTGGCCATTTTTACAACAGTTCTTGTAGTAACTTTTGTTGGTCCTTACCGATGCCTTTCTGCAGTCATTAGTTTTATGACCCGGTTTCCCACAATGCTTGCAAGATGTGTTAAAGGTTTTCTTACCTTTTTGTGCCAGTGGCTTCCTCTTTTCTTTCTTGCTTGTGTTAGCTCCAAAAGATTCACCATTCTCTTTGGTGACTTCACCGGTGAATCCAAGATTGGTTTGATCTTTATGCTTTCTTCGAGCTTTAAGTTGCTCATCAAGCTTGGCCGAACTTTCATTGTATCTTCTCAGGATTTCATTCCTTTCTTCAAGTTCTTTCATCTATTCCTTCAGTTGATACAATTCTAGTGACAATCTTCTGCATGCCTCATTCCTGTCATGCCAACCTTTCTGCATGTGGGCATTTTTTTGGGTGACACTCTGCATGTCCTCTTGAAGTTGTAGAATGATAAGTTCATTCGCTCCTACGGCTTCCACTGCCCGATCCCTTGCTTTCTCAGAGGCTGTTAAAGACTTGACTGTTGAGTTCTTTTCATCTTCAGCTTTTCTCTTTTTCTCGATTAGTTCAGTCATCCTCAGGGCATTATCCTCTTGTTCCCTCTTAAGGTTAGAGATCTGATTGGTTAAGATCTAATTATTTTCCATGAGTTCAGATACTGCCTCCTCAGCTTCATCAGATCCACTCTGCCCAGAGAGTTCATCGATGGTTTCATTGCTCTCATTCAACTATAGAGCCAACTCCTTTCTCTTTGCTAGTGATCTCCTCAATCTACTCTCCAGAGAGGCAATAATGTCGTTGGTTTCCTCTAGCTGCTTCTGATACCAGTAGCCCTCCATGATCTTTCTCTCAAGTTGTTAAACTTTTACATATAGAGAACTACGAGCTTTGATACCAATTGTTAATACCAAGCAGTTACTGAGAGAGGGGGGTGAATCAATAAGAACCATTTTCTTGATCTATTCTTCCTTCTGTTTAATACTTCTTGAAATCTAAGCAAAGTGTGAAACAAACATTCATAACTGAAAAAGCACACAGAATAACACAAGATATATACGTGGAAACCCTCGGTTAGAAGGAAAAAACCACAGTGAGACAGAGCTCACAACTTCACTACTGCAGAATGAAGCCACCCTGTTAGGAGCTTACAAAGTACTGGTTAAGGTGCTACCCGGTTAAGGGATTTTACAAAAGATCAATTAAGATCTGAACCCTGTTAAGAGCTACCTGATTACAGGACTTTGAACATCAACATAGATGTTACCCTGTTAAGGGATTTTTACAACGAACTGATTAGGTCCACCCTGATAAAGGGATTTCAATTCGCTTTCACTACTAATAAAAGCAATGATCTGTTATGACACCGAATGTCTGATTAGATCATACCTCTTTCCCGGTTTGCCTGGCTGTTGATCTCTGCTACCTCTGTGTCTGTCGCTCTTTTCTCAGAAGATGTCTCTCCTCTGCTCTATGAAATCACCAACAATCAACAACAACTTTCTTGTGTCCTATGACCTATGTTTATACAAGAGTTCATCGTCATGAAACCCTTAACTCATAGAACCATCAGGCTGTAAACTCAGCAATAAATCATGCAATTGGCAAAAAGCTATGCGTCATGATCTGGAGTTTACCTTGCAAAACATCCGTAGAAATAAAGCTAACTCTTGTTAAAAAGCTAACTCCACTTCAAAGCGGTGGATGTCCGTATAATCCAGTGCTAACTCAAATTGCTCTGCAAAATCCGGTGCGGATCTTTAGGCAGTTTAGGCCGGTGTAACCTTATACCCGGTTCAACTTTGTATGTACATTGAGACCAGTACTGTGTACTTAGATTGGTCTACCAATGTGTTCACTTATCATCATCTACCGGTGCATACGCATTGTTCCTTGTCTACCAGTGTCTTCTAAGTAATGTGAGTGACCGATGAGCCCTTATCGGTGCATGGTGTTTGTGAATGTACACTAATGACAACTTAAATTGCTAACAGCTCTCTCGTAAGAGAAAGATCCTACAAGGGAGTATTAAAAGATGCATCATGTTCCATCACAAATTAATAGATTTGATGAAGTCACTGATCAGTCCATAAGATAGTTTGACCATAAAATAGTTATCAACATATGGATTTAAATGAAAGAAACTAAAACTGCATTCTTTGGCAATCAAATAAACAGAACATAGAAGAAAAATCAAGAGCAATTATGATCACAAGGGAAGACAAGCATTACCCAAGAGAACCAAATCTCTATGAGAAAACTCCAGCAAAAGGCAAGCAAGTCACCTCCTCACTCACTATCTTCAACAGCAAATAAAATCATAGGCCTCTTGGGCATACATCTACCCTGAAACAATTTATTTTAATCTCCAAGATAACATGCAGCTCCCTTGCACGCTCTCTTCTAGTATTGATTAACCTATTACAGTTTCCGAGAAACTATGAATCTTCTAGGAATTCATTTCTAAATCCTTCTATTATGCCTCTTGAGTGTTTAAAACTATTAAATAGACTCTCATGCAGATTAAAGAAATATTAGAAGTTGCCAACAATCAAAGAGAAGAGGAATTCAAAGCTTTTTTTTCTAATAGCAGACCTTTTCTATGCACATGACAAAACCGTCACTTCATGCAGTGATGGAACCATTACTCGCCTGACATAACCACCCTAACAGTTTCAAAGCCCCACTTTGTTGAACCAGTGATTTTATGCAAAGTTCCAAAACCTTCGTTTTTCTCCTCACCTTCACCTTTCTCCAATGTGTCCTATGAATTCTGTTACATGTTCACCATGAAGTCTTTGATCTGTTCTTCAAATTAGTTGAATGCAAATCCTCATGCTTTACACTATCATCATCAAAATCATTAGAATCAGTGGATATGAAATGTTTCTCATCCATGGAAGCAACAAACAATGATAACATGTCGCCAAATAACTAGAAAGGGTCAGCTGGGTAGTGTAAGGACAATTATTGTCCTTAATACAATGTTGGTAAGTGACAAACAAATGTGACCATAAGCAATGTCCCAATAATTTAGCTACTTAGTGTGCTTGTCAGAACAAGCTGGTTGTCCAAATTGTTCCAGAAGATATGGATAGAAACCTTGTTGAATGAAAAAATTCTCCACATACACTGTCCACCAGTGTCAGTTTGTTCCATCAAGTATGATTGTAGAAAAGGATTTATATGCACTCTCCATAAATGGTAGTTTGTTACAAGATTTTTCCATTTCACGTGCAAACATCAATGCCTACTAAAAAGTAATAAATACAAGTATGCCTCGTATTGTGATAGAGGAAAGAAGGCACCCAGAATAACATTACAAAGATACATCCCTCAAAATACGTAGACCTTTATAGAATAATATATTTACAACATGTTGCTGCCCAGAAAACTACTAATAATGACGCAGTATTATAACAATTTTTGCCATTTTTTATGATATTTTCTGACAATTGGAAGAAGATAGTATAGCATTTTTAGTACAATAAAATGGTAATCTAATGATCTGAATCCTTTGTAAAAAGAATACACTTCTAACAAACAGTGCTTTAAAATAGCCTTGATCAAGAACATATTGCTTCTAGAAGTTTGGAGATGCCATTGGCAAACTGAAAAAAGTGTACCCAATAGTCCTCTAAGATGGGTGACCTGTCAAAACAAGCCCACCACCAGTCTTCAACATTTGGTTTAAACACACCACAAAGATCCTCAGAATAAAATTTAAAAAATAAAAAACGAAAAGAAAAATGTGTTGCAGAAAACCAAGGTTAGGGAGACCTATGGTTAGAGCAGCCCAAGGTTTGACAAGATGGGGTGACAGAGCAGTGGACTGTTTGCAAGGATGGACACAAGGGGCACAAAGCAGAACAGATCAGCAAGGCCATCACACCATCAAATCGGGACCACCCTAAGCTATCTCATCACACTGCCTAGGCTATAGCCAGGATAAGTCAAGGCCGACACACTCAGGGTGGACCAGCTAAGGTCAGAGTGCCAAGATTTAGGCTAGCCCATGTTGTTTTAGAGCTGGCTTGTTCTAATTGGGTGCCACCAAGAAAGGAAAGAGAAAAAAAAGGCAAATTATAAAAAGAATAATTGGAAAATGGATCCAAGGGAGTATGAATGATGCTACTTACACCCCCAAACAACCCCTCACAATAATCAGGCCCCCCTCACTCTTCTATTACATCTCCTTCCAAATTGACAAAAAATCATGTAGATTTGGTAAGGCATCTCTGATCTATACTAGAGCACCTTGCAAAGATTTTGGGAGAACAAAGTTCCATAGTCCATCATCCAAATTTTAGGAGAATGTACTGTGCCTCTAACTGATTTCACCGAGTGGAATAAAAACTACAAACATCAGTTGAAAAAAATCCCAAAGTTCAGTATTAATACTGTTGTAATTTTTCTTTTTAATGACCCAAACAAAGCTTTGATTTTCTTGTCATTCAGGAGAGACAGAACTAACAGGGAGGAACAAAAAGAGAAAAGCTGATTATAGAGCTAGCAGTAACAGTGCTGAAGCACAAGATACCAACTGGATCCTGCTAATCCAGACCCTTGGATTCCTGTTGCAATTCCCAAAGCAAGGCTTTCTCCATAACACAAGACAGCAGGAACTCAATCTCTTCTGCCTTTGGCTCCACAGATGATGAACAGTAGTATTTAGCTCTTTTAAAATGATCCAAATATCAAAAGAATATCTATGCATCCCATTTTAGCAAAAAGAAAATGTTCTTGCTTTTAAGATTATTAGCAGGGCAGCATATATGGTATTTCAGTTCTATGACAGGCAGTCTAATACTTCGATTATGAAAGTTCAAGTAAACCTTTGCAGTTATAAATATAAATACAGTTTAAAAACCAACACTACTCTTAAGCTTTAGAAATATAAATTTTTTGACAAAGTTAAGATGTCTTCTGGGGTGACCTGGCGTTTAATTGCAGCTAAATTTGATATCACTTTGTGCCTATCAGGAGCAGTGGCAGATGTAGTTCACCTGTATTGTTTATATAATATATTATCCTTAATCAAGAAAAAACTGGCTAGACCAACAGGAGAGAAGAAGCCAGCTTGACCAATGGAGCAAGCAGGAGAGGACTCCTTTCCCCCATTCAAACAATGGGAGAGCACTCAGCCTTTTTAACTGTTCTATGCACATAATTCCAGAATTTAGACCTATACATGTTAATTATTGTTCACATTGCCCACACATACCCAAACAACCAAAAAATGCAAAATATTGATATCGAATATATGTATACTTAGTGTGCTTTCTAACAGGCTAAGGGTATCTGACAGTACACATTTGTATCCATCCTTCTCATAAGGGGATGTGTTCATCTCGGGACATTCCATATACCAAAAATCCAATAAATCCCCCCAACATTGATGTCCAAGTGATCATAATATGCACCTTCAATCGATAAATAGATATGCCTTGCATGTTGACTCATGGTCAATAAGCATCTCTAGAACCTCTTCCAATACCATGGACATTAAATGCTGCACTCTCAACATTAAGTTTTAGAAGCTACCCAACAACGTAGCAAAAATGGAGTCATCTGACCAGAAGGATCCTGCTAGTACCACCACCCACAATCAGCTGCAACTATATCTAATTCCTAATAGTTCTTTGGCCATCAGCACATTGTTCCTCATTCTATCTAGGGTATCTTATGCTCTTTTTGGATTTCTATTGACCTAACCACCACTGTTGTGAATGTTATCAGTGGCTGACTATTAGCTTTTGTTATGTAAATTTAGTTTATGTTGTGTCCCATTACCATTACTCAACTTTGGTTTAAACAAAGCCTACTATGCAAGCTTTGTATTTAATAGCACAGTGTCTGACTTAATAGTCTTATGTCTGGAAGCTTTTATATACTGCCCGTGGTCACCTTTCATGATATCCTTTGTATATAAATACAATTCATACGTTTGGTTTGTATAAAAAACACAATGCTATTCAGACTAAAGAAGATAGCAAGTGCACATTTCTACCATCTTCCAGAATTGAAGATGGCAAGTTCAGAAAACTGATCTCGCAATTAACATTGAAATCAACTAAGAGTCTAAATTATTTACTGATTTAAAAAAAAATGCTTCAAAAAAAGAAGAAAAGTTACCTGTCCGGCAAATAAATCAATCTCACTTGTAGCACATATATCTAGACCACGGCGCAAGGCATTAATCAGGCTAGACTTACCGACTCCGCTGGGCCCAACTACTACAGATGTTCTCTTTTCCAAAATATTAGCAATAGCAGTGAGTCCAAGATAACTATCAGCACTGCAATATAGTGCCTCATAACCCCAGCTTTGAAGTCTGTCTTTCCATGCATGCAAAACCTGCATTAAAAACATCATCAACTACTAATTGTCATTGTAGCACATGAGAGGAGTTTAATTCCGTAGAGGTGTGATATCTTACACACACACACATATAACACATCTACAGAACAACTCAAGTACATGGTCTTCACTCTTCCTCTATAAATATAACAAATACACCAATACCTTTCTAATCCTTAGAGCATGTTGCAAATATGAATATCAGGTTGTCATTGATGTCAATACTTGTTGTCATTGATGTCACCTATTGTCCAGAATTTCTGTTCTATAATGTTGTATCAGTTGTGTATGTATGTGTTGGCATTTATGAATGGAAATTGCTGGAGATGATTGAAGAAGGTGTATCTGGATGTCTCAGATCTTATCCGGAGTTTTGGAGATAATTTCAGTTGTCAACACATGAAAATGGCTAAGCATGACTGTTCTAGTGAACAGTCTGTCAGGCTGTGTTTTGCTTATTGGTCTGCATTGTGATGCATTGATCCATTTTACTCTACGGTTGGAATATGTTGTTGACAAATGACAAAGGTTGATACATCTTAGGTGTTGTTGACAAATGACAAAGGTTGATACATCTTAGGTTTTATGGTTCCATTCGGTCCATAACAAAAGTTATGATGTTATGAGTTTCGGCATGACAGTAACAGCGTAACAATTTCCAGGAATGCTTTGTATTCCTCTGCCTTCAGGTGTTCAAATGTTGCGGCTCTCAGATATTGGTATGTTGGTGTTAGGTGATGATATGTTTTGCACTCGGGCCTATTGTGGAGGTCCACACTACATCTTGTAATTTTTTGGCCGACGCGCATTAACAGGGTTATCCTTTAAGGCCAACTCAAGATGTTTTGGTTCATACGATAGCATGCAGTGTCAATGGCGATGATCTAGGATCTAAAAGAGGGTGTGCCAACTTGGTGTGATGCCTGACATGTCTTATTCTCCTTTCGCATGATTTGGAGATTGAGTTTGGGGCTGACAGTCTAAGTGTTGCACATCACATCTAATTAAGCCAACCTAATTAATGTTATTTTGTGTTGAGGTCGATATATAATGGCAGATATCCTTCGGAGATCAATGAATAAGTTGTGTATGACTATCTATGATGTATCGTGAAGTGTGAAGGTGCGAATGTGCAGACAAGCAATGATGAAGTCAATTACAAATGTATGAACAACAAACTGTAATCAGCTATGAGAATGCACTTCTATTTAGTTCAATCACAATAATTCTTTCTAATCATTTGTATTGTACCTTGCCCTAAAGAAAGTGATCTTCAAATATTAGCAAGTCTTTGTATCTTGCCCTAAGGTTGTGCACCTTAGTCAGAAAGTCCACATCGAAAGCAATGAGCTCCTTAGCCTTTGGCCTAAAGCATTATAATTAGTTCATATAGTGAGTGTGATTCTCATCCTGGTTTTTCCCACATTGGATTTTCCACATGAAAATCCTGGTGTAATGTGTTATTCTTTTTGTTTTAGTTACTTACTTTTGCATATAAGTTGAATGGAATGAATGGTTAATAATTGATTAAGTTTCAATACATGTTGATTCACACCCTCCTCTCAACATACAGAAGTGTTCAACAATTGGTATCAAAGTGAGGTTCCCAAAGAAGCAGCCTAAAAACTGAGATAGATCTTTGATTTGATGACTATGTCTAAATCTGAGAAAGATTTTGACACTATGGGGACACAAGGATGGGATATTGGTGCCGCAGTGGACCTCGAAGGAGAACTGAAGTTTGCACTTGCTAAACTGGATGAATATCAAGAAAATGGAAGAAAGCAAAAGAATTCATTACTCAACTGAAGAAGCAAGTTCAAGAAGGCAAGAAGACTATTGAAAATCTTCAGACAAAGTTGAAAATCAAATCCAAAGATTGCTAAAAGTTTGAATAAGTTTCCATGTTGAGAAAGGAATTGAAAGAAGCACAACAATAAAGCAAGTTTGATGATTACACAAAGCTTGAGGATGAGATTGTGATGCTGAGAAAGGAGTTGAAAGATGTAAAGGAACGAATGGAAAAGAACCTAAAACTTAAGGGCGGCAGTGATTTGCTTGAAGAGATGCCTGGTTTTCAAAAAACCTTCTAGGGACAAAGGCGGACATGAATTTGACAAAGGAGAAAGCTCTAAGACTCCAAACAGAGATGACAAGGAAAAGGAAAAGGAAAAGGTCAAGGATGAATCCAAGAAAGATAATGAAGATTAATATGTTTTCATTCCAGTAAAGCATGCCCTTGCTCAAACCAGGTACCCTTTATCTTTCAATGGTAGATGCTTTTCATGAAACAAAGTTGGACATAAAGCTAGTGAATGTAGAAGTCAAATCATTTCACAACCATTTAATGGTTAGTATTATGCTTGCAATAAGTTTGGACATAAGGCAAATGAATGTACGAGTAGAATAATGAGAAATGGAATTGTGAATGTAAACAAAGATAAAAATGTTCAATCTTTCAAAAAAATATTGTTATGCATGCAACAAATATGGGCACAAGGTTGTTGAATGCAAATCTAATGGCAGAAAGAATGGGAGTGGTCTGCAACAAGGTCCTACATGTAGCAATCGCAAGAAATCATGGCACATTGCTTCTACACGGGAAAGAATGAGAAGACCTCTGTTCCAGTAAAGAAGGAAACTGATGTTGAATGAAGAAAGAGAAAAGATGCGAAAGACATGAGTGAAGAAATCTGATGAGAATGTGGAAGACAAATCTCAAGATGTGTTTGTACCCTATAGTAGTTCAAATGTTTCCTTCAAAAACTAAACAGAATGCATAGGCTGAGGAGGAGATTTGACTGCAAATCTTAACAATGAAGAGCACACGGTTATACGAAGTGTGGGGGGGGTGGATCACTATAACAATAAATTTCATCAATATAAACTTTATCCGTACATGAAATCTTTGAAGGAGAAATTGCAGCAGACACATAATCGGCAAGAGTTATATGTTGATCAACATTGGATAGTGTAATGTCCCTAGTCGGGACCTTACGTAAATTTCTCGTTTAAGCTTTGCATGAACTAATTTTTTTGTATCTCTTTCCTTAATCATAGATGAAATACTTATACTTCATCAATAATAGATTTGTTTATTTATAATTAATCTTCTTGTTAATTTATATCTTGATATATCATATTTAATTTATAAGATATTATTATTTAATGATATATTATGCTGCTTTATTATTTATCTTTAATATTTTATATGGTATTAAACAACCAAGAATATTGGTTATGTAATGTCCCTCCTTATTCTCCTATAATATCCTGCAAAACCGACATCAGTACATAATATCACACAAAATATATATGACTCATACTCTACTCTAAGTAAGGGGGAAAATTTGACCCTTAAAGCTGCCTCTAGGTCGGGCTTCACAGAATTCCCGACTTGAGAGACATTCGCTCCCTCTAAGCAATCGGGCTATCGACACGTCATCCCTAGAGCACTGCCCATAAGAATCTCTTGGAAGCAGCTTAATGCATTCCAAGCCTACGCATATGCATATGACTGGTCTTCAGTATATATATTGCCTACGTGAGATAATAATCTCGAGACTAGGGAAATGTCTTAATTTCCTCTAGCCCCCTCCAGATACGGGGATCCATCCGTATCATCCATTGTTGTGATATTGAATCTCAAGACTAGGAAATTATCATAATTTCTTCTAGCCCCCTCCAGATATGAGGTTCATCTTTTAATGAATACTTTATTCATTCTTTTTATGGCTCATATCATCCACAATAAACATATATAATAATTTAAGTCCACATCAATAATATAATTGTAAATAATTCCTTACATCAATTATAATACAATTATTTATAATCCATAAAAGAATACTAATATTCTGAAGTTAAATGTAAACATAAACAGACATATATATACATAAATATATATACATATATATATTTATATATAAATATATTCTGAAGTTTAAACATAAATAAACATAAACATATATATATATATATATAAATGAATAAATAACATTTGAATTTATACCTTAGATTACAGTCCCTGCCGACTGTCTTCTCCGTATGCTTCAAATCGTATCTTTATCTTTTATTTATATTATATATTAATATCTTCTTTTTCGTATCTGTTTTCTCCTTCCTATTCGATGATTCAATGATTGATTCTCAACTCCTTATATATCTCGATTTACCGAATGGTCACATCCATTAGAATTCAAAAGACATGTTTGTTCTTCACTCCAGGTTTCTTCTCAAGAGATTGCATCCTTTCATAACAGCTATTGTTGCTCAAGTGATTATATGATTGTTGATTAAGCTTGTATACTAATCGCATTTTTTTATCTTCAAAGTGCTGATGTGACATCACCTTGTGCATATTCATAGCTAAATAATAATATAATATTGATTGTCTAATTGTTGGTTGGATAATTAGTATAGTTGCTGGCTTATTCTTATTGATCTTCGAATATATTCTCATTGATAACAGAAGGCTTGATAGTATTCTTCATAACGACTTCCTGTTATTATCGATTCATGACATTAATATGTTGTTAATTGATTAGAATAGTTAATATCACACTTCCCTCAAAGATAGATAGTCATTCTTGTATTTAACCTTAATAAGTCATCATTGGTAATGGATCTTTAGGTAATCTGGTTCATCGATATTATAAATTGATTTGGTGTTGATCAATATTGACACTTGCTGTCATCATTATTAAATATTGATATGTTAAGACGTTGTATATCGTCTTATCCTCTTTGACGTTTTGTGATGCTTAATCACTATTTTGTGATTGTCGTCTCTGTGTTAATAAACAATACTCTATACTCAATGATACTGAATTAGTACCATTAATTTGTTGATTCCATTGGTAATTAGATTCTTGTTGAGTCATTGACGCCAAGGTTGCTTGAGGCTAATTTTCGATGATTCCATAGTTGATATCAATATAATTGTTAATATGTTCTGGTCTTGTGATTATATTATAATTTGATATTAAATATTTAATATTACTATTGTTATTTACTAATTTATATTATATTATACTATTTATGTATTTGTTTATATTTTATTATTATGGTCATATTAATAGAGGATATTATTATATTGATTCATAAATATAATATTGTATTATACATTATTAATTGTCTTTCTTAATAATTTATTATTTTTATTCTTTTATTAATCTATTTTTATTATGTATTAAATCTTATGTAGATAGGGACATCACAGATAGAACACAATTTTGAGGTGGGTGACATGGTATATTTGAGACTCCAACCATATAGACAGTCCACTCTCAGGAAGGCTAGGTCAAAGAAGTCAAAACCCAAGTTCCATGGTCCATTCAAAGTCTCCAAGAGGATTGGGAAGTTTCTTATGAGCTTGATTTATCTGCTAGTAACAAAGTGCATAATGTATTCATGTGTCTAGACTCAAAAAGGTATTTGGGCATTGTAATGTCCCCTTTCTAGCATTTATATCATGATGTTGTTGTTAGCCTATTTTCAAATGGCCCTATAGGCTAACTGGGCCATTTAAAGGACTTCAAGGCTATTTGGCCTAAGCAATTTCACTTACAGATCATTTTGAGGTGCCTGGGTACAGTTTTGGGCATACTTACTATTTATAATAAGTCATTTGGGCATGGTCAAGACCTTCAATGATGATGGCATATCAATGGTAAATGTTTAATATCGACAAAAGAATTATAATATCATTGATATGATTTATTATGCATTAATAAAATTAATTATAAAGTTAAATATAAATATTTAATATTATTAATGTTGGACTATAGTTAAGTGGGAATATTTAAATTAAAGAATCCCTTTATTTTATAACACTCGGAGACATAAGTTGTAAAAAAGTAATGTTATTTACCCCATAGTGGCAAGGTGAGTGAATGGACTCTCTTGAGAGCGTTATAAAAGAGATTGAAGAGCTCTCTTTTAAACATGCCGGAAAATATATGAAATTGAAGAAATTGTTTGGAGAGTTTCTCTCAAAGGGCTTGGAGGACAAAATCCCTCTTTGCTTACAATCTCTACGCTGTTGAAAGACACAGTCTGGGGATTCAATTGGGTATCAAGGTAAAAATCAGATTATTACGATTTCCATTTGCATATGTTTGTCATCTTTAGTGGATCGATTTGAGGCTTTGAAGGAGAAGTTCAAGTGCTAGTGGCTGTTAATCACTCCAACCTTGCTGGCTGTACCAAGTCTGTGATTGTTGAAAGTTTATGTGATCCATACCGAGCTTAAAAAGTGTCGTACATACCAGATTTGAGCTACAGCAGTGCCGTACATGCCCAGGAACATCAGTAGTTGCATCGAACTGGTCTGAGATTGCAGATTGGGTGTCATACAGGTTCAGTAATTAGCAGCAGGGCATCGTACAAGCTTGAGAGTGGTGGAAAGAGGTGTTGTGTGGGTCTGCAGTGATTAGGGTGTGTTGTGCATGCTTAGGAAGAGCCGTACCAAGTCTGAACTGTGATTGGGACACAAAAAGTGTAATGCTGTTATTGGTTCGGTGTATTGGTTGGTTTCAAATATCTATTTCATAATCACCAAAACAAGCAAACAAATTAAAAAAAATTGGTAGAACAAGGGCAACCATTACAGGCATTATGTAGTTCCCTTATCAGAGTTACCATTATTGGTCTGACATTGCAGATTGGGTGCCATACAGGTTCAATAGTTAGAAGCAGGGCATCATACAAGCTTGAGAGTGGTGGAAAGAGGTGTTGTGTGGGTCTGCAGTGATTAGGGTGTGTCGTGCATGCTTAGGAAGAGCCGTACCAAGTCTGAACTGTGATTGGGTTAGCGAAAAGTGTGTTGCTGCTATTGGTTCAGTGTATTAGTTGGTTTCAAATATCTATTTCATAATCACCAAGACAAGCAAACAAAAAAAACAAATTGGTAAAACAAGGGCAACCATTACAGGCATTATGCAGTTCCCTCGTCAGAGTTACCATTATTGGATGAGGAGAGGAAGTTGATTTTAGTTCCAAAGGCCATCATAGACTATAGTGAGCATACTCTGTGGAAGAGGATTATAAAAGAATACTTGTTAAATAGAAGAACTTGTAGGTAGAGTAGGCATCATGGGAGAGTGAGCAGATTTTGCAGCATCCAGAGTTGGGAAAATCTATCTTGGGAAGGGTGGACTGTAATGTCCCCTTCCTAAGCACTTCAGCAAGGTGGACCATTAGTCTATTTAGTGGATTCCCGTAGGCTAATGAGTTAGGGTTAAGGAACTCTTGATGACAGTTTGATCTAGTAGTTTGGCAGTGATAGACATTTCTTTGCGCTCAGGAGGTTGAGATGTGCATAACTCCCTTTTCTAGAGTGGATTTGGATGGTTTTCTCATATTTAATATTTTTAGTAAGTCAATTATGGGTATTGACTAAGCCAGTTGTCAGTATTACTAATTTTAAATTGGTCAATGGATGCAGCTAATGATGATATCTTTATATTTGATATAGTCCAAAGCTTTCAAATTAAATAAGTTATAAAGTTATAAAGTTAGATTAAAAATATAAAAAAGTAAAAGTGCAAATATTTATTAAAAAGGGTCTTACTGGAATTGGCGCCACTTTGGAAACATAAGAGATTTAGATTTAAACTAAAAAGTAACTTTATTTGGGGCATAGCTTTTCGAAGAGCTATAAAATCAGGTTTTAGGAGTTCATTTGACATGGAATCGATATTTTTGTATTTTCTTTGGCTAAGTGAACTTGTTCATTCTGTGGCTTTGTGAGGATGAAATCCTTGCAAGAAACATCTTCTACATTGGTGAAAGAACCAATCTGGAAGATTTTCATGGTGGTTTCATAAAAAAATCACAACTAAGCATCATTGTGGATGCATTCTTTATAGCAAACTTGAGAGGGGTCAACTGGAGGCAGATTGGGAAATTTCAATTGCTGTTTACTCCTTTCATTTGCTGGCCATACCAGTTATACCAATCTTGGGGGACATTAGGGTTTATGGTTGCCAATTGAGGGTTTTGGCATTGATTGTGTAGCCTAGGAGAGATGCCTAGGGCATCAACAGCATTGTATACCAGTTTTGTGGGCAAAGAAGACCATTTGTGGCTGTGGTGTCCATTTTTGTGAGCTTGTTGGTGCTGGTTGCAAGTGCAGTTGGTTTTCAGTGTCAATCAGATTTTTGGGGTATGTTTGTAATGGCATTGTAATGCATATTTATGAATCCAGTTGCTCTTATTTTCATGATATATTGTAACTTCAATTTAATAATCAAATCTGAAAAATACCCAGTTATGGGTTTCCTAAATATTGTTATTTTATAAGTTGTATTTATCCATACTGCTGCAAGTGTGAACAGGCAAACAAAACCCCTTCTGCATCTGCCATCTATTTCTATAAACACTCAAAACAAAATTTTAAAAAAGGGTGTATGTTACAGTAACAAAGAACATTGCTTTTGTCTTTGACCAATGACATAAAAAAATAGAAAGAACAAATCCTTTTATAAGTGTCTTTATGAGTGCAATTTCCAAGGGTGTTGATTGCCACTTAATATGCTAGTGAAGTCTATTACTTGTCCCTATGCCAAAATACTTATCAAATCAACTTGCCAGTTTCATCATTCTTAAAACTCCTATTCTCAAGTAGATTTTCCCTATCATTGTCAAGTTAGATGTGCACCTAAAGATGTTCTTTTATATAATAGCCATTCAGTCCATCTCCTTCTATTAGGAACTTCATCTTTAACTCAAAATATTTCAACCAAAATCAATTTGCAAGTCTTCATTAGTAGAAATACCGGACTTTGAGACAATTAGCATGCCACCTGACTATAATTGACTATTACAAACCTAGTCTTGACACACAAATGATTAATAAATCAACAACAAACACGAGTATCAAGTAGTACCAACATAGGGCATGGACCCTAACTCAATTGGCTGAAAGAATCCTGTTGCACGCAAGTGGTCATGAGATCAATTTCCCCCATCCACATGGTATCAGAGGTTGTATCATGCCACTGTCACCAGTCCTATTAAAGAATTTGTATGTAACAATGCAAGTTACGGGGAGCTAAGCAGATTCCTGCAGTCTTAAAAAAAAGTATCAACATCAAATTTCAAATGGGTACAACAAGTGGCTTTATCAAGGGGCCATGGTGTATACTTGCAGCATAGGAAAACTACAAAATCTCTGATTTTATAATAGGCCAATGTTTTATTAGTTGGGCAACACAGTCAAACTAATTTAGATCACCCCAAAATACATTGTAAAAATTGTAAATTGCAAAATTGTACAGACTAAGTTGGTAGTTGTTTTCCAAGGAACTTCCTTATCTAATTTGAAGAGTGGTTCTACTGTGTATAGGTTCTCTTTTGCATCACACCAAAAGGTGTAAATTAAAACACTAAGAATCATAATGGCAATTAACTAAGTGTACATATCCTCAAGGGTAAAGAGATTACTTTCTATTTAGGTAAATCTTGTTGTAGACTTTTCTAATTCTCTTTGGTCCCAAGCATAGTTCAAAATATCATTATCAGCAACTTATCGCTGAGGGCAAAAAAAAATATCAGGAAAATATCGGAGATAAATCGGCAACTTATCAAGAATATATAAGCAATTTTTTCCCTCTCCAAACACAAATTTGCAAACACTAAAATGTGAAATGCCTCTTTTGGGCCGTCAGTCCCTATAAGCAGACTGTGGCCGATAAGTTTTCTAAATATTGCCAATATTTCGGTGATAACTTCATGTTTTCTCTGCGATAAGTTTGGAACTTCAAGGAGATAAGTAATCCACGATAAAATAACGTATTTTCACGAGCCGCTGAACTTATCGCGATAAGTTTACTTATCGGCGATATGTCGGCACTATTTTAATCTATGGTCCCAAGTATAGCATACATTTTGACATCTCAGCATGCCCCATCTAGGAGTTTCTCAAACAAAATGGTGTGCCTCTAAATGCAACTTGCTTTCTCTTAAATATTGTACAAGTCAATTTGAAGCTTGATAGCAACTAGCCTGAAACTCCATTGAACCCAAATGATTAACTCTGCTACCAAAATTGTTTTGATTGCTGGAGCTGAATCAGAATTTGCATGATTTTCAGCCAAAAATTCAAGGGGCATATTATTTATGAATCTAAGCGCAATTGCTCACAAAACATCTACAATGCTAATAATTTAACACAGACCTGGACAATGCAACAAAAGGGAATTTCAGAAATGCTACAGACAAATCCAGTGCCAATGGTGTCCTGTAGAGTTTTCCCAAATCCAAAGTTTGGGATTGCCATTCACATTGGTGCAAGATTTGATGTCTCATCTCAACAAAGGATTCAATACTACCAAGATTATGGGAATGTTGGTGCAAGGGCAAAGGAGTAGAAATTGATGCCACTTATTTAATTTCACCTTACCCCGCAACTTTGGAGCCAATCATGCACTTGAATTATTTATGAGATCTTCAGCTTGAAGTTTGATGAACGGACAACTGTGAAACAGCATTCTAGATAATACATATCTCTTCCGGATTAAGAACTCTTTAAGCCTATAATCTTTAGGCTGACATTGGACCTACAAAAAATTACATATACAGAATGACCTGTAGCTCCTATGCATGAGGCTACTGGTATGTCTTCTATAATTCTGATCACATATTCCCCTTTGTCTTGTTGCCACTCACATGCAATTCTGTAAAATGTAAGAGAAAGACAAAAAGTGCTCAGAGAATTGACTGGTCAGGTTATATTTAGCAGTAGATATAGCTACTTGAGTGTTGAGTTTCTTTAAGTTCGTACTAATAAAGGTTTTAGAAACTATTATCTTGGATAAACCCTTTCACCTATTCTTGGCATCTTGCTTTATTTAAAAATTAAAACCATAGTTCTGTTGACTAGATAGAGCTACTTGAGCGTTGAGTTTCTTTAAGCTCGTGCTAACAAACATTTTAGAAACTATTCCGTTGGATAAACCCTTTCACCTATTCTTGGCATCTTGCTTTATTTAAAACCATAGTTCTGTTGACTAGATAGACTACTTGAGCATTGAGTTTCTTCTAGTTCGTACTAACAAACATTTTGGAAACTATTCTGTTGGATAAACCTGTTCACCTATTCTTGGCATCTTACTATATTCAAAACCGTAATTTTATGACTATTATGAAAAAAAAGTGCTCAGAAAATGGACCAGTCAGGTTACATTTAGCAGTAAATATAGCTGTTTGAGTGTTGAGTTTCTTTAAGTTCAAACAGACAAACATTTTAGAAACTATTATGTTGGATAAACCCTTTCACATATTCTTGGCATCTTGCTATATTTTTTAGCCGATAAGCTATTTGTGGGAGCTTTGCTCCCTGAAAAATAATTTTTATGCCAGAAAATTGTCAGCCTTTCCACCTGCATTTTTTTTCTAGTCATGCAGATATTTTCTCTTACATATTTTTCCCACTTTTATTCCTATTTTTTCCCTTATCCATATCTTTCTTTTTTGGCCCTTATTTCATGGATTGTCTAACAAACAAATAAATAAATTTTAGTAGAATTCTTGAGCATATATAAATAAATTTAGTTATTTTAGTTAATTTTAATTATATATTTTTATTGGGTATAATTTATATTAATTTTATTATTTTTTGTTTGAGATTTCTTATGTACAGCATTAGTTATCTACTTTGTGCACTTTACAAACTAATTTTGCTCCCTGGAAAATCAAATCTCCTATCGGCTCACTTTGCATGCACAAAAGCGTGTGACTGCTAGTTAAAACCGTAATTTTATGACTATTAACGCTAAAACTAATCTTTATTTTAATATGTACTAGAACGCAATATCAATAAACCATGTAAAGTCTACAAAAAATAATGGATAAGATAAGATAAAAAATTTACGTCCACTAGGCTAAACATAGCCTATGGGACAGCAAGGCATCTTAAGCTGACTTAGTAACTCGGTCCGTGTTGTCGAGATATTTGAATGTACGGGTGAGTATGTTAATTAAGTGTTATGTTAGCCTTGGTCGTTAGTGGCCGAGAGGTAAACAATTACGGCACGACGTTTCAGTCGTGCCCCTTCGGGTAGTTTATATACCCTCTCAGAGGATGGACATAGAGATATTGTATGATGCTATGCTTGTACTATGTAAATCATAAATGATCAATAAAGCAATTATGTTCTCTAATATTCTGTGAGTTACTTGCAATTCTATGTTTTGTCTAAGCAATAGTAACTTTACCCCACCGGGCAAACATCTGGTGCCGTTGCCTAGACATACTCGGGAAGACAAGAACTGGATGGCGTGCGGACATGATGGGCCTATCGGTTGGTGAAATTAATCTGGAAGCGAACGATGCATGTACAGAACTGTACAAAGGTGAAGACAATCAAACAAGGGAGTTTAGGATCCTATTCTAGGTAGCAATAGAAACCTATGTCTCCACCTGGGAGGAAGTCCCAACAAGTGTCATGTGGGCCGCGATTGAGGCTAATCTTGCAGCCAACCGATTGATAAATCACCTCCCTTGCTTGTTGGCACAGGCATCGCTCACACAACGCGCTCGCTTGGAGGAGATTGCCCGACAGGAACGCCGTCAAGAAATTCTTCACGCATACGAGGCACAGGAACACCTCCGCTGCCAGGAGGAAGGCAATGGCAACCGTAGGGGATTCTGAGATGTGAAGACCAACCGAAGGGGAGAGAAGGACACAGAAACAATTGTAATGCAAAGGCATTCAATCGACAATGTTGTAAACCAACATAAATGAATAAAACAAGTGTTCTTTAAAAATAATGTTTTGTCTTTAGTTTTGATGCCCAACCTCTTAAATAAAGATAGAAATAAAAAGGTACCGGATGATGAATGCAAGGCCGCACAGAAGACTTTAATCATAGTGCAGCAACTTGAATGCCAACGCAGGCTGAGGCAACTTGCCCAGGACCAACTTGCCAGAGGGTTGCCAGAAGGGGACCTCGGAAGTGGTAGGGGAGGTGCACAGGCCGACGGGGAACCATTCACTTCACCCGAGCATCGGAGAGTGTGGAGTAGGGAGGAGCTGCTTGAAGAAACACAGCTGAGGAAGGCCTTACTTCAGGGAAGGAGAGATCAGTTCGAGAGTTTGACCCGTACATCAGGTGCGGAGAACCAAATTCAAGGAGGAGACAATACAGCCGAAGGTGCTATTGACGCAAAGGCGAACCCTCCGTTTGAGCCAACAACTCCACATAGTACGATACCACCAATTACACAGGCACAAGGGCAAGTGCCACTAGTCAATACTACACACACTAACCAAGCAAGTACAGGTACGTGGCACAATAGGTGCCGGAGCACAAAATCCACCGCAGACACAACAAGTCAAACCACCCATGACGGCCCATAAAGAGAAATTGCCGAAATTTCATAGCGACAGTAAGGACGATCCAGTACGACATTGTCGTACCTATGAAACCATTTGGTCAGCCAACGGGATCACTAACCAGAATGAGTGGGTAAAGCAGTTTCTTGCCACATTGAGAGGAGTCGCCATTGATTGGTACTCCGACTTGGACAAAACAAAGGTAACCACGTGGGACCAACTTAAGCAAGAATTCGAGGAGTTCTGGCTCCTCAGGGACGATAACGAAATAGTCTCGAAAATCTACGGCACAAAATGATGCAAAAGCAACTATCGTCCAAGATTAGCATCCTAGAAGATAATCTCACCAAACAGTTTTATCTTAATTTTAGTTTGATAAGATTTTAGATAACTAGGAATTTGGCAATGTTAGTAAATTGTTCCATATTTTGTGGATTAGGAGGTTCTATAGTTTCATATAAATATTGTAAGTTTGCAAGCTTGGAAAACAGATTGAGCGTGTGGGGAAAGGAAATAAATTGTGTTTTTGGTGAAGTCCCAGAATGTCATTCACTTTCCTTGCTGTATATTATTTTTATTGAGTTTGAGTTTCTGTTGTGCACCATTTGTGGTATCAGAGCCTGGAGAATTTGATGGAATGCTGATATTGAAAGCATTGGAGTCATAGCTGCTGTAGTTACTGTACAGCGAAGATAGATCACAGCCACCGGTTTGAGGAAGAAATTTGCAGCCTTGGGAGTAACTGCAAAAGCCATACAAAGCCAAGTAGACTTGAGCCAGTCCAATATTGTATTGGTACAATATTTGACCTGATATTGAGACTGTTCTTTTTATTGGTTATTGAACTGTCATGACTGCTGAATTATGTCTGCTGCAAATGTAAATTAAGTCAATTTTTCAGAGCTGCTGAATTGTACGGTAGACTGTGGAAATCCTCTGAAAATTGAAAATGTTTTTTTTTAAATTATTTTGAATACTTTGGGTTAGGTATTAATTGAATTGTCAAATAAGGTGCAATTACTGTTCTTAAATAAGGGTGAAATGTTCTGGAAAGCTAAGAGGAAGGAGAATCCAAAGCCATAAATCAGTTTGAAGAGTTCATTATGTGGATTCATTTTGTGGAAATATAATGCTAATATTGTTTGTATATTTGAAATCCTTATTTTCCAATGATCCATCATATTAAGTAAGCAAGAGAGAATTTTGATCTTTTTGTATGAGAAGATTATTCTTCAGCCCTCTGCCATTATTGGTACCTGAGAGTGAAGAAGTCCCAGCCAGTGTGAGACAAGATTTTCTTTGCCAAGATATGGCACTCAGAGTTCGAGGACGAGGAAGAGGAAGAGGTCTAGGAAGGCAAGCTGGCAATGCAGAAATTCTAGAAGGGATGAGACGCATGGAGGCAAGATTAGAAGCTATGGAACTTGCACAAAGAAGAGCAGCTAACATAGGAGATGTTAGTGATGAAGAGGTGCAACCTCAAAGAGAAGAGGAAGAAGAGGAAGGAGTTGAAACAAGAATCGTTAGAGCGATTTTGGGAGTTGGTTCCAAGCCAAGGTTGGAAGTGCCTATGTATGAAGGCAGCCTAGATGCCGAGGAGCTGATCGATTGGATCAGTGCAATGAACAAGTATTTTGAATATGAAAATGTTGCTAATGACAAGAAAGTAAAGTTTGCAGCGACTCGATTGAAGGGTCATGCATCCCTCTGGTGGGATGGAGTACAAGATGAAAGGATTCAACAAAGAAAGACCAAGATCAATAGTTGGGACAGAATGCTAGCAAAACTAAAAGGTAAATTCTTGCCCAAAGATTACCAGCTTAGTCTTTTTAAGAAATTACAAAATCTTAGACAAAAGGACATGTCAGTTAAAGATTACACAGAAGAATTTTATAAGTTGACCATTAGAGCTGGTCACATTGAAGATGATGCTGAAAAAGTGGCTAGATATCTCAATGGGCTGAAGTATAATATTCAAGATGAAATTAACCTTTTTTGTCCTAGAACTATGGAGGAAGCATACCAACATGCTCTAAAAGTTGAGAAATTATCCAGGAAACAGACACAAAGCTCAAGAGGGAAAAGTCAAAGTTTCAGAGGAAGAGGATCACAAGGAGGTAGAGGACAATGGCAAGCACAAAAAGAAGAAGCTAGTAACTCGCATCAAAAAGAACAAGCATATCAAGGTAATGAATCTTTTGGAGGAAGGCCTTATTCAAGAGGTAGAGGTAGAGGATTTCTTGGAAAATGTTTTAAATGTAACAAATATGGCCATAGATCTTATGAGTGCCCAGAAAATCCTACCACAAGTCAAAGAAGTGTATACATTGTTGAGGGTGAAGATGAGGAATATGTACAAGAACCTGATGCTTATAATGATGAGCCTGAAGTGGGTGAATCACTCTTGGTAAAAAGGGTGTCACTCAAACCCAACAAGGAGGAGATAGAACCCCCTCAAAGAAAAAATCTATTCAGAACAACATGCAAGAGTGGAGGAAAATGTTGTAAAGTCATCATAGATAGCGGAAGCACAGACAATCTAGTTTCAACAGAGATGGTGGAGAAGCTAGGCTTGAAAAAGGTAACACATCCTACTCCTTACAAATTATCATGGTTGCAAAAAGGACATCAACTCTTAGTTAATGAGCAGTGTAAAGTGGATTTACAAATAGGAACTTACAAAGATTGGATAGTGTGTGATGTTATGCCTATGGATGTATGTCATGTTTTACTTGGAAGACCTTGGCAATATGACAGAAAGGCTATGCATGATGTGCGAAACAATACCTACACTTTTGAGAAAGATGGGAAGAAGCACATTCTTACACCCTTGAAGGAGGAACATGTTGTTGCTGAACCAAGTTCTAGAGTGATGCTAATGGGTGGTAAGCAATTCCTACACCAAATTAAGAAGGAAGAGGTAAACTTCGCTTTGATAGGAAAGCTTAAAAGTGAAGATACTAGCACAAAGATAATTGATTTTCCTGAAGAAATTCAAGGTATGTTGAAAGAATATAAAGACATAGTAGTTGATGATCTTCCTAATGTTTTACCCCCATTAAGGAGTATTAGCCATCACATAGATTTGATTCCAGGAGCAAATCTTCCAAATAAAGCCGCCTATAGGATGACACCGGGAGAAAATGAAGAAATAAAGAAACAAGTGCAAGAATTGTTAGAGAAAGGATTGATAAAGGAAAGTTTAAGTCCTTGTGCAGTTCCAACTGTTTTGAGCCTTAAGAAGGATGGAAGTTGGCGAATGTGCACAGATTCAAGAGCAATCAACAAAATAACTATCAGGTATAGGTTTCTTTTACCAAGGATTGATGATTTATTGGATTGTTTAAGTGGGCTAGTTATTTCCCTAAAATAGACTTGAAAAGTGGCTACCATTAGATTAGAATTAGGGAAGGTGATGAGTGGAAGACAGCCTTTAAAACAAACCATGGTCTCTATGAATGGCTAGTTATGCCATTTGGCTTAACTAATGCTCCAAGCACTTTCATGCGCCTTATGAATGAGGTGCTTAAAGATTTCACAAGTAAGTTTGTCATAGTATACTTGGATGACATTCTGATTTTTAGTCAATCAAAGGAAGAGCATTTGAGACATTTAAGGATGGTATTAGATAAATTGCATGAAGAAAAGCTACTAATCAATCTCAAAAAGTGTACTTTCTTGAAGACAGAATTGGTTTACTTGGGATTTGTCATCTCACAAGAAGGACTAAAGATGGACAAGGACAAGATAAAGGCAATCATTGAATGGCCTTCTCCTAAGAATATCTTTGAGGTAAGAAGTTTTCATGGGTTGGCCAGTTTCTATACGAAATTCATAAGAAATTTTAGTGGGATTTGTGCTCCAATAGTGGATACCATTAAGGGAGATAAAAAGACATTCTATTGGACAAAAGCTGCTAATAAAAGTTTTCATATGCTTAAAAAGAAAATTATGGAGGAACCTATCTTGTCTTTACCTGATTTTACTAAGCCTTTTCAAGTTGAGTGTGATGCTAGTGGGACTGCTATAGGTGCTGTCCTCAGTCAAGAGGGAAAGCCTATTGCTTACTTCAGTGAAAAGCTTAATGATGCAAAGAAGAGATATTGAACATATGATCAGGAGTTCTATTCCATAATACAAGCATTAAAGAAATGGAGGCACTATCTCATGCCTAATGAATTTGTTTTGTTCACTGACAATCATGCTTTGCAATTTATCAATAGTCAACATAAGTTGAACCAGAGACATGTCAAATGGGTTGAATTTTTGCAAAGTTTTACTTTTGTCATCAAACATAAGAGTGGTCAATCTAATAAAGTGGCAGATTCTTTGAGCAGGAGGAGTTTGATCTTGCAGGAGTCTCAAGTGAGCATACTAGGATTTAATGACTTGAAGGAGATGTATAAAGAAGATAGAGACTTCAAGGAGGCATATGAAGCATGTTTAAATCCCTTGAGTAGTGATAGGAGTCCTTGGATGGAATACATGATACAGGAGGGTCTACTATTCAAAGGTAACCAGCTTTGCATTCCAAGAAGTTCCATGAGAGAGAATCTATTGAAGGAGAAACACAGTGGAAGCTTAGCAGGACATTTTGGACAAAATAAGACACTGGCTCAATTAAGTTCACATTATTATTGGCCAAGTATGGGAAATGATGTTAAGAAGTTTGTGGAGAGGTGTAAAGTATGCCAACATGCCAAAGGAAGCAGCCAGAATGCAGGTTTGTATCAACCACTACCAATCCCAAATAGGCCATGGGATTCAATTAGTATGGACTTTGTACTTGGTCTACCAAGAACCCATAAAGGACATGATTCAATATTTGTAGTAGTTGATAGGTTTTCTAAAATGGCTCATTTCATCCCATGTACAAAAATAAGTGATGCTACTAATATTGCAAATCTGTTCTTTAAGGAGATAGTTAGACTACATGGACTTCCTAGGAGTATTGTCTCTGATCGAGATACTAAATTTGTAGGACACTTTTGGAGGACTCTATGGAAGAAATTAGGCACCACTTTGAGTTTCAGCTCGGCTTACCATCCTCAAACTGATGGTCAAACAGAAGTGGTCAATAGAAGCCTTGGAAACATCTTGCGAAGCTTAACAAGTATGCATCCAAAACAATGGGATTTGGTTCTAGCACAAGCTGAGTTTGCATATAATGATTCCCCTAACAGAAGTACAGGTATGAGTCCTTTTCAGATCTTGTATGGTATGCATCCCAGAGGAGTATGTGAGCTAAGAAATCTAGGTAAAATGGAGACAAGGAGTGCTGATGGTGAAGATTTTGCCAATATAATCCAAGAATTGCATGACCAAGTGAAAAGGAAACTTGAGGAAAGTACCATTAAGTACAAAAGGAGAGTTGATATGAAAAGGAAAGAAGTCAATTTTAATGTTGGGGATATGGTTTTAGCTCATCTTAAAAAAGAAAGATTCCCAAAGAGAGACTATAATAAGTTGAAAGCAAAGAAAATTGGCCCTTGTCGGGTTCTACGAAAGTTCTCAAGCAATGCGTATGAAATTGAGCTTCCAAAGGGCATTGGGATTTCTCCTATATTTAATGTTGCAGATTTGTACCCTTATAAGGATGAGGAAAAAACAATTCAGGAACCTGAAATAGTTGAAGAGCAGGTCATCGAATGGCAACAACAGTTGCCGAAAGCCACACCAAAGCAACCTGAGTCAATCTTGGACACAAAAGTCATCATGAAAACTAGAGGTAAGGAACATCTTGAATACTTGGTCAAATGGAAGGGGCACCCATCTGAAGATTCCACATGGATGACAGTTTCTGACCTATTCAAGTATGGAGTCAGTATTGAGGACCTCATGGACAGGAGCCATGAACAAGTCTTTTGTTCCTTGGGAGTCTGATGCAGAAGCAACTGTCGTCCAAGATTAGCATCCTAGAAGATAATCTCACCAAACAGTTTTATCTTAATTTTAGTTTGATAAGATTTTAGATAACTAGGAATTTGGCAATGTTAGTAAATTGTTCCATATTTTGTGGATTAGGAGGTTCTATAGTTTCATATAAATATTGTAAGTTTGCAAGCTTGGAAAACAGATTGAGCGTGTGGGGAAAGGAAATAAATTGTGTGTTTTTGGTGAAGTCCCAGAATGTCATTCACTTTCCTTGCTGTATATTATTTTCATTGAGTTTGAGTTTCTGCTGTGCACCACAAAACAAGGCAAGAAGGAAACGGTACGAGCCCATAGCCGCCGACTAAAGGAGTTAGTCGGGAAAATGGAGAGCCAACTAGTAGATGGCCTCAAAAAGAGATGGTTTGTTGAGGGCTTGAATTCTAAACTACCGTGAACGATGAAGATAGTACCCCTGACGTCGTATGACAATGCATATAACCAGGCCATGGACCTGGAAAGTGAGCACAAAACATCAAAAAAGAGGAAAAGTAAATCCTCTTCGTCAGATGATGACACTTCCAAAGAAGAGAGCAACAGTGACGATGGACCGAAGAAGAAAGTCACAGCACTCCAAAAAGATATGGAGAGAATGCTAAAAGAATTTAAGACGATGAAGGGGGGTACGAGCAAAGACAACGAACTCTGGTGTACGGAATGTAAAGAAAGTGGCCACACGAAGGGTGCCTGTCCCAAAAAGGCATTCTATGACATCTGCCAGATTATGGGACATACCACAAAGGAATGCCCATACAATCTGAAGGTACAAAACCAGCAGGTGTTCTTCACTCAAGAGTAGTCGTCCACATCGGGGGCCACGGAACTAAACAACAACGCATCTTCGGGGGGGCTACCGAGGCAACCAGCGAGGTGGACGAGGGAACAACAACAATTACACTCGTAGTAGAATACAGTATGATGCAAAAGGATGCCTGATGATCTAATGTAGAGCGTGCAATCAATGGGGTCATTTTGCGAGAGACTACAATAATAATGAAGCCCCTCAAAAGCTTTGTCGGTGGTGTGGCCTTGGCGACCACGAAGATGCAAATTGTCCCAAGTCCGACATTGGGACTAACCTACTGCACATCGAAGGAAATACAAAGACAAAGGAAGCCATACTTGCCCTCACCCGAGGGCAAGCTAAGCAAGCCAAGTACCCCGATCCTCGTACCAAGAAACAAAGGATGCGGGAAGCACGAGAAGAACTAGATAAGGCCATGAAGGCCCAACAAGAGACACAAGAGGCAGCAAGACCCTATAGCCGACAGGATGCAGAACAAAACATTCTACGACAGATGCTTCAACTGGAGGTACCGGTGAAAATCCAGGACCTCCTTCACACTATGCCGCATTTGGGGACAGCACTACTGGGTACACGGGCCAACCAGGCCAACAAAGACATCCCCATTCCTGGAGGATCCGCGATAGATCCAATGTTGATGGCTGTCAATAATGGCAGACACCCAGTCGTGGTGGAGATGGGCATTCTTGGCACCATCTTAACACACACCATAGTAGATGGTGGATCAGGAGTAAACGTCCTACTAGAAGAGACGTGGAAAAAATTAGGGAAGCCTACCTTGTGGCCACCAACATTTAATTTGCTAGGTGTTGATCAACATGGGATCAAGCCCCTCAGGACACTGATGGCACAACCAGTTACGGTTGGCGCACAGCCGTTTGTACTTGACTTC
The DNA here is from genome assembly GCA_027943335.1 of Chamaecyparis obtusa. NCBI lineage: Eukaryota > Viridiplantae > Streptophyta > Pinopsida > Cupressales > Cupressaceae > Chamaecyparis > Chamaecyparis obtusa. The sequence continues at coordinate 18,782 of BSBK01000506.1, read as the reverse complement.
GTCGTCATTCCACTTAAGCAGAAGGGTTACTATGCCATCTTGGGATGAGGGTGGCTAGTGGTAGCCAAGGCAAACCATAACTGGAAATGGAATACACTTTCAATGGAGAGTGGAGGCAGGAAATTTACAATTGACCTCCAGACTCAGTTGGTGAGTGAAGAAATCGCCTCTTCCTCAGGGTCAAAAGCTGAAGGAGAAAACGACCGACCGGACGAAGGAAGGCATGGAATGGAACCAAATGAGGAGGGCGTACTAAATTTGGGAGGATGCTCAGAAGACGATATGGACTCACTGAATGGACTGTTCCATTGGCAAATGGAGGATTACAAGATGTTTACACCCTCATGCAATGTACTAAGCATTGAGGAAGAATCGGACAAATTTCCCCCAGAGTACGAGGAATATAAGGGAATGCTGCCATTGATACTGCACCAACACATCAATTTGGTGACCAAAATTCCATGAGGTATGAGGAACCATCAATGAAACCCCTGAATCTCGGCACGAAAACAGAAGTGAAAGTCATCCTCGTAGGGGATGACTGGAATCCAGTTTTAAAAGTCGCGGCGTTCAAAATCTTTACCGAATACAAAGATGTATTCGTACAAGGACTTGAAGGGTGTCCCACCCGAACTATGCATGCACCATATTCCATTGGTACCAGGTGTCATACCAGTACAGCAGCGGCCATACTGAATGAACAAAAATTATGTTGCTAAGGTGAAAGAGGAAATCGAATGAATGCTTGAGGCCGGGATTATCTTCAAGGTTCAAACTAGTGAATGGGTATCCCCCATCGTGATCTCTCTCAAGAAGAATGGAAACCAAATCCGGATTTGTGTCGACTTCCGGTGCCTGAACGCAATTACTATTAAAGACCCATTTCCCATTCCATTTACAAATTCTATCCTCGAGGAGCTGGCTGGCCACAAAATCTATTTATTCATGGACGGATTTTCCAGCTACAATCAGATATCAATAGCAGAAGAGGATAAACTAAAAACAACCTTTGTGGTGGAAGACGAAGTATATGCCTACAACCAAATGCCATTCGATCTCTGTAACGCACTAGCCACATTCCAAAGAATAATCCTCCATATATTCAATAAGATGTCTGTTAGTAACTTTAAGGCTTTTCCGGATGATTGGTCCATCTACAGCAGGGAGGAGACGCATTTGAAGGCCCTCGGTGAATGCATGGACAGGTGCCGAAGGGCACGACTTGCACTCAACCCCAAGAAATGTCGGTTTATGGTGCCTCAGGGAAGGCTGTTGGGGCATATCATGTGCAAAGCAGGACTCAAAATTGACCCCGCTAAAGTTCGAGTGATTGTGGATATGGAATCTCCACGAGATGTCATTGGGGTTAAATCCTTCCTAGGACATATTGGCTACTATTGAAGGTTTATTAAAAATTTTGCCCAGATATCCTACCCCCTCAACAATCTCACCAGAAAGGGAGAACCCTACATGTGGGGAACGGCTCAGGAGGAAGCCTTCGGAGAATTAAAATCACGACTGTTGGGGGCACCCATTTTGGCTTATCCAAACTGGGACAAAGAATTCCACGTGCATGTCGATGCTTCCAACTTTGCCATGGGTGCGACATTGGCTCAAGTCAGTGACCATGGGTTGGATCACCCGGTCTACTTCGCCAGCAGGTTACTCTCAAAGGCAGAAAAGAATTATAGTACAACGGAAAGAGAGGCCCTCGGCATGGTCTATGTCGTGTAGAAGTTTAGACACTACCTGCTCGCAACCCCCTTCAAATTTTATGTAGACCACCAAGCATTAATGTACTTGGTGAATAAACCAATAATCCAAGGACGGGTGAGCCGATGGTTGTTGTTGCTGCAAGAATTTACCTTCACAATTATAGTACGGTCGGGCAAAAGTCACGTGATCGCAGATCAACTGTCAAGAATCAAATCTGGAGAGCCCACCGATGGGGTGAATGATGATTTTCCAGATGCGCACCTATTCTGTATCGCAATTTTACCGACGTGGTACACCAGCATTGGTGAGTACCTCTCCACGTCGCGGTTCCCCTGAGAAATGCCGCCAAGAGAACGACGCAAAGTGGTCCTCAGAAGTCGAACGTTCCAACTCATTAACAGGATTCTCTACAAGATGGGGCCAGACCAAGTCCTTTGACGATGGGTGATGGAGGAAGAAGTTCCAAGTATTTTGAGGGAAGCACATGAGGGCCCGGTGGGAGGAAATATGGGGCCTGATACAACAGCTAGGAAGGTACTACTAGCTGGATTGTGGTGGCTGATGCTGCACAACGACGCCAGGGAGTGGGTCGTTAGCTGTGACACATGTCAACGGGCCGGAAAACCACTTAAGGGGGATTTCATGCCCTTAAACCCCTCGTCTACTCAAGAATTGTTCGAGAGATGGGGACTAGATTTTGTGGGACCTTTGAAAACCAGTAGACCACGGCGATGCACATATATAGTGGTGGCTACGAAATACCTAACAAAATGGGTGGAAGCACGTGCCCTACCGACAACATGACTGTCAGTACAACACAGTTCATTTATGAACAAATCATCACTCGGTACAGCATTCCAATTCAGCTGACAAGTGATAAGGGAGGTCACTTCGTGAACCACGTGGTAAAGCTCCTCATGACAGAATGTAAGATTTTTCATTCTCTATCAGCCCATACTATCCGAGAGCGAACGACTAGGCGGAGGCTACAAACAAGATTTTGGTCTCTATAATTTACAAGTCGTGTGGTGTGGAGAAGGAAGACTGGGAGAAGTTACCCTCGATCTTGTGGGCCTACCGCACCACCTACAAGGTAACCACGGGCCAGATGCCCTTTCAACTAATGTACGGCCAAAAGGCTATGGTTCCAATGGAATTTATGGTGCCAAGTCTCCACATAGCTATTGACAACAAACTTGGCGACATGGACAGTCTTTGAGAACGTCTATACGCCCTAAATAAACTGGATGAACGGAGGATGATGGCACAATGGGCAACTGACATCGCTCAACAACGAAGAAACCATTGGCATGATAAGCACATCCGTCAAGCAAGGTTCACACCGGGTCAACTTGTTCTTAAGTACAACGGGCGAAATGAGATTAAGCCCGAAAAAATCAAGGTGAAATGGTTGGGTCCCTATAAGATCCGGGAAGTTAAGAGCAACGAAGCAATTAAGTTATGGGCGATCGACAATACGGAGCTTCCGGACGCAATCAATGGTTCTAAGTTGAAAATTTATCATGAACGGCTAGACAGAAGGCCCAGGTTGTGCTCGGAGGATAATTATACTTATAAAAAAATAAAAGAGAACACCGTACGGTCGTACGGCGCTAAAGAAACACATGTCACCATACGGTAAACAACCGCACGGCACGGAAACAACAAGAGTGCATAAAAAACCGTGCAGTGTTTAGTCCGTACGGCACTTAAGACCATATAGTTAAATCGTCATACGGCCCAGAGGAGAAACCGCAAAACCCCGTACGGTGGAAAGGAGATACAACGCAGGGTTACCGTACGGTTTGCATCATTCTTGGAAACACATGGCAAAAAGACCGTACGACCGCCCCTCACACATGCAAAAGAACAAAGGCCTGGTGCCATCGTACGGCAGGAAGGAAAAAGAGTGTTCATCGTACAACGGAAAGAAGTTGAAGTGGAAAAAAACACATTGTACAACTTTGAAAGATATTGCGCAAGTTGAGGCCATACAGCCTTCCGTACTGTTTGTGCATGGATTGACATATAGTACCGTACAGTCACATTTTTTTTAACCCGGCTCTGTTTCATTTTGTCGTACGAACTTCAGTAATGCGTATATTGCTCTGTACGGCCATTGGAGAGCATCTGCGAAGATTGAATCCATACGTTCGTACAATGCCATGCAAGTGATTGCGCACGAACATCATGTAGTGTGAAAATAAAAAAGGAGAAAGGGTACGGATAGGATCATTGGCAGACGCGGGAAGAATTTGAAAAACCACATATAGCTAGTTATTGTCGGCAAAAAGTTTTCCAGCATGGGATCACAACAACAAAAGAAATATTCGAAGAAACAACTGCAGACTTCAACCCCAGCGAGCAGCAGCATTGCAAGAGACAAGGGCACAAGGATTTTGTTGTCGGGAGTCTGAATCACTGGAAGCATGGATAGCAGCAAGAAAAGGATTCGTCCACGGGTGCAGCCACAGACACTAGAAAACTAGGAGGAAATTACATAGAAAAATGTGGCATTTGAAGGATTGAACAGTTTTGAGTGCCGGACTTGGTGGGAAGAAACTCCAGACACAGATTTTCTCAAGGGGCAGCTACGTAAAGCACAGGTACATTGGGCAATTCAAATGCCTCTCTTCCCCATTAAAGAATATGGACCTATGCGTGGCATGATAGATACATTTGATAGATTCAGTAGGACCAGCACTCTCAGATATTTTGCAACGGAGATTCAGATTAAATTCACGACATGTAATGTTCCCAAACCCTGGCGGATCTTTTCCCTTCGGAATGTAATGGCCAAGTGTTCAAACAACAATGCGCAATCAATAGACTGCAGGCCGTACGATAAAGAGAAGACCGCATGTTGAGGAAGTTGCCCGACCGTATTGTTTAGGTGACCGTATAGTATGTCTCCTGGGTCGTACAAGGGGAAGACCGTATAGGGAATAGTGTATGACAGAAGGCCGTACGAAGTGGCTGCAGGCCGTATGGTGTCAGTGCAGAAGGCCATACGGACTTATGGAGTTGTTGGGGACCGTACTGATGTGCTGGATGACATACAATGACAGCTTAAGGGACCATATAGAGTCGCCAAGGTCGGTTGTGTTGAGGCCGTACGGTGTGCTGAGTGTGAGGGTCGTATGGTAAGGCAGAGGTGGTCGTACGATTAAGATGAAGGTTGTACGGTGCAACAGAGAACCATTTGAAGGTTGGAAATTAACTGCCAAACGTTGTCATTCATTGCGAAAATGTAGTGTTCACCAATAAGATGAATTTGATTGCACCAAAGTGAATTCCAAAGATGTACTGCATGCATCCGCACAAGACAAGATAAATTGCCAGAAATAACAATTATATTGCAAGAGATCACGCACAGATGAATAATGATAGCACTTCAGATTTGCTAGATAGATGGTCGCCAAAACGCCAATGAGCCAGAAGTAATTCAGATTTAACAATATTATTGCTACAGACACCAGAACAATGAACCACAAGTTGTATTAAATGCCAAAGATGTATACAAAGATGGTGTTTCAAAGTTGCCAGATCCAAAGCAAACAAAGCACAACAGTTTTGGCACACAGTGAAATAGCGGAGTGATATTCCCGACGGCAGACTAGGGTGGTTGTGAACCACCGAAACTACAATAAACCAACTAAGGAGGATCTTTCACCTCCGAAATGGCAGCCAACAGAATCCCAACAGAAATTCGCAAATAAAAATAAAATATCAAATCTCAACATGAAAAATACATCCTATACGCCGGTCATAAATACCCCTTCGGAGAAACTCCCGAGGATTTACAAAAGAATGCCGACACAGCAAACACCTACGAACAATAATAATAAAAATGGACCCCCTTTTATTAATTAAAGGTCCATTTATAATATTATTTAAATTCTGGGACCGATAATTAATAAAAAATAATTTATTAAAAATGGGGACATTACAAATCCTCGCCGCCCAAAGATTGCTTGTCCTCAAGCAATCCATCATCAATACTCCAGGATTCCAAACTAAGCGCGGACACTGATAACTGTATCCACTGGAACCCTCAAGCCGCAACATGACCATGCGCTTGGAAGAAAGCGAGAAAAGTAACTCTCCGTCAAGCTTCCGCTGCTCCACTCTGATATAATTGTTGTCATGCCCAAAGTCACCAAGATCCCAATGAAACCAAACATCAAACTCATCGATGTTCAAATCCCAAGTCAAGTGCGGATGTTGGTAGTAATATCCGTTGAAAACTTTGTGCTGCTTTTGGACCATATGCACATAGTTAGATTTAGTTGGGACGAGTAAACCATCATCAAGCTTTAACTGTGTCACTCTGATATAAATATTGCCATGCCCTTCACCAGGATCCTAACAATGCCAACCCATGAAATCTTTCACACCTTCATGTTCAACAATCTCTTCCAGTATGGGCACAAACATGGACGCTAACGCCGATAACACTGTAATGTTCTGAAGGCGATCTCTGCCCAAAGGAAATTTTGTTAGATGTCCGGAAGGCAATCTCGGCTCGAAAGGAATCTCGATCCAAAAGCAATCTTGGCCCGAAGGGGATCTTAACCCGAAGGCAATCTCGACCGGAAGGGGATCTCGACCCAAAGACAATCTCGGCCCGAAGGAACTCTCGATCCGAAGGCAAACATGATCCAAAGGGGATCTCGACCCGAAGGCAATCTTGGCCCGAAGGCAATCTCGATTAGAAGGCAATCTCTGCTCGAAGGAGATCTCAACCCGAAGGCAATCTCGGCCCGAAGGCAATCTCGTTCCAAAGGCAATCTCAACCCGAAGGGAATCTTGGTCCGAAGGGGATCTCGATCTGAAAGAAATCTTGGCGGCGAACAAAGCCTCGACGGAAGACAAGGCCTCGACGAATAGAGTCTCAGCGACAAACACAACCTCGGCGGTGGATAGAGTCTCTGTGGCGAAGAGAACCTCGACGGCGGACAAAGCCTCAGTGACGGACATAGTCTTGGGGGCAGACACAGTCTTGGCGACGAACACAGCCTCGGCGACAGACAGAGCCTCAACGATAGACATAGCCTCGACGACGGACACAACCTCGGCAACAAACAGAGCCTCGATGATGGACACAGCCTCGGTGACGGACACAGTCTCGGCGGTAGACAGAGCCTCGGTGACGGACACAGCCTCAGTGGCAGACACAGCCTCGGTGACAGACAAGGCCTCGGCGACGGACACGGCCTCGGCGACGAACACAGCCTTGGTGATCGACACAGCCTCGACGATGGACACAGCCTCGGCGACGAACACAGCCTTGGCAGCAGACAGAGCCTCAGCAATGGACACAACCTCAGCAACGAACACAGTCTTGACGGCGGACAAAGCTTCGGTGACAGACACAGCCTCAGTGACAGACACAGCCTCGACGATGGACAGCCTCGGCGACGAACACAACCTCGACGACGAACACAACCTCGACGACGAACACAACCTAGGCAACGGACATAGCCTCGGCGGCAGACACGGCCTCGACGGCAGACACAGCCTCGTGTAAAGCATCACCTCTATTGCCGTCATCAACTTTCTCCCACTTGTGCAAATGATATATTAGTTTTTTTCACAATGCTAAAATACATTACTGACCAATTTACACGCTACCATAGACGAAACGCATTCAAGATTACGAACAACCCACAACATAGATATGATAGGTTGGGATATTTCATCCATCTCTTCAATGCACGAAATCATAAGGCTCTCCATAGCAACCGAAACCTTACTCTCATGACATTCCTTGATTGTGACCAAGAAGTGATGAAACATATCATGGATCAAGTCTTGCAACTCCATATCTAAGAGGAGGTTACTTACTTGGACATTTGCACAATTTTCCAATATTGTAGATCTCCTGCCAAAAGGGTCACCACTGAAGTCATCAAGACTTTGAAAGCTGTCAATGATCAAATGCAATATCTCTATCATAGTGTTGTCATCATATGGTTCTCTAGGAGCCCAGATTCTCAAAATCTCACTAAGACATGCTGCAACTGCCAACTTCATTTCCTTGTCATGGAGTCTCAAAAGCCTGGGTTGACATAAGGCATCCTTGATTGGAGAAAGGATCCTTTGTATAAATCTTGAAGGTAATTGGTCAACCTTACACAAACATACTTCCAATATATCTAATGGAAGATCAATACCCTCGTTGAGCTCTTTGCTAATCCTTTGTAGTGCCTTCAACCACCACTGTCCATCACTACTGGGCGCCATAGTGAGATCCAAATCCCAAAATCTCTCAATCATCCCAACAAGCTGGCCAGATCACCAGCTCTGATACCACTATAATGTTCCCAAACCCTGGCGGATCTTTTCCCTTCAGAATGTAATGGCCAAGTGTTCAAACAACAATGCGCAATCGATAGACTACAGGCCATACGGTAAAGAGAAGACCACACGTCAAGGAAGTTGCCCGACCGTACGGTTTAGGTGACCGTACGGTATGTCTCATGGGTCGTACGGTGGGAAGACCGTACAGGGAATAGCATACAACATAAGGTCGTACGAAGTGGCCGCAAGTCGTACGGTGTCAATGCAGAAGGTTGTACAGACCGACGGAGTTGTTGGGGACCGTACTAATGTGCTGGATGTCGTACGATGACAGCTTAAGGGACCGTACGGAGTCGCCAAGAAGATTGGTTGTGTTGAGGCCGTACGGTGTGCTGAGTGTGAGGGTCGTACAGTAAGGCAGAGATGGTCGTATGGTTAAGATGAAGGCCGTATGGTGCAGCAGAGAACCATATGAAGGTTTGAAATTAACTGCCAGACGTTGTCCTTCGTTGCGAAAATTTAGTGTTCAACAATAAGATGAATTTGATTGCACCAAAGTGAATTCCAAAGATGTATTGCATGCATCCGCACAAGACAAGATAAATCGCCAGAAATAACAATTATATTGCAGGAGATTGCGCACAGATGAATAATGATAGCACTTCAGATTTGCTAGATAGATGGTTGCCAAAACGCCAATGAGCCAGAAGTAATTCAGATTTAACAATATTATTGCTACAGACACCAGAACAATGAACCACAAGCTATATTAATTGCCAAAGATGTATACAAAGATGGTGTTTCAGAGTTGCCAGATCCGAAACAAACAAAGCACAACAGTTTTGGCACACAATGAAATATCAGAGAGATATTCCCGACGGCAAACTAGGGTGGCTGTGAACCACCGAAACTGCAATAAACCAACTAGGGAGAATCTTTCACCTCCGAAATGGCAACCAGCAAAATCCCAACAGGAATTTGCAAATACAAATAAAATATCAAATCTCAACATGAAAAATACATCCTACACGTTGGTCATAAATACCCCTTCGAAGAAACTCTCGAGGGTTTACAAAAGAACGTCGACACGGCAAACACCTACGGACAATAATAATAAAAATGGGCCCCCTTTTATTAATTAAAGATCCATTTAAAATATTATTTAAATTCTGGGACCGATAATTAATAAAAAATAATTTATTAAACATGGGGACATTACACGACAGCCGAAATTTCAAGGGTTTTCGGTATACTTGGCAGACAAGGAAAAAAGATAGACATGAAGCCTCGAAAAATGTCTCAAGAGGACAAGGAGAAATATATTAAGTTAGTTTTGAGAAATCTAACTCCAAGCGAGTTGGAGTCTGTAGCGGGAGCATCCTCAAAGAACCGCAGAATAAAGAAGTCATTCGTGGCTCGAGGAGATTGGCGGTGCATCATGGATATTATCAAGAGCAGACTGACAGGCTCGAGTAGGGCTTCGGACATTGCCCTGGCACACCTTATTTACATGAATGGACTCAGGAACGGCACCGTGTATGACTGGGCATCCATCCTGGCCGAGAGGATGTTTGAGTTCATGACGCTTCAGGACCGGACTTTTTACATGCCTCACTACGCCATAGGCTTGTTTCTCAACTCCACCAAGAGCAGATTCCACTTGATAAGTTGAAGAAGAAGCCGACTAGCATAGCCACAAAAGAGCCTCCTATCTTCCATTGGCGACATCTCGACCCAAGAGGGACACGGGCAAGGTCGAAAAGGAAGCGCCAGGTACTCTCGGAGTCAAAAGGGGATAATGTAGATAGCGGTCGAGAGGATACTAGCGAGGACTCGGAAGCCAGCGAAAGTGCGACAGTGGGAGGAGCCACAAGAGACTCAAACATAATAGGTATGGAGATACCCACTTCGCCCTTCGAAGTTGTATACACCTAAAAATGGTCACCTAGACTATTAGCCTCTTTTGCTAAATTATCAATTGCTTATTCTTGATCAAATCCTAGCTTTATCATTTATTCGATTATTTTCTATGGGCTAACCATCTTATCCTAAGTCTTTATTTATTTAAAAGGAATATTTCCTCCCCTTTTAATAAATAAAAAGCCCCTCACTTTTCCTCTTATCCTAAGTTGCACAAATAAAACATTATTCTTATTTTATAAAAAGGGAAAAAGTATTTTTTGTCTCATATGGACACAAAAGTAAACTCCTATTTTCTCATTGGAGGATATTTGTGCACATGGATTGCTCCTCTTTTAAGCTCCACCGTTGATTAAATCTTTTGCCTCTTAATCTCCATGGTCCATTCCTTCTCATTTCCTTTAAAAGGAGAGCTCTCTTCTTCATTCTAGATCCTCAACTTTTTATGCTAATGTTATGCTGCAGGGTTTCTAGGTCACTTTGGAGCTTTTTGAAGATTTGGAGCATTCTTAGCATCTACATCTCATTCTTGCATTCTACATCTCATCCTTGCATTCTTAGCTTAGCTTCATATTTATGCTTTCTTAGATTAGCTTCATTTCTATGCTCTAGATTAGCTCAAATAGATTAATTAGCTTGGGTTGTAACACTTGCATATTTCCTTTCATAGCTTAGCTTGCATTTCCATTTCTAGCATAGCATTGCATTGCATTTTCATTCTTGATTCTTGAGGATATTGGCATTCTTGCCCTTGTCTTCATTGAATCTCCCATTGCATGGTTTAGTAGCAAGGTTATAGGCTAAATAGCTCTAGCTGAGAGCATTCTTAAAACCCTTGCACTCCATGCCTAGGGAGCTATGGATCGATTTTTGAGACCTCATTCTTGAGTGTTCTTGAATGTAATGATTCATAGAAGTGTGACACAATTATAGCACACAGAAGTTGTTTCAGATCAGATTTTATTCACGCCGCCAGACACTTCAGGCAGAGTCTCCGTATTACCATCAGCACCATCTAGTACCATTTTGGACTCAGTGTTGGTTCCACGGTTTGGCGAGTTGAGAGCTCCAGTTGATATGTCGAGTGGGAAGGTGGTTGCGATGTCCGTAGCAGTTGGGTTAACAGAGGACCAATCCACGGAGGGGATGGTTGAGGCCAAAGTCGTACCCCTGAGAGAGGAGTTAGAGATGCCACGGACAAAGAGGGAACCTCGGGTCACTCTCGAGGTAGTAGGGACAGAGGCCATTGTGAGAGTGGGGTGCTGGAGGAACCACAGAAGGAGTTATCGGTGGCGAGTAGCGATCCAGAGGCATCAGTGATGACTTGGCTAGATTAGTTCAAAATGGCGCCGATGGCACCAGCAGCACCTGGCATTCTTTCACCATGGCAAGAGTTGGTTGTCCACCCAGAGATAGAAGACCTTGACTTTGTGATTTCACCAAATAGGCAGGAGGTAGAGATGGAGGATGTACCTAAGAGGCAGGTTTTGACACATGGACCATAGCACGAGGTTAGTGAGGAGCTACCAAAGTCAGCAGGAGAGCCTAGGGCGGAGACGGCGAGAGGGTCCCCGAGGAGTGTGTTAGAACATTATTTGGCGGACGTAGCCGCAGGAGCCAAACGGGTCATAGCCTCAGTAGAGTTACAGGCTCAGGAGGAGGTCGTCCAGGAGTTGGAGCGCCTCTTGACATTCGTACGGGTGGAATGTCCAATTGCATTTGCTGAGTGTTTTGAGTCAAGAGGATGGCCTACCACAATGTCCCTCGCCATGTTGGAGGATTGGGCTCTCTAGGAGACAGTGGGGAGAGTAGGATTCAGGCCCTACTGCGAGAGGTGGAACAAGCATTCCGTGAGGGGTATTTTACTCTCCAGCGCGCTAAGCACGTCTCTTCCGTACATGAGGCTACGGGGCTGGCAGTAGTGACGGCTAGAGAGGAGATGGCAACACGCCTTACAACCATAGAGGAGACATTGGTTAAGGAGGAGTCATGGGCAGTCGAGAGGAGCAGTATGGCGACCAAGTTAGAGACACTCCAAGCACAGTTGGAGGCCGAGCATACCGAGAAAGCTCTGTTGGACACTCACCTTGTCAATGCTCTGGAGAAGGTTGATGCAAAGGAGAAGGCGGTCCTGGAGGCAGCAAGAATGGTAAAGATGGTCTTGGAGCTGAAAATGGTAGTTGAGCGTGACTTACGGGTGTGAATTGGTCAGGTGTATGAGTTACAGGCCCAGATCACTTCCCGACTAGTAGTGTCAGCACCATCTTCCTCAGGGACGCTTCCTACGCCCCCTCCTGTTTCTGAATAGTACTTTCTATTTTGTACTCAATTTTGTATCATTCCTATTTTGTACGTCGTCGGAGACGACTTTTTTTTTTGGGGGGGGGGGGTGATGTTGTCGGGATATTTGAATGTATGAGTAAATATGTTAATTAAGTGTTATGTTAGCCTCAGTCATTAGTGGCCGAGAGGTAAACAGTTACGTCACGACATTTCGGTCGTGCCCCCTTCGGGTAGTTTATATACCCTCTCGGAGGATGGACACAGAGATATTGTATGATGCTATGCTTGTACTGTGTAAATCATAAATGATCAATAAAGCAATTATGTTCTCTGATATTTTTGTGAGTTACTTGCAATTTTGTGTTATGTCTAAGCCACAGTAAGTTTACCCTAGCGAGCAAACAGTCTGTTTCTTGTGCAAGCTGATGATGAGACCACCTAACTTCTCAATGTACTCCTCGCTGAATAGGTTATGCCAAGAACTATCTGATATAGTATCCACAAATTTATCCCTTTTGTTCTTGTAAGCTTCACATTCTAAAATAAAGTGATGTTTGGTTTCCACTTTCCCAGAGTTGCAAAACATGCAATTCTCTCTTCCCAAGCCTCCTTTGGCCTCTTCCAACGCTCGGTCTCACAGCGGAGTTGATGGGAGTTGGTTCTTAACTGGGCAATAAGAATTTTAGCTCTCAAAGAAATGTTGGCACCTATGTACGCTTTTTGGAGTTGATCACATGCGGGATTGAACTCATTGATAATATATTTTCTTCCTTCCAATCCCATTTCCCCAATTTCTCTTGTAAAATTTCTCCATAACGAAAACTTTTATTTCTTTGTTATTTGTGGGGCATAAGTTGAATTGGATATTCCATTTCCTCATCCACTTGATGTTTTGTTGCATCTACGTCTTTTTCATTTGCACAATGTATCATTAAAGACAACGTTAGGCCATCTATCTCCTTCCATTTTTTCGATTCTTTTTAGATAGCTTATTAGGCGAACCATAGCAAGTGCCTTGATAGGGACAACCCCCATTTCACTTAGCATGATATCATAAGGGATGGTGTTTTTTATTTTAAATTTGCTTGTGATCATACGCTTTTGGATTCCTTCGATTTGCTTCCATTGTGCTATTGAAGTGATGCCGGCCCATAATTCAGACCCATAAAGAACAAACGGCAACACAAGAAGACCATTGAATTTCCAATCCCAAACCTCCGCTTCACGACACCTGTTTTGAAGAGCATAAAATGTCTTCCATCCACTTAATGTCCTTTTATTTCTGCAACCTACCCAGCTTAGATGTTTGTTGAAATCAAAGCCAAGATATTTACACTCCACAACTTCTTCAAGAATGCTGCCACCAAAATAGAACTCACATTAATGCTGTTTTTTATTATTAGAAAAAACCATAACTTTAGTCTTGTTGATATTGACCTGCATCCCCACCCTTTTGCAAAAGCGCTCAAGAGAAAATAAATGTTCTTGCAACCCATAGGCAGATTTGGCAATCAAAATGAGATCGTTTGCATATAGGAGCAGCTTTATTATAAATTCGCCTAACTGGATACCCTCGCCATTTTGCATGTTTAACCACTCTTCAAGTTTATCTATATATAAGTCAAACAAAGTAGAAGATAAAGGACAACCTTGTTTGACCCTGATATCACTCCTGAAACATTCTAAAATGCCAACTGAGGTTCTGATTTTGACTCTCACCTCTTCATACATCCTAATGAACAGCAGCTCTGAGATGCGTAGGAATCCCCAATTCTTCCATCCTGAGCCAAAGCTTTGTTCTTAGGGGCAGTGTCAAAAGCTTTTTTAAAGTCAACAAAACAGCAAAAAACCTCCTCCTTTTTCTCCCACCTTTTTCGATAATGTGCCTCAGAGTGACACAATGATCAACCGTCGAGTGCTTTGGTCTAAAACCAGCTTGCCCTTTAGCACGCTTTTGGTTTTCTTCTACAAATTTGCTGATCCTAGCTTCAATCATGCTGCCAAAAAGTTTTGCAAAGAGAGGATTGATCATTATAGTCCTGTAGTTGGAGGGATTGTTGACATCACCACTCTTAAAAAGTGGTATTGCAAGGCTGATTGTCCAATCTTTAGGAAACCCCTCACAGCTGATATTGTTGAAGATTTTTGTAATGTGTGGTGCAAGGGTTTTTCATACCCCATTTGAGATACTCTGCTTGAAGCTCAACTAGGTCTTTTATATTCAATGTTCTTAAAATGTTTAACCAAAGTAGCGACTGATTCTAGATGCATGATTAAAAAGTTTTACCTCTCCAGAGCATTATAAGCATGTTACCAAGCACAAGCCACTTTTCCTGGAGGCGATTTCATGCTTACCAAGCATAAGCCACTTTTTTTTCACACAATACTTTTGGGAATTTAATATTTTATGATGGACATACAAGTTAAAGCAAGAATTAATGGTTTTCAGAGGCATGTCAATCCTTTGTCCCTTGGGACAAAAACACAAATGCTCACGCTTCTAGATTTCACGGGATAATATTTCCCATGCACACCTGGTATTCAACTGATTTAATACTGATGTTTTTGATGTCCATTGTCTATAAAACGCATTTACTTCAACAAATGAATTTAAAGTATAGCCTGCACGCTCAAATTCTATAGTATCCTACAAATTAGAGAAGCATAGACAATGAATGAGAACTATAAAGTACAAACTCATCCCCCACAAAAATGCAGCACTGTACATGCATTCAATTGTTCAAGAAGTATGCACTGCTACTGCTAACATAACAATAGAAATAAAAACTGAAGATTTTCCAGGCATTCAAAGGATTTACAACATAATCATTAGTAGACATAGAGTATGGTTAGAGGGACAGGGTTATCATTTAAAAATAGGGCATGGTAGCATATAAATAAGGGTATGCCTAAATTACATCTAGATATAGTGACCAGGAGATGGAGATATGGATCTACTATTAAGGTCCTTATCCCTGAACCTGAGATTCCAGGTGACAATGATTTACAGATCATTAAAAATTCAAGTGCATGCACGTTACAATATTGGGCACATTGGCAATAAAAACAATGGACGCACCTCTTCCTCTACGAGATCTGTTTTGTTCATAACCAGTGTAAAAGGAATTTCCAAAGACTCTGCCTCCACCAAGAATCTAGTCATAATAAAGGGCTCCAACTTGGGTTGTTCCATGGAGAAAAGTAGAAGCATATGATCAACATTTGCAACCGCAGGATCCGTTATCTCAGATTTCCTCTCAAATACATCCTCTATCATGCCTCTCTTGTCTGTCCAGTCAATACTCCCAACCAAGACCTTGTCACCGACCAAAACTCGCCTCTTAATCTTCTTAAGCAACGCCCTCACCACACATAAGAGCTCTATCCCTACTCTTTTGTCCACACCCTCCTTATTGTTTTCGCCTAAATCCTCGGCTCCTTTATGAACATTACAATCGTCTGCACTCTCGGTTTCATGACTCACTGACCTAATGTCCATCGCAGCACTGCTTTCTACTCTATCATGTGAGTCTGAATTTCTACCCCTATCATCCTCTAAAGTTCTACTTACTTCATCCGCATTAACATCAGAAACTAGCACTGGAATTCTACCGTGATTATTTTCATCTATGCCGCTTACTTTACCACAAGTTTTCAGGATGCCATTTACAGTTTTTTCATTGATTCCTCTGGTCACTTGAATATTTTTGTCTGAGTCAATAAAATTGCCTGAGGTACCATTTTCTTTTGCAGAAGGTTTTCTCTCTTCAGCAAAATCCCCAACCCCTCCCGCTTTTTTCACAATGACTCTCATAAAATTAGCCTGAGCAGATACAGCCACACCAATGGCCTGCCTCTCTCCTAACTCTACATCTTCTTCAGAACTGAACTGTTCAGATATAATTGAAGGTTCGGCAGCTTGCTTTACAGAATGCTTAGCTTTAAGCCAGTTCTTATCAGACTGGGTTTTTAAGTCTCCTCCTAGGTTTTGCGGGATTTTTAGAAGCCAAAATTCTCGTTAATAAAGCATTGTGCTTATGACAAAACCCAAGAGACATTT